>OX439011.1:855000-1302500 GCA_949316495.1 Amphiduros pacificus
CGTGAAAGTATTTTCAGGAAATAAATCCTATCTATTTTCCATGCTTCATTTTTTTATAATCCAAACAAAATACAATGACAAACATGTGAATTGTGTTCCAACTGCCTGGAGACACCTGGACCATCCACGCAGACTCTGCTACTCTGAACATATGTTTGAGTTTTCTCTGGAACAGCAATGCTGATTTGCATGAAAGGCTGTGATGCAATCTGGTCAGAATGGAAGCTTATTATCACCAGGTCCTCTGTGAGGCTATCTGGTCAGAAGGGAAGCTTATTAACACCAGGTCCTCTGTGAAGCTATCTGGTCAGAATGGAAGCTTATTAACACCAGGTCCTCTGTGAGGCAATCTGGTCAGAATGGAAGCTTATTAACACCAGATCCTCTGTGAGACAATCTGGTCAGAATGGAAGCTTATTAACACCAGGTCCTCTGTGAGGATACCTGGTGAGAAGGGAAGCTTATTAACACCAGGTCCTCTATCAGGCAATCTGGTCAGAATGGAAGCTTATTAACACCAGGTCCTCTCTGAGGCTATCTGGTCAGAATGGAAGCTTATTAACACCAGGTCCTCTGTGAGACAATCTGGTCAGAATGGAAGCTCATTAACACCAGATGAAAAATGCCTGTTGATGAAAAATGCCTGAAGGTTAACCCATAGTCCTTTTAAATCTATATCCGGATGTTTTGTCATGTCAAAGACCTGCAACATGGTAATTTAGTTAGGCAACATTATATCAGCTACAAATAGGTGTTTTCATGAAATAACTGAAATAATGTTGAGGTAAAATCCAAAACAAATACAAACAAAATTGATGTTTGTGTGGTGCCACCTAGTGGGAAGCATATAAACAGTTATTTTCTAAGGACAGTGACTGACTGGAATAATCTTCCCCCTCAATTAACTACATTGGAACCAGGTAGCTCGGCATCCTTCAGGAACTCCCCAGCCAGAGTATAAAGGTTGGCAACAAGCAGCTGGTGCACCCCTAATGCCTCAGTCACATTTGCACCGGGTGCCGGCCAGGAAGTAACAATCGGCCGACTTCACAGTCTGCCGGGCGGCAGGGAGTTTATCAGCAACAATCTCAGATATGCCGTAGCTGTGGTGACATTATACACGGGTGCCGCACGACACTTGCTAGATGAGATGTCAAAGACGTCTGCAGGATATCCTGAAGACGTCTGTCTCATTGACAGACGTCTGTGAGATATCCTAAAGATGTCTTTCTCATTTGACAGACGTCTGAAGGACGTCCTAAAGACGTCTATGTGACATCGTAACTGCTAGGTGTTGTGGTAGATAATAACCTATCTTGGAGAAATCATGTTGACAAAGTTGCCAAAACACTTAGTAGTGGTATAGCACTTCTGCGCAGAATAAAGTGCTATCTCCCATTAGACACAAGACTAGTGTACTACAAAACGTTTCTGCAACCACACCTTGATTACTGTAGCATTATATGGGGTAACTCTAGTCACACACCAAGGCCTCACAAGCTCCAGAAAATGGCTCTCAGACTGATTTATGACAAACCAAGGCTGACTCACTCACAGCCACTTTTCGAGGAAAGTGGTTTGTTAACAATCAGTCAGAGAGTCAGGTTCAGAACAGTTTGTATGGTGTTTAAGAGCCTTCACAACTTAACACCTCAATATATATGTGATATGTTTGTGGAAAAGAGCGGCAGACAAACCAGAAGCTCTGTACAAGGAGATTTAGTTATGCCAAAGCGTAAGTTAGGTGTCAGCAGGAAAGCTCTGCCTTATAATGGTGCTAGTGAATATAACAAATTGCCAATGAATGTAAGAGATTCTCAAACTTTTGAAGTTTTTAAAACAGAAGCTTACAAGCATTTTTTAAAGGCATAAAAGGATTTTAAAGTTTTTATTGTATTATATATGTTTTTAATATTTAGTCATACATTGTCTCATTGTAAATAATCTTTATCACCCTATAGAGGGCCCAGTGTAAGATTAGTTTTATACTAAACTGGTTGTTTTATGTTACTTTGTATTGTAAAACATTTTACCCTCTCTAAATAAAGATTATTTGATTTGATTTTGATTTGATCGTAGGAAGCCCGTCAGATCATCTGACGATGGCCTGTGAACACATGAAATAAAAATAATCCTATTTTCTCCGCACGATGCCACCGGCAGCCCTAAGATAATCTGCCGATGTCCCTGCGGGACACTGCCGGGACCCTGCAGTGTACTTTAAGATGATATTTTCTGTTAAGACATCGGTGAGACGCCGGCAACTTTTAAGTTGCAGCTTAAAGTTCCTGATGACCCGGCCGACGTCTTAAGGATGCCCAATTGTGGCCGATGATCTCCCGGTGCCCGCACAGCAATCTGAACTGCCTGCCGATTTTGTAAAAAATACCCATCGGCCGGGCCTCTTTACTGAAATCGGCGCAAATGTGACTGAGGCATTAGTGCAACCTTGCACTCTCAGCGGGATGCCAATTGGTTTTGCCGAGTAAACTTATAGATGTAGATGTAGATGGGAGTAATGGTGATGTGATGATTGTCTGGAGGGAAATACTAGTTAAATCTACTTTGAGTTTTGAGTGAATAATCAGGAGCTGACACATTAGACCGTATATTTTGTGCATTTGGCTAATTACTGAAGATCATCATTCAAAAGCAATTTTGCAGGCATTTTTTCCAGGAAATGTATACAGACCTTTAGCATAAGTAATGATCAATACATACAAATAACACATATATAATAAGGAAGTTTTATATTTTATAAATTTTATATTTGGATCAATAAATAAGTAAAATCAATCACAAATCTTAAAAGAAATATTTTTAAAACCGTGACCATGAAAAGCATATTCCAACATATTTGGTAATAATTATATTGCCTGGTCCGCTGGTCCTTGAAGCATACTGTTCTGATTATAATTCATTCAATGGTCGCATGTGAAGTATTTAATGTCGTCTTTTCCCATCATAATTCACCCAGTGATCACTTGTGAAGTAATTGATGTCGTCTTTTCCCATCATAATTCACCCAGTGATCACTTGTGAAGTAATTAATGTCGTCTTTTCCCATCATAATTCACCCAGTGATCACTTGTGAAGTATTTAATGTCGTCTTTTCCCATCATAATTCACCCAGTGATCACTTGTGAAGTAATTAATGTCGTCTTTTCCCATCATAATTCACCCAGTGATCACTTGTGAAGTATTTAATGTCGTCTTTTCCCATCATAATTCACCCAGTGATCACTTGTGAAGTATTTAATGTCGTCTTTTCCCATCATAATTCACCCAGTGATCACTTGTGAAGTATTTAATGTCGTCTTTTCCCATCATAATTCACCCAGTGATCACTTGTGAAGTATTTAATGTCGTCTTTTCCCATCATAATTCACCCAGTGATCACTTGTGAAGTATTTAATGTCGTCTTTTCCCATCATAATTCACCCAGTGATCACTTGTGAAGTAATTAATGTCGTCTTTTCTCATCATAATTCACCCAGTGATCACTTATGAAGTATTTAATGTCGTCTTTTCCCATCATAATTCACCCAGTGATCACTTGTGAAGTAATTGATGTTGTCTTTTCCCATCATAATTCACCCAGTGATCACTTGTGAAGTAATTGATGTCGTCTTTTCCCATCATAATTCACCCAGTGATCACTTGTGAAGTAATTGATGTCGTCTTTTCCCATCATAATTCACCCAGTGATCACTTGTGAAGTATTTAATGTCGTCTTTTCCCATCATAATTCACCCAGTGATCACTTGTGAAGTAATTAATGTCGTCTTTTCCCATCATAATTCACCCAGTGATCACTTGTGAAGTAATTGATGTTGTCTTTTCCAATCATAATTCACCCAGTGATCACTTGTGAAGTAATTAATGTCGTCTTTTCCCATCATAATTCACCCAGTGATCACTTGTGAAGTATTTAATGTCGTCTTTTCCCATCATAATTCACCCAGTGATCACTTGTGAAGTAATTAATGTCGTCTTTTCCCATCATAATTCACCCACTGATCACTTGTGAAGTATTTAATGTCGTCTTTTCCCATCATAATTCACCCACTGATCACTTGTGAAGTATTTAATGTCGTCTTTTCCCATCATAATTCACCCAGTGATCACTTGTGAAGTAATTAATGTCGTCTTTTCCCATCATAATTCACCCACTGATCACTTGTGAAGTATTTAATGTCGTCTTTTCCCATCATAATTCACCCAGTGATCACTTGTGAAGTAATTGATGTCGTCTTTTCCCATCATAATTCACCCAGTGATCACTTGTGAAGTAATTGATGTTGTCTTTTCCCATCATAATTCACCCAGTGATCACTTGTGAAGTATTTAATGTCGTCTTTTCCCATCATAATTCACCCAGTGATCACTTGTGAAGTAATTGATGTTGTCTTTTCCCATCATAATTCACCCAGTGATCACTTGTGAAGTATTTAATGTCGTCTTTTCCCATCATAATTCACCCAGTGATCACTTGTGAAGTAATTGATGTTGTCTTTTCCCATCATAATTCACCCAGTGATCACTTGTGAAGTATTTAATGTCGTCTTTTCCCATCATAATTCACCCAGTGATCACTTGTGAAGTAATTAATGTCGTCTTTTCCCATCATAATTCACCCAGTGATCACTTGTGAAGTAATTGATGTCGTCTTTTCCCATCATAATTCACCCAGTGATCACTTGTGAAGTAATTAATGTCGCCTTTTCCCATCATAATTCACCCAGTGATCACTTGTGAAGTAATTAATGTCGTCTTTTCCCATCATAATTCACCCAGTGATCACTTGTGAAGTAATTAATGTCGTCTTTTCCCATCATAATTCACCCAGTGATCACTTGTGAAGTATTTAATGTCGTCTTTTCCCATCATAATTCACCCAGTGATCACTTGTGAAGTAATTAATGTCGTCTTTTCCCATCATAATTCACCCAGTGATCACTTGTGAAGTATTTAATGTCGTCTTTTCCCATCATAATTCACCCAGTGATCACTTGTGAAGTAATTGATGTTGTCTTTTCCCATCATAATTCACCCAGTGATCACTTGTGAAGTAATTGATGTTGTCTTTTCCCATCATAATTCACCCAGTGATCACTTGTGAAGTAATTGATGTTGTCTTTTCCCATCATAATTCACCCAGTGATCACTTGTGAAGTAATTAATGTCGTCTTTTCCCATCATAATTCACCCAGTGATCACTTGTGAAGTAATTAATGTTGTCTTTTCCCATCATAATTCACCCAGTGATCACTTGTGAAGTAATTGATGTTGTCTTTTCCCATCATAATTCACCCAGTGATCACTTGTGAAGTAATTAATGTCGTCTTTTCCCATCATAATTCACCCAGTGATCACTTGTGAAGTATTTAATGTCGTCTTTTCCCATCATAATTCACCCAGTGATCACTTGTGAAGTAATTAATGTCGTCTTTTCCCATCATAATTCACCCAGTGATCACTTGTGAAGTATTTAATGTCGTCTTTTCCCATCATAATTCACCCAGTGATCACTTGTGAAGTAATTGATGTTGTCTTTTCCCATCATAATTCACCCAGTGATCACTTGTGAAGTAATTGATGTTGTCTTTTCCCATCATAATTCACCCAGTGATCACTTGTGAAGTAATTAATGTCGTCTTTTCCCATCATAATTCACCCAGTGATCACTTGTGAAGTAATTAATGTCGTCTTTTCCCATCATAATTCACCCAGTGATCACTTGTGAAGTATTTAATGTCGTCTTTTCCCATCATAATTCACCCAGTGATCACTTGTGAAGTAATTGATGTTGTCTTTTCCCATCATAATTCACCCAGTGATCACTTGTGAAGTAATTAATGTCGTCTTTTCCCATCATAATTCACCCAGTGATCACTTGTGAAGTAATTGATGTCGTCTTTTCCCATCATAATTCACCCAGTGATCACTTGTGAAGTAATTGATGTTGTCTTTTCCCATCATAATTCACCCAGTGATCACTTGTGAAGTAATTAATGTCGTCTTTTCCCATCATAATTCACCCAGTGATCACTTGTGAAGTATTTAATGTCGTCTTTTCCCATCATAATTCACCCAGTGATCACTTGTGAAGTAATTAATGTCGTCTTTTCCCATCATAATTCATCCAGTGATCACTTGTGAAGTAATTGATGTTGTCTTTTCCCATCATAATTCACCCAGTGATCACTTGTGAAGTAATTAATGTCGTCTTTTCCCATCATAATTCACCCAGTGATCACTTGTGAAGTAATTGATGTTGTCTTTTCCCATCATAATTCACCCAGTGATCACTTGTGAAGTAATTAATGTCGTCTTTTCCCATCATAATTCACCCAGTGATCACTTGTGAAGTAATTGATGTTGTCTTTTCCCATCATAATTCACCCAGTGATCACTTGTGAAGTAATTAATGTCGTCTTTTCCCATCATAATTCACCCAGTGATCACTTGTGAAGTAATTGATGTCGTCTTTTCCCATCATAATTCACCCAGTGATCACTTGTGAAGTAATTGATGTTGTCTTTTCCCATCATAATTCACCCAGTGATCACTTGTGAAGTAATTAATGTCGTCTTTTCCCATCATAATTCACCCAGTGATCACTTGTGAAGTAATTAATGTCGTCTTTTCCCATCATAATTCACCCAGTGATCACTTGTGAAGTATTTAATGTCGTCTTTTCCCATCATAATTCACCCAGTGATCACTTGTGAAGTATTTAATGTCGTCTTTTCCCATCATAATTCACCCAGTGATCACTTAATGCTCTGTTGGTTGCAGGCGGATAATGAGGGTGACGTGTAATGAGGAGGGTGAGTGGGAGGGTGGGGCGTGTGAGAGGGTGGCCTGCCCCCAGCTTGACCCGGTCTACCTTGGACTCTACTCATGTACTGATGCCTTCTACACAGAGAGTCAGTGCACTCTCAAATGTACAGGACCAAACAGGGTAAGATATTGTCAATGTAAATATCTGCACTCCCTCAATGGGTAAGATATATTTAATGTAAATGTTTGCACTCCCTAAATGGGTAAGATATTGTCAATGTAATGTGTGCACTCCCTCAATGGGTAAGATATTGCCAATGTAAATGTTTGCACTCCCTAAATGGGTAGGATATTGTCAATGTAAATATCTGCACTCCCTAAATGGGTAAGATATTGCCAATGTAAATGTTTGCACTCCCTCAATTGGTAGGATATTGCCGATGTAAATGTTTGCACTCCCTAAATGGGTAAGATATTGCCAATGTAAATGTTTGCACTCCATAAATGGGTTCGATATTGCCAATGTAAAGTTTGCACTCCCTAAATGGGTAAGATATTGCAATGTAAATGTTTCCAATCACTAATGTATATTGCCCAAACAGGTTAGGATATTGCAGATGCAAATGTTGTATATTGTCAATCTAAGTATTTGCACTACCTCTATGAGTAAAAACAGGATAAGGTATTGCCAATTTAAATGTTTGCACACATAATGTACACTATCAAACAGGGTAATATATTGCAAATCTAAATATTTACATTCACTAATGTGCACAACCAAATGATGTAAGATAGATCAAATGCAAATATTTGCGTATGTTAATTTATGCAACCAAACAGGGTACGATATTGCCAACATATTCGTCGTGAAAATTGCAGCGCCACCTATGAATGGGCACTTTTGGGAAAAAGAATTGCCAACATGTGAAAATCTGATTTATAGGCACATTGGACGAGTGTGAAGTTCTTTTGTTATTTGATATTTGATATTTGACGAGCGTGAAATTCATTTGATATTTGATATTTGACGTTTTTATCAAAAGGTCCCAACAAGTATGTATCAGTAAATCCTTTTGGGACATGGTCCCTCTATGATTGTTATATACTAGCTTTTCCGTCATGTTTCAAAAAGTTAACAACAAACATTTCATAAGCTTATATTTGTGGTGTTTTGCTCAGATAACATCCAGTGTCAAGTGTCTCGCCAATGGTCAGTGGAGTTCAGAGTTCACACCCTGCAAGTTTGAACCAGGGCACTGTCCGCCACTAGAGGACACCACTAGATTACGCTTCAGCTGTCCTCACCTGGAAATTGGTAAATATATCCAACTTGATATATCAAACCAGTACCCCATAATGGAAAACATAATAAATAAACAAATAAAACAAATAAAAATAAGTGTAATCAAGAATTTATATCATGCTGACTAAGAAACAAGAAGGCAACTTAGGAAGACAGAATTGATGCCAATCCAAGAAGGGGCTCATGCATGGTATGAGGGGATTAATATGATCTAATCCTTACAGGTTCCCAGTATCATGTGTTCATAGTCCTTGGAGGTTCCCAGTGTCATGTGTTCATAGTCCTTACAGGTTCCCAGTGTCATGTGTTCATAATCCTTACAGGTACCCAGTGTCATGTGCTCATAATCCTTGCAGGTTCCCAGTGTCATGTGATCATAGTCCTTACATGTTCCCAGTGTCATGTGTTCATAGTCCTTACAGGTTCCCAGTGTCACGTGCTCATAATCCTTACAGGTACCCAGTGTCATGTGTTTATAGTCCTTACAGGTTCCCAGTGTCATGTGTTCATAGTCCTTACAGGTTCCCAGTGTCATGTGCTCATAATCCTTGCAGGTTCCCAGTGTCATGTGTTCATAATCCTTACAGGTTCTCATTGTCATGTGTTCATAATCCTTGTAGGTTCCCAGTGTCATGTGCTCATAATCCTTACAGGTTCCCAGTGTCATGTGATCATAATCCTTGCAGGTTCCCAGTGTCATGTGCTCATAATCCTTACAGGTTCCCAGTGTCATGTGCTCATAATCCTTACAGGTTCTCATTGTCATGTGATCATAATCCTTGCAGGTTCCCAGTGTCATGTGCTCATAATCCTTACATGTTCCCAGTGTCATGTGATCATAATCCTTGTAGGTTCCTAGTGTCACGTGCTCATAATCCTTGCAGGTTCCCAGTGTCATGTGCTCATAACCCTTACAGGTTCCCAGTGTCATGTGCTCATAATCCTTGCAGGTTCCCAGTATCATGTGCTCATAATCCTTGCAGGTTCCCAGTGTCTTGTGCTCATAGTCCTTACAGGTTCCCAGTGTCATGTGCTCATAATCCTTACAGGTTCCCAGTGTCATGTGCTCATAATCCTTGCAGGTTCCCAGTGTCATGTGCTCATAATCCTTGCAGGTTCCCAGTGTCATGTGATCATAATCCTTACAGGTTCCCAGTATCATGTGCTCATAATCCTTACAGGTTCCCAGTGTCATGAGCTCATAATCCTTTGCAGGTTCCCAGTGTCATGTGCTCATAATCCTTGCAGGTTCCCAGTGTCATGTGATCATAGTCCTTACAGGTTCCCAGTGTCATGTGCTCATAATCCTTGCAGGTTCCCAGTGGCATGTGATCATAGTCCTTACAGGTTCCCAGTGTCATGTGCTCATAATCCTTACAGGTTCCCAGTGTCATGTGCTCATAATCCTTACAGGTTCCCAGTGTCATGTGCTCATAATCCTTGCAGGTTCCCAGTGTCATGTGCTCATAATCCTTGCAGGTTCCCAGTGTCATGTGCTCATAATCCTTACAGGTTCCCAGTGTCATGTGCTCATAATCCTTACAGGTTCCCAGTGTCATGTACTCATAATCCTTACAGGTTCCCAGTGTCGTGTGCTCATAATCCTTGCAGGTTCCCAGTGTCATGTGATCATAGTCCTTACAGGTTCCCAGTGTCATGTGCTCATAATCCTTACAGGTTCCCAGTATCATGTGCTCATAATCCTTACAGGTTCCCAGTATCATGTGCTCATAATCCTTACAGGTTCCCAGTGTCATGAGCTCATAATCCTTGCAGGTACCCAGTGTCATGTGCTCATAATCTTTGCAGGTTCCCAGTGTCATGTGCTCATAATCCTTACAGGTTCCCAGTGTCATGTGCTCATAGTCCTTGAAGGTTCCCAGTGTCATGTGCTCATAATCCTTACAGGTTCCCAGTGTCATGTGCTCATAATCTTTGCAGGTTCCCAGTGTCATGTGATCATAATCCTTGCAGGTACCCAGTATCATGTGCTCATAATCCTTGCAGGTTCCCAGTGTCATGTGCTCATAGTCCTTGCAGGTTCCCAGTATCATGTGCTCATAATCCTTACAGGTTCCCAGTGTCATGTGCTCATAATCCTTGCAGGTTCCCAGTGTCATGTGCTCATAATCCTTACAGGTTCCCAGTGTCATGTGCTCATAATCCTTGCAGGTTCCAAGTGTCATGTGCTCATAATCCTTGCAGGTTCCCAGTGTCATGTGCTCATAATCGTTACAAGTTCCCAGTGTCATGTGCTCATAATCCTTGCAGGTTCCCAGTGTCATGTGCTCATAATCCTTGCAGGTTCCCAGTGTCATGTGCTCATAATCCTTGCAGGTTCCCAGTGTCATGTGCTCATAATCCTTGCAGGTTCCCAGTGTCATGTGCTCATAATCCTTGCAGGTTCCCAGTGTCATGTGCTCATAATCCTTACAGGTTCCCAGTGTCATGTGCTCATAATCCTTGCAGGTTCCCAGTGTCATGTGCTCATAATCCTTGCAGGTTCCCAGTGTCATGTGCTCATAATCCTTGCAGGTTCCCAGTGTCATGTGCTCATAATCCTTGCAGGTTCCCAGTGTCATGTGCTCATAATCCTCGCAGGTTCCCAGTGTCATGTGCTCATAATCCTTGCAGGTTCCCAGTGTCATGTGCTCATAATCCTTGCAGGTTCCCAGTGTCATGTGCTCATAATCCTTACAGGTTCCCAATGTCACGTGCTCATAATCCTTACAGGTTCCCAGTGTCATGTGCTCATAATCCATACAGGTTCCCAGTGTCATGTGCTCATAATCCTTACAGGTTCCCAGTGTCACGTGCTCATAATCCTTACAGGTTCCCAGTGTCACGTGCTCATAATCCTTAAAGGTTCCCAGTGTCATGTGCTCATAATCCTTGCAGGTTCCCAGTGTCATGTGATCATAATCCTTGCAGGTTCCCAGTGTCATGTGCTCATAATCCTTACAGGTTCCCAGTGTCATGTGCTCATAATCCTTACAGGTTCCCAGTGTCATGTGCTCATAATCCTTGCAGGTTCCCAGTGTCATGTGCTCATAATCCTTACAGGTTCCCAATGTCACGTGCTCATAATCCTTACAGGTTCCCAGTGTCATGTGCTCATAATCCATACAGGTTCCCAGTGTCATGTGCTCATAATCCTTACAGGTTCCCAGTGTCACGTGCTCATAATCCTTACAGGTTCCCAGTGTCACGTGCTCATAATCCTTAAAGGTTCCCAGTGTCATGTGCTCATAATCCTTGCAGGTTCCCAGTGTCATGTGATCATAATCCTTGCAGGTTCCCAGTGTCATGTGCTCATAATCCTTACAGGTTCCCAGTGTCATGTGCTCATAATCCTTGCAGGTTCCCAGTGTCATGTGCTCATAATCCTTGCAGGTTCCCAGTGTCATGTGCTCATAATCCTTGCAGGTTCCCAGTGTCATGTGCTCATAATCCTTGCAGGTTCCCAGTGTCATGTGCTCATAATCCTTGCAGGTTCCCAGTGTGGTGTGTCATGTTCTCATGATGGCGAGGATCCTGTGCTACGAGAGATGTCCAAACGTCACATCAACCGTCTGAGACGTCAGCGCCGTGATGACGTCATTACCCAGATTACGTGTACAGGCCGCCTGCTGTGGTACCCAGGACCTGATGACATCACATGCGTTCAGCAGTGTGACGCGGTCAGCCTCTTTTAACTAAAATTCATTGGTTGAATTCCTATAATCTATTTGCAAGATTTGAATATCAAGGTCAATACTCTGGACTGAAATTTATGTCACTTTTTTGTTATCAGTAGGAGCCAAATGTCTCTTTGGTCATGCATGATTTTGACAGAGGAAGATCGTGTGATATCAGGTCATGACCTTATTTGGTTATGTTCACGATTGACTAGATAGAAGTTTGGCTCCAGCTCTCTCATTTATTTCTCCTTGCAAAGATCACAAATCAAGCTCAAGATGATAATAATAATAATAATAATAATAATAATAATAATAATAATAATAATAATAATAATAATAATAATAATAATAATCATAATAATCATAATATACACAAACATATATATGAATATATATTTATATGTATTAATATATACAATATATATTTATATATATATTGAGTCTTACATATATATAATGCTGTATATATTGGTTTGGCACAGCTCTTCATAGGAGATGGCTGGTGCGACGCAGCTAACAATAGGAAGCATTGCAGTTGGGATGGCGGGGACTGCTGCCCGTCCACGACCCCTGGTGGCAGAGTCAGAACCATGGAACCTTGCAGTGTGGCGTGCTCATGTCAGGACCCGAGTGCAGCAGAAAATATAATGGCGGACCAGCACCGCAGGAAGCTGGAGACCCAGCGGCACCACGCTTCCTCTGTAGATCTGTTCCGCTCTGTTCTGAGGAAATCAAAACTTAGGCAAAGAGAAAGGATTCTCTACAAAGCATGATGCTGAACATCCCCAAACAAGGAACTCCATTATATTATTATATTGTGTGTTTTTTCCTTTAATGAGTTCTGAACAGAATAAACTGCCACTTTGTAAATATTTTTCCATTTCTCATCGGTATGTGTTGGGTTTTATATATACGTTCAAATTAATAAATATTACACAAATTATAAATATACATGAAGATCCTCTTGGTTTTTTAAAGAGTTTTTTCTCCAGCAGGATTCGGTGTGTCAAATCGCAGTTTTTACTTTCCAGCATTCTACTCAAATCAGACCATTACTGTATCATCTTTGACATCAGAATCTGAATCAATGATATTTTTATATTTTTATATTTTTAAACTGTTACTAAACTGGTACAATTGAGGAAAAAATTGTTTTCACAAGAGACTCAACTGGAAGATGACACTTTTCATGGTGATAGAGACATTTCTTGGCTTTCTTTTGGTGATTTTGTGTTAAAGTTATTAAAAACGGTCAAAAAAAAGTCAACAATAATTTTAGAAACTGATATTCAAATTTAAAGTGAGTTTAAGAACAATCCTGTGTCAATGATAAGGCCCTACACAGGTCCAATGCTTCCACCAAACAGATACAGCATCATCTACACAGGTCCAATGCACATATTGCACATCAATAAATTGTTTTGAACTTAATTAGGAATAAATATTATCTCAAAGTTGATTGCCCTAGAAATAAAAACTCTTTAGAAATAGAAATTCTTTCCGTATAGTTGAAAAATATTGGTGACCTTCCTCAATTGAAACAATAAATTAACCTCAAAATTAAGTTAAAGAGAAAAAGCCACTGGTTTTACTGGTGAAACCTGGAGAAAGGCTAAGTTAATCACAGTGTTTTCTCTCTTCACTTTCATTAAAACTGAGTAATTCCTGGTTTCACCATCATGGTTTATTGTTTATTTGGGGCTTACCATCACTTTCAACATTATTTCAGTCATTTCGTGATGAGACCTACTTGTAGCACTGAATTGTAGTACTGCCTCACTGAATTGTCATGTCGCAGGTCCTTGACATGACAATCCACCCGGTCACAGATTTACAAGGACAACGGGTTAACCCTTTAGGCATGGGCCTCAGCTCATATGGGAAATTGTATCATGAGTTCAATCCCGGCAAGGCCGGGGTTTGAACCCACGACCTTTGGATCACCACAGAGGAACTGGTGCTAATAAGCTGGCGCTCTAACCAACTACGCCACGGCCGATGGCCTCACCACCATTAAAACTGAGTAATTCCTGGTTGCCAATGGTGAAACCTGGAATATTGCTATCTTATGGACCGTAGTGCTTTTTTCCCTCCATTTGTATCAAAACTAAGTAATTCCAGGTCTCACTGCCTTGGATGTCCCTGGTGGAACCTGGAATAAGGTTCTGCTCTGAATCGTACTGCTTTTTCTATTCATTTTCATTTAAACTAAGGAACGGTGGCGGGAGTCAAACCCACAACCTCTTATCCTCGAACTCTAAAACCACCTAAGGCACAGATCCATTGCTCTTCCAACATAAAACACTTCAGGCACATGATAAATATATATATATATATGCTATAAAATTTGCATTACACTTTATAGAAACTGACATATTTGAAACGAGAGGATGTTCCTTCGTGCCAGCTGAATAAATGGTCACAGATAATGAAACGCGATGAGAAATGAAATATTTTTGACAGGATTTATTCATAATATACATATAAGTTACAGCAATAAATGCTATCACGTTATGATCGGGAAAATACAGCACCAAATGTTTCTACATATGTCCATGTTATCATATAACAATTTCACATTTTCATTACCCAAAGATAGGGTATTGCATTTTAGTTATTTTGAATAGAATAAGTACCAGTCAAAAGGAATAAATATGAGCTCATTAAAAAAGTCACACGATAAATCTTTTACACATAGGTCGGCCTTCAAGCATTGAGAGGAAAGTCTTTGGTTTGAAACCAGCGTGGGAGATTAAAAGGTTGAAATTTGAAATTGTGAAATGGTGTTTTTACGACCCTTTCAGCGAATATGGCCATATCAGGTCGACTTTCGAGCCTTTTGACCAGTGTGAAAGTAACACTGCCGGTAGTGGGAGTCAAACCCACCACCTCCCATCCTCCACTTATATAACCAGTGTGAAAGTAACGCTGCCGGCAGTGGGAGTCGAACCCACCACCTCCCGTCCTCCACTTATATAACCAACAAAGGCACAGATCCTATACTCTACCAACTGTGCTAGTGGGGCCGGTCTTTAAAAGGTTCACTCATTGTGCATAGGCTCTGAGTGCCCACGAGACAACAGTGGAGTGGCCAATATATCAAATCAAATAAAATCTAAATCTCTTTGGGGCCTGCCACGTAAAGCTGTACTCAGATGATTGAATATGTTAACCTCAACTGCAAGTCAAAGGTTTTTGACCCATTGTATTATATAATGAATTTTATCCGAAATTAAAGCCTGTTTATAACATAGGCAAATGGCATTAGAGCTATGCTGATCATTGCTTTTTTGTAATGATTGGGAATATTTTCTGGACATTGTTTCACATATGATCATTTAAATCCTTTCCCAGAGCAGCCTGAAGTAGGTGATAATTTTGACCAATCAAGACGCATGTTACATATTGAATTTGGCCAATATTATATATTGAACCTGTTACATCGATTCTCATTGGCTAATATTTGTCATGTTATGACTCATTTATAAAATGAAGGTCTTTTTATTTACAAATAAGGTTATTTTATGTGTTATTGTATAAATTAAATATTTACACATTTGATACTGGACAGTGTTATAAACCATATGATAATACAACACTGAATAATTCTAACAAATACAGAAGATGATTCTCAATGTTTGAGTATTAATTCCTCCCAGCATGCATTGCACATAAACAGGAAATACCGAGTGGATCACATATGTTGAAACTCAAGCAGTGAGAATTGATATTTACAAACCGATATCCATAACCATAAACATATAAGATGCGGTGTGATTTAAGAAATTATTTGATACATGCAGCTAATAAATGCATTAAATTCTATACAGTACATAACACGTATGAGACCTTTATTTTATTATATCTTAATCTCCCTCTCAATTGTCTTAAATATATTTGATTTTGCACCATATTTTAACCAGTTAACCTGTAGTGTCTTATCACTCAATAATTGGTATGGCAAATCTGTTTATCATCTTCTTTTTCAGGTCATTAAACATCAGCATTTTAAGCTTTATTCACGTGGAACCAACAGTGCTTTTCTGTAGTTATATTGATACATTGAAGAGAGTTAGTATTCTGTGGGGGTTTCTCTTACAAAAAGACGGAGCTGCCAGAAATGAGAAAGAAGACTTATCCTGCTGTTATAACGTAATATAGTATTGAATTGCAACATGATTTTGTTTGTTTGTTTGGGGCTTTACTTCACTTTCAACATTATTTCAGTCATTTCGTGATGAGACCTACTTGTAGCAGATATAGTGCTGCCTCACTGAATTGTCATGTCGCAGGTCCTTGACATGACAATCCACCCGGTCACAGATTTACAAGGACAACGGGTTAACCCTTTAGGCACGGGCCTCAGCTCATATGGGAAATTGTATCATGAGTTCAATCCTGGCACGGCCGGGGTTCGAACCCACGACCTTTGGATCACCACAGAGGAACTGGTGCTAATAAGCTGGCGCTCTAACCAACTGCGCCACGACCCATGGCCTCTTGCAACATGATACAAATGATAATGATTTGCAGTTGTAGTAAACGTTGATTACAGCAAGACAGCTCATATAATATATATTATACACAGGAAATATATTGTGAAGACATTTTATGCAAATGAAATATATTGCATGTAATTTTATTGTAAACATCATCTTCCAAACTGAGTGACAATGCTGAGAACATTTATATTGTTCTAAATGAATGCAAGTAATAAATAAGCATTAAGCAATAAATGCTGAAAAGTCAAAACAATCTTAAACACAGGTCAATGGCATTAGAGCTGTGCTGATCATCGCTTTTGTTTGCAATGTTATAGAAGATGTTCTGGAAATTGCTCCATAAATGATCATTTAAAATCCCTTCCCAGAGCAGAGTTGAGCAGATGTTAATTTTGACCAATCAAAATGCATGTTACATATTGAATTTGGCACAAACATGTTTTCTTGATTCTCAATGGCTAGCATTTGTAATGTTATTCAAAATGGCAACCCCTTTGACAACTCAGTGGCAGATTTTAGAAACAAATTGACAAAATGGAATTGAAAATAGAAACAAAATGGAATGGAAAATAGAAACAAAATGGAATGGAAAATAGTTAGTCCCTTGAAAATACATCTTTCCAACTTATTGCTAAGAACTCGGACTAGTGGTATCCATGGTGAAGAACAAAATGAACTGACCTAATGACCTAATTCCCACCCCCATCACTGCATACTGTGCTAAACATGTGTCCATGCATTGTCCACTGTGAGAAATAGAGATAGAACAAAGTTGACTGACCTAATGACCTAATTCCCACCCCCATCACTGCATACTGTGTTATGCATAGCTAAACATGTGTCCATGCATTGTCCACTGTGAGAAATAGAGATAGAACAAAGTTGACTGACCTAATGACCTGATTCCCACCCCCATCACTGCATACTGTGCTATGCATAGCTAAACACGTGTTCATGCATTGTCCACTGTGAGAAATAGAGATAGAACAAAGTTGACTGACCTAATGACCTAATTCCCACCCCATCACTGCATACTGTGCTATGCATAGCTAAACATGTGTCCATGCATTGTCCACTGTGAGAAATAGAGATAGAACAAAGTTGACTGACCTAATGACCTAATTCCCACCCCCATCACTGCATTCTGTGTTATGCATAGCTAAACATGTGTTCATGCATTGTCCACTGTGAGAAATAGAGATAGAACAAAGTTGACTGACCTAATGACCTAATTCCCACCCCCATCACTGCATACTGTGCTAAACATGTGTCCATGCATTGTCCACTGTGAGGAATACAGATAGGCTGTGTTCAGCCTCACTATGTATCGGTCTGGGAGGGTAAGGATTCATAATGGTCTTCATATTGGTCTTTACTATTTTTTCCAAACATTGGATTCTCAAATGCATTGTGGGCATCTGGACCCTTTTTATTGTTGTTTGGCAATGCAAAACTGACAGCGCCATCTAGCGGTGGTTTGGCAGGAAGTGGTCCCATCTCAGGTGGATTGTGGGATTTTGTAATGTCCTTGACATCTTGATGGGTCATGTAACCTGGATTGTCAAAGGCAACAGAGCCATCCATTTTAACTGTTTGATTGGTAGCATCGTACACCAGAGTTTGGTCACCAGGTGGCGGTAGTTCCCGGGAAGGAATCTCCGTTTCGTTCGTTGATATGTTGCTCTGTTCCTCATATCTTCTCTTAAACTTCCTCCTCCTTTAAGAAAACAATAAGAAAAGTTGGTTTCAAAATATTGTGGGAAAAATGCTCTAGTATTTCTATGAAGCAGCCCTTGACATAATCGACAACCTTTGGGGTCAGAAACAGTTAGGGTCAAATACCTTGAAAAAAGTAATATTAAAATTGCAGTGTTATTTTATGACTAGAGCAGTGTTAACCATTTGACTAGAGCTATTTATAAAATCCTAAAAATTAATTACACAGGGGGACAGGTACAGTCAGCAAATAGTGGCTCCTACATATTACACAGGAGGACAGGTACAGTCAGCAAATAGTGGCTCCTACATATTACACAGGGGGACAGGTACAGTCAGCAAATAGTGGCTCCTACATATTACACAGGGGGCAGATACAGTCAGCAAATAGTGGCTCCTACATATTACACAGGGGGCAGGTACAGTAAGCAAATAATGGCTCCTACATATTACACAGGGAGACAGGTACAGTAAGCAAATAGTGGCTCCTACATATTACACAGGGGGACAGGTACAGTCAGCAAATAGTGGCTCCTACATATTACACAGGGGGACAGGTACAGTCAGCAAATAGTGGCTCCTACCCATTACACAGGGGGACAGGTAGAGTCAGCAAATAGTGGCTCCTACATATTACACAGGGGGCAGATACAGTCAGCAAATAGTGGCTCCTACATATTACACAGGGAGACAGGTACAGTAAGCAAATAGTGGCTCCTACATATTACACAGGGGGACAGGTACAGTCAGCAAATAGTGGCTCCTACCCATTACACAGGGGGACAGGTAGAGTCAGCAAATAGTGGCTCCGACATATTACACAGGGGGACATGTACAGTCAGCAAATAGTGGCTCCTACATATTACACAGGGGGACAGGTACAGTCAGCAAATAATGGCTCCTACATATTACACAGGGGGCAGATACAGTCAGCAAATAATGGCTCCTACATATTACACAGGGGGAGGTACAGTCAGCAAATAGTGGCTCCTACATATTACACAGGGGGACAGGTACAGTCAGCAAATAGTGGCTCCAACATATTACACAGGGGGCAGGTACAGTCAGCAAATAGTAGCTCCTACCCATTACACAGGGGGACAGGTAGAGTCAGCAAATAGTGGCTCCGACATATTACACAGGGGGACAGGTACAGTCAGCAAATAATGGCTCCTACATATTACACAGGGGGCAGATACAGTCAGCAAATAATGGCTCCTACATATTACACAGGGGGCAGATACAGTCAGCAAATAGTGGCTTCTACATCTTACACAGGGAGACAGGTACAGTCAGCAAATAGTGGCTCCGACATATTACACAGGGGGACAGGTACAGTCAGCAAATAGTGGCTCCGACATATTACACAGGGGGACAGGTACAGTCAGCAAATAGTGGCTCCTACATATTACACAGGGGGACAGGTACAGTCAGCAAATAGTGGCTCCTACCCATTACACAGGGGGACAGGTACAGTCAGCAAATAGTGGCTCCTACATATTACACAGGAAGACAGGTACAGTCAGCAAATAGTGGTTCCTACATATTACACAGGGGGACAGGTACAGTCAGCAAATAGTGGCTCCTACATATTACACAGGAAGACAGGTACAGTCAGCAAATAGTGGCTCCTACATATTACACAGGGGGACAGGTACAGTCAGCAAATAGTGGCTCCTACATATTACACAGGGGGACAGGTACAGTCAGCAAATAATGGCTCCTACATATTACACAGGGGGACAGGTACAGTCAACAAATAGTGGCTCCTACATATTACACAGGGGGACAGGTACAGTCAGCAAATAGTGGCTCCGACATATTACACAGGGGGACAGGTACAGTCTGAGTTGTAACCGTTTAAAGAGAGCTCTGTGATTGTTACACCACTGGTTGGACGGGGATTGTTTACAGTTGACACAAGGCTTGCTGAGTTATATTTCATTATTTTCAAGATGGCACTTAATGTTACATAACAGAGTGGTGCACAGTTAATATGTTGAGTTTTGGAATAATAGTATTCTGACCCGATGGACTGTATACTTTGGTTATGTAAAGGTCTGTATTCAGGATGAATGTTTATAGACTGGGCGTGCATCAATTTAAACTCTGACACCGACCATAAGCGCTGGGTCAGTGATCAGAGAGAAGGCCTCACATTGCTGGGTAGCTTAGCCAGTACAAAATAACATTTCAGTCCTAATATCATTTGATTTGCATTAAATAAAGGCCCTTGCTTCCTTTGGATATTTGCGATTAAAATGTGTCATTGTCTCATGATCCCAGCATGATTCACACAGTCGGACCTACCTGCACAGAATGACAGACAGTGCAATAATCGCCACTAAAATCACCAAAGCTGCAATGATCACGCCCATCAGCATAGGTTTGTTAACATCAACGCCATCTGCAAAACCAAAAGATACTTTAATATTAGGTAATGATTATACCAAGAGGTACTATCGTGACATTTATACCAAGAGGTACCATCATAACACTTATATCAAGAGGTACCACCATGACACTTATACCAAGAGGTACCATCATGACACTTATATCAAGAGGTACCGTCATGACACTTATACCAAGAGGTACCATCATGACACTTATACCAAGAGGTACCATTATGACACTTATACCAAGAGGTACCATCATGACACTTATACCAAGAGGTACCATTATAACACTCATACCAAGAGGTACCGTCATGACACTTATACCAAGAGGTACCATCATGACACTTATACCAAGAGGTACCATCATGACACTTATACCAAGAGGTACCATCATGACACTTATACCAAGAGGTACCATCATGACACTTATACCAAGAGGTACCATTATGACACTTATACCAAGAGGTACCGTCATGACACTTATACCAAGAGGTACTATCATGACCAATAATTGTTTTTTTTTCGGAAACTAGAAGTATACACTATTTCTGAGTTGTAATATTGTTTGAGATCTTTGGTATGGGTTTGATTTTGCCACTGGGAGGCAGGAAACCAGGAAAGAGGCTGCTTGACAACAAACAAAAAAAAAGAAAAAAAAAAACAAAAAAAATATATATATATAGTTTACCTTGGTTTTTGTTTGGGCCCACTACTGGTATATCAACTGGAAATAAAACAATACACAATTTTATTACAAAGGATATTATGAATTATCAGAATTATTAACCATTTGTTCTTGCATTAAGGCAATAAAAATATCTTTAAAAATATACTTCTCTAATATACATGTCTATCTGGGACAGGAATCAACTAAAATAGTTTGGCCTAATATTAGATCATATCAACCTGACCTTTATAAACTCATGCATGAAAACTTCACTTTACAAAATATGTAAAATACTTAAAATTAAAGCCAAGTGATATTGACATCAACCATTTCATGTTCATTATCAACCAATTTCATATTCAACATCAACCAACACATAAACATTATCAACCAATTACATATTTAACATCACCCACTTCATGAACATTATCAACCAATTTTATATTCAACATCAACCACCTCTTGAACATTATCAACCAATTTCATATTTAACATCAACCACCTCATGAACATTATCAACCAATTTCATATTTAACATCAACCACCTCATGAACATTATCAACCAATTTTATATTCAACATCAACCACCTCATGAACATTATCAACCAATTTCATATTTAACATCAACCACTTCATGTATATTATCAACCAATTTTATATTCAACATCAACCAACACATAAACATTATCAACCAATTTTATATTTAACATCACCCACTTCATGAACATTATCAACCAATTTCATATTCAACATCAACCACTGCGTGTACATTATCATCCAATTTTATATTTAACATCAACCACTTCATGTATATTATCAACCATCAATGTTCAACATCAAGCACTTAAAGCTTTCATGAAATCACAGATGTCACAGACAATTTTTCAGAGATTTGGGGTATGCTTAAATGATACGTGGCCACGAAGTTGTGATACAAACAAGCTATTTCACTGAAATTAACCAAATACACCTACCATTGTTATTGTGTTTTACTGAAAGTACCAGGAACTGGCTGTACTCTTATGTCCACATAGTGGTCACATGTATGTGACCTCTATTGTGGTCTGTCAGGGTGTTAGGCCTGTACCAATAGACAAACACTAATAGTCAAACAGGCCTCTATAAGCTAAATCACTCCAGTGTTACAATTTGAAGGTGCCCCAAAACTTAATGAAGCCAATGTTTGCTCTAGATCACTAGTCAACTAAAAGGTTTGTTGACATAGTGTCCAATGGATGATTTGGATTTTAGCAGAAGATTCATCTACTTTTAAATGGCACAGACATTTATGTTGGCGAAATATGATGGCTAATAACATTTGATTTATTTGTTTGTTAGTTTGTTTGTTTGGGGTTTTACATCACTTTCAACATTATTTCAGACATTTCGTGATGAGACCTATTTGATGCAGATATAGTGCTATCTCCCTGAATTGTCATGTCGCAGGTCCTTGACATGACAACCCACCTGGTCACACATTTACAAGGACAACCAGTTAACCCTTTAGGCACGGGCCTCAGCTCATGTGGGAAATTGTATCATGAGTTCAATCTCAGCACGGCTGGTGTTCGAACCCACAACCTTTGGATCACCACAGAGGAACTGGTGCTAATAAGCTGGTGCTCTAACCAACTGCGCCATGGTCCGTGGCTGCAAGGTTTAGGGTATAAACCTTTATACTATGCAAGGAAAAAGTGCTTGAAAATCTTATATAATAAATGCAGATTCATTATGCACTTCACAATGTGGGAAATCCCAGCCTAGCCAGTTTATACCCTGACCTACTTTCCATGTGACCCAGATTCTGACCTGACACCATTTTGCACATGCACCTTGACCCAGATTCTGACCTGACACCATTTTGGCCATTCACCTTGACCCAGATTCCCAAGCCGACTGTATCAAGCCTACCCGGTTCACATTCTATATCCTGTCCGGTCCATGACGTGTCGTTGGTGCAGATTCGCGTCTTGTTGCCCACAGAGGGCGCCCTCATGTGTCCCGGGTCGCATACATGGACGCAGTAAGCTCCTATTGGCTGAGGTTCTAAGCCACACTCGCCAGGGATGGCCATAGCATTGGCAGGCGGTGACAGCGGTGGACACGCGTATTCTCTCTCCCTCTCTATATTCATATATTATCATATTTTTACAGGTTGCTGGCATTTTTGACCGCTCTCCTCTGTGACCGTAACATGTTTGACTGTGGGAGAGAATTATGTCCCCCAGTTTGACCATGGAGTCGACCCCAGTTACTCTGTAAAGGCTCAAATCTCATGAAATATCCTTCGAGATGTCTAATTTACCCTGAATGTCAAACTTATGGTGAAAGGCAAAAGTAGAAAGTAGGTAAATTAATTTATATTACATGGTCGAACAGGGACAGTCGAACATGGACGGTCGAACAGGGACGGTCGAACAGGGACGGTCGAACAGGGACGGTCGAACAGGGACGGTCGAACAGGGACGGTCGAACAGGGACGGTCGAACAGGGACGGTCGAACAGGGACGGTCGAACAGGGACGGTCGAACAGGTTACAGTGGATCAGTACAGAGACATTTAATACAGAGATTGGAAACAAGCTGAAGTTCTGCATTAACGCTTAGGCGAACCGATCTCACCATCTCCATAGTAAATACTACATGCAGACCTATAACACGGACCTGGATCCAGATTCTTGTACTCGCGGACTTGTATAAATATGTCTTTTTGCAAGAAATTATTATGAGAATTACTAACTTTTCACATATCTATATTAATCGTACATCAATGACATTAAGAATGGAAGTATTTGTGTAATAAATGCAAAGCTATTTATTGCTGATCCACAACGGTAGCACGTCGGAGGTGCATGGTGCACCGTGCTGACACCTAGTGGCAGACCTGCTAATTCCAATCTCTGTTTAAATATCTCTGATCAGGGGTACAGTCGAATAGGAGAACAGTCAAAACAGCCAATCACCATCTTACATCTTTCTCTTTATTTTCCCTCAAGTTTGTTTTGCTTTTAGGGCTGGATGTTCGAGGGCTGGATGTTCGAGGGCTGGATGTTCGAGGGCTGGATGTTCGAGGGCTGATGTTCGAGGGCTGGATGTTCGAGGGCTGGATATTCGAGGGCTGGATGTTCGAGGGCTGGATGTTCGAGGTTTCAACTGATGAGGCTGTAGGTCTACGGAGCATAACATGTCATCGGTCCATGTTGACCATGTTGACATGCTTAATTTCCTATCGAAATCATATGGCGCTTTTGTAACAGAACTGATATGAGTGGAAAATGGAGTGTGTGGGAGAGTATGATCTCATTTA
The DNA here is from genome assembly GCA_949316495.1 of Amphiduros pacificus. Lineage (NCBI taxonomy): Eukaryota > Metazoa > Annelida > Polychaeta > Phyllodocida > Hesionidae > Amphiduros > Amphiduros pacificus. Next base: position 879,357 of record OX439011.1, read on the forward strand.
AGTCACATTTACTTCGAGACTTTGGGAAGCATGGTTTATTTTTATCTGATAAATGAACTAAGCATAAGGATATCCTTTGTTTCCAATTTTCATGCGAGCTTGATTTAAAAAAAATGATCACTTGCTTTTTTATTTGGCATAATTACAAACTACCAAACTTAAGATACTAATTGCAATATTTGACCTGGTTTAAATTATACTCTGTTCTTCATTAAAGAAAATACTCTTAATGACTAAACATTTCAGAAAATAGTTCTGAGGATAATCTAATGCTTCAGTTTAAAACAACAATAGGTATACATGCATAAATCATCAACTCAGGATTATGTGATGAATTAAGACTATATATATATATATATATTTATATATATATACATGGTACATGGTACATACAAGGTACATACCTGGTAAACACATGGTACATACAAGGTACATACCTGGTACATACCTGGTAAACACATGGTACATACAAGGTACATACCTGGTACATACCTGGTAAACACATGGTACATACATGGTCAGAGATGGTACATACCTTTGCATATGAGAGGATCCCCTGTCCAGTCGGCTGCCAGTCCGTTGCTGTTCTTCACACAATCCCGTCTGGCATTGCCACCATTTTGTATATAATTCTCATCACAAGTATGCCAACAGGTGGCGCCAGCTCCAGCTACGTGAGGACAATGGATATCCTTGTAAGCATTGTCTGGTGTCTCCAACAGGGGGCAGGACACATCTGGATGAGGATGATTACAGTTAGTATTGTATTATATGATCAATTTACAGTGTACATTTAAGAATAGTTTCATTTATATTGATTAAATGAGGTAAGAACGGTATGATGGTATGTTGGATGGTATGTTTTATGATGGTATGTTGTACGTTTCGACGATTCACATGTACAATGTGCATACATTATCATACGTCATCAGTTTCTATGTAAAGAGTTCACAGAGCAGCAACATCAAGAGTTATGCAGATAATCAAAATCAGTCTGTGTAATAAGATACATAATCTCTTTCTATTCATTATTATATTCAGTACATATGTACTAAGCATTACTTTAGAAGGCAATATTCTATTCAGTGCATATGTACTAAGCATAACTCTAGAAGGCATTATTCTATTCAGTGCATATGTACTAAGCATAACTCTAGAAGGCATTATTCCATTCAGTACAAATGTACTAAGCATTACATTAAAAGGCATTATTCTATTCAGTGCATATGTACTAAGCATTACTCTAGAAGGCATTATTTTATTCAATACATTTGTACCAAGTATTACATTAAAAGGCATTGTTCTATTCAGTGCATATGTACTAAGCAAAACTCTAAAAGGCATTATTCTATTCAGTGCATATGTACTAAGCATTACTTTGAAAAGAGAAAAGAATCATTCTTTTCAGTACATATGTACTAAGCATTACTTTAAAAGGCATTATTCTATTCAGTGCATATGTACTAAGCATTACTGTAGAAGGTATTAATCTATTCAGTGCATATGTACTAAGCATTACGGTAAAAGGCATTATTCTATTCAGTGCATATGTACTAAACATTACTTTAGAAGGTTTATAGCTGTATCATGTGAGGTTTGCTTTAGATATCATAACCTTTCTACGTTTCCATAAAGTTACAAAATCTGTCAGTTTCGTGTTTTTACCTACAAGGATATAACTTACTTTCAATAGGATTTTCATTTCGTACGAAATATTGAAACGGAGATTCCCTATTTTTGTAAATTTGTTTTGTACATGTTTCAAATATCTATCTTTGACATGCTCTTCAGTAATATACTCCCTGTATTGCCTCCTATATCCCTTTTTTAAATGACACGATGTGCATTGTTTTTTCATACATTAATTCATATTATTACTCAAATTGTGATCTTCCCTCGTTTCAGACTGGAAACCTTTTTCGGCAAAATTTAGGCTATGTTCAGTCAAATAGATGCCTGTCACCGAGCCCCTAGGCCCCACTCTTTTCAAAGATTGACTGGGGATCTTACTTTAACATTTTCATATATTTTCAGATATCCACCTTTCTCAATCATGTTGCATGTTCAAAGTACTTGTTTCGCCCAGAAATCGAACCCCTGACCCTCTGAGCCAGGCACCATCCCAGATCTCATATATGTATAGAAGGAATAACAATAATTCTTTATGTCATTATGAGTTTCATGAGTATTGTAGAACTCATTTCTAGTAAGTCCATTCACTTTCAGAGAAGTGGAGAGTGTCACGCATGTAAAGAATAACACTGTGTGAAAAATGACATTTGTAAAGATATATATTCATTGTTTTCCCAATGTAAATAGTGTATAAGTGTTTCTGTTTCATACTAACAAAGTTTTAGATGGTTTATGTTTCATACTCACCTTTACAGAGTGTAAGATTGTCTCGGTTTCATACTCACATTTACAGAGTGTTAGATGGTCTCTGTTTCATACTCTGTGAGATGGTCTCGGTTTCATACTCTGTGAGATGGTTTCTGTTTCATACTAACCTTTACATAGTGTGAGATGGTCTCTGTTTCATACTCTGTGAGATGGTCTTGGTTTTATACTCACCTTTACAGAGTGTAAGATAGGCTGTACACGATTGGCACCCACCGTCTAGCCGAATTCGCCGCCTTCCGCTATCGGAACCCGCTGGTTCAATCGTGGAGAAATGGGATAACCCAGGCTAACTTGCCAGACCCAATCGTGTACAGCCATTGTCTGTTTCATACTCTGTGAAATGGTCTCGGTTTCATACTCTTTGAGATGGTCTCGGTTTCATACTCACCTTTGCAGAGTGTGAGATGGTTTTGGTTTCATTCTCACCTTTACAGAGTGTGAGATGGTTTTGGTTTCATTCTCACCTTTACAGAGTGTAAGATGGTCAATGTTCCAGGTCAATCCCGGCTGGCAGGTAATTGGGGCCAAGGTCACACTTCCAAAGCTTGGGTTGCAGGTGAACTGGCAGGTTTCTCCCACCCTGCGGGTGCAGTCAGCACTCAGGTGGCCATTAGGAATACTCTCAGGGCAGGCTCCAGTACCTGCAGTATATAACCCAACATTAATCATTTGATTTTGATTTGATTTGATATGTTGGCCACTCCACTCTTGTCTCGTGGGTACTCAGAGCGTACACACTTAGGCACTCTCCAGTTCCTTGGTAAGGTCAAGGTCACATCTTGGAGTGAGTGGCGTTATGTAATATCCTATATATAGACACTTATATATAATGACCAGTGAAAGGTTTATTGAAATTTTAAATTTATTTACCATGTTTCATCGTTTGGGAACATTGGCCTCAGATCATGTATATTCATATTATAAAGAAATATGATTATTCATAACATCATTTGGTTATCTTGTCTGAACCGCATCCACCAATTATCAAAAATTTCCTGTAAAATACTCTTCGTGTATTTCGGTCATTTGGTCATAAATGTTGGTTATGAATATCTTAACAAACAAGCCCTAAATGTTGTTGATGAATATCTTAAACAAACAAACAAGCCCTAAATGTTGTTGATGTATATCTTAACAAACAAGCCCTAAATGTAGATGATGTATATCTTAAACAAATAAACAAACAAGTTCTAAATATTGGTGATGTTTATCTTAATGAACAAACAAGCCCTAAATGTTGTTGATGTATATCTTAAACAAACAAACAAGCCCTAAATGTAGATGATGTATATCTTAAACAAACAAACAAACAAACAAACAAGCCCGAAATGTTGGTGATGTATATCTTAAACAAACAAATAAACAAGCCCTAAATGTTGGTGATGTTTATCTTAAACAAACAAACAAGCCCTAAATGTTGGTGATGAATATCTTAAAAACAAACAAACAAACCCTAAATGTTGGTGATGTATATCTTAAACAAACAAACTATAAATGTTGGTGATGAATATCTTAACAAACAAGCCCTAAATGTTGTTGATGTATATCTTACTTGGGCAATTTATTTTATCCACTGGAAAGACAGGACCATTCTCATCATCCGGGCATGCGCATGTTCTGGATGAGGGTTGGGGGAGGCAGAAATGACTGCAGCCGCCATTATTGACTGAGCATGCATTCGACTCTGTGTGGAAAATAGATTTTAATCAAACAGTTATGCATTTAACTGGATTTTAGAAATATCATTGTACAATTAATTTTTAACCGATATAGAGGTTACCAAATAAATGGGTATACACACACACACCACACACACACACACACACACATACACACACATACACACACACTCACACACACATTTGTGTAACAAGACATAGTAGTTGTTTAGCTTCTTACTTGGGGTATTTGCTTTATTAAAGTAAATAATTTCATTGAGTCCTGTAAAATACTCTTCGTGTACTTTGGTCATCTTCTGATCAGACCCATCTGTCTGAAATATACAAAACATTATTGTGAGGATGTTAAACTACAAGAAGGTTAAGAGTCATAAGTCATACCTCATATCACAGTACAGACCTCACAGAATGAAGGAATAAATGAATGAAGGAATGAATGAAGGAATGAATGAAGGAATGAATGAAGGAATGAATGAAGGAATGAATGACTGAAGGAATGAATGACTGAAGGAATGAATGAAGGAATGAATGAAGAAATGAATGAATGAAGGAATGAATGAATGAAGGAATGAATGAATGAAGGAATGAATGAATGAAGGAATGAATGAAGGAATGAAGGAATCAATGAAGGAATGAAGGAATGAAGGAATCAATGAATGAACGAAGGAATCAATGAAGGAATCAATGAAAGAATGAATGAAGGAATGAATTAAGGAATGAATGAAATGAATGAAGGAATGAATGACTGAAGGAATGAATGACTGAAGGAATGAATAAAGGAATGAATGAATAAAGAAATGAATGAAGGAATGAATGAAGGAATGAATGAATGAATGAATGAAGGAATGAAGGAATGAATGAAGGAATGAATGAAGGAATGAAGGAATCAATGAAGGAATGAAGGAATGAAGGAATCAATGAAGGAACGAAGGAATCAATGAAGGAATCAATGAAAGAATGAATGAAGGAATGAATTAAGGAATGAATGAAATGAATGAAGGAATGAATGAAGGAATGAAGGAATGAATGAAGGAATGAATGACTGAAGGAATTAATGACTGAAGGAATTAATGACTGAAGGAATTAATGAAGGAATGAATGACTGAAGGAATGAATGAAGGAATGAATGAATGAAGGAATGAATGAATGAATGAAGGAATGAATGAATGAAGGAATGAAGGAATGAAGGAATCAATGAAGGAATGAAGGAATGAATGAAGTAATCAATGAAAGAATGAATGAAGGAATGAATGAATGAAGGAATCAAGGAATGAAGGAATCAAGGAATGAATGAAGGAATCAAGGAATGAATGAAGGAATCAAGGAATGAATGAAGGAATGAAGGAATGAATGAAGGAATGAATTAAGGAATGAATGAATGACGGAATCAATGAAGGAATGAATGAATAAAGGAATGAATGAAAGAATGAATTAAGGAATTAATGGATGAATGAAGGAAGTAATGAATGAGGGAATGTAGGAATGAATGAAGGATTAAATGGATGAAGAACTGATAGTTGACATGTTAAATAAATAACAAATAGCAACAGTTGCATTGATAATGGTTACTTTAGTTCTGGAGATTCCCCTCAGTGACCAGTCTGTCCAGTAGAGGTAGCCATTATAGTGAGTGATTCCGAAGGGGTTAGCGTCTTCCTCCAGCCTCATTAGGGTCTCTGGGGCCTGGGTCGGATCATCCAGGGAAGCTGCCTGGATCAACTCAGTATTGTGGTCACACCAGTATAACTTACGCTCTGAAATAGGAAAACTAGCCGTAATCAGTCAGAGAAAACATCTATCAGGTCACGCAGTGTTGTGGTCACACCAGTATAACTTACGCTCTGAAATAGGAAAACAGTCAGAGGAAACATCTATCAGGTCACACAGTGTTGTGGTCATACCAGTATAATTTACGCTCTGAAACATGAAAATTAGCCTTAAACAGTTGGAGAAAAATAACTAATTGATCCCGCATAAATGCAATCAATTAAGGTAATGTGATGTCATTGCTTGATCGTATTGTGCCCTGCATGGGGTATGATACAAAAAAGTGATATGCACGACCAGATTATGTCAGGCAATAGCCATGTGTGACCTTATTTGGTCACGTTTATGTGTGACCAAAGAGATATTTCGCAGCAACTGATAGAGCAAAATTTGATAGTGCAAAAATCTGAACAGGATTATGAGAACTCACTCCAACAATGTAAAAATCCAAACCTTTGGGGTTCATTTCTGAAAAATGTAATATGTGGCCATATTTTTTTTTATATTGAAAGTATATGAGAGAGTGCTTTATATTTTTTTACGATTTTTGGTATAGACTTTAATTTTTTGGCCTTGTTCAAGATCATAGATGAATGTTAGGGGTGGAACATGGCTTAGTTTGTAAGACATCTGTCTCAAATGGTAAAGGTCCAGGGTTTGAATCCTGGTTGGGACAACTACATCGATGATCATGCACGGTTGAAAAATGAAAAATATCGTCTTCGAAGTAGTTTCTCACTCCAACCAGTGCTTCAACATTGATTTGTGCTATCATCATTAATGTGACATGCAAAAGAAAAATCCCCTAGCATTCTTCAATAAGAGTAGGGCATTGTGTCCCGGTAACAGATTCCTGACTTAAGAAAGCATAAACTGAAATGGTCATTGATACAAACAAATATAAACTAAATCATAGCTGAATGTCCTCAACTGACCTTTCAAACAACCACCACAATTACATATGATATTGTCTGAGGTAAATTTACAAATAAAAATACAATGAAAAAAAGAAATGGAAAAACGAATATACATACCTTATATAGGCTTATATCAGAATCTTCTCCAATCATAAAATATGATAATAAATATATAAAGTTTAGATTTTATCCGAATCTTACCAATAAAATCAATGGTGAGTCCACTGGGCCATCCCAGGTTTTCTATGATGACCTTGACATTGGCACCGTCCATATCCGCCCTCATTATCTTGTACTGTTGAGTGAAATAAAACTGGCTGAAATAGAAAGTAATAAAAGCTAAATTAAATAAAACTGACTAAAATAAAAAGTAATAATTGCTAAATTAGATAAAACTGGCTAATAATAAGGAAACAATAAAAGCTAATTTAAATAAAACTGGCAGTAATAAATTGGTGCTTTTGGTTTTTTTTGGGTTTTACATCACTTTCATGATTATTTCATTCATTCCATGATGAGACCTACTTGTAGCAGATATAGTGCTGCCTCACTGAATTGTCATATTGCAGGTCCTTGACATGACAACCCACCCGGTCACAGATTTACAAGGACAACGGGTTAACCCTTTAGGCATGAGCCTAAGCTCATATGTTGAATTAAATCATGAGTTCAATCCTGGCATGGCCGGGGTTCGAACCCACAACCTTTGGATCAACACAAAGGAACTGGTGCTAATAACCTTGCGCTCTAACCAACTGCGCTACGGCCCGTGGCCTTAACGAAAATAAGAAAGTAATTAAAGCTTAATTTATCTAAACAAGCAGTAAGATCAATCAGACATCACTGCTATGCTCGATCCATCACATCAGACATCGCTACTGAGTTCAAGTGACTTCGGTTTGAGAAGATCATGACATACCCTTCATTGGGATCGAGTTCAAGTGACCTTAATTCGTGAAGGACATTACTTACCTTTCATAAGGGTTAACAAGTGCCCTTTGTTTAAGGACCTAAGGTTATCACTTACCCTTCATCCGGGTTGAGTACAAGAGCCCTTGGTTTGAGAAGGTCATCTACGATCAGGGCCTTGTGATACTGTCCAGTTGGGTTGGTGACCCCGATCATCTTCCGGCCAAGGTCAGTGTAGTACAGGAGGCGAGATATGGGGTCAAATGCAATGCCGTCCACCCGCGCATGCGTAGCTGTGTGATAGAATAATGGCCATTGAGAAATTATACAAAACTTGAGGAAATGCTTCAGCTGTTGAATGTTGCCATTTGTTTTAAATGTTGAATGGCCCCTTACCTTAAGACTGGTTCAAGATAACACGCCTCGGATGCTCGTTATCTTTAATTTCTTTAACTGAAGGAGTTTTACATCAGTACAGTGAGTGACATCAGACTTTGTAGACTGAATGACATCAGACTTTGTAGACTGAATGACATCAAACATTGTACAGTGAATGACATCAGACTTTGTACACTGAATGACATCAGACTTTGTACAGTGAGTGACATCGGACTTCGTACAGTGAGTGACATCAGATTCTGTACAGTGAGTGACATCAGACTTTGTACAGTGAGTGACATCAGACTTTGTACAGTGAGTGACATCGGACTCTGTACAGTGAGTGACATCGGACTTTGTACAGTGAGTGACATCGGACTTTGTACAGTGAGTGACATCGGACTTTGTACAGTGAGTGACATCGGACTCTGTACAGTGAGTGACATCAGACTTTGTACAGTGAGTGACATCGGACTCTGTACAGTGAGTGACATCGGACTCTGTACAGTGAGTGACATCGGACTCTGTACAGTGAGTGACATCGGACTTTGTACAGTGAGTGACATGAACGCAGCAGCTGAGATCTGCGAATCAATGTTCAGTGAATCTGCATTTTAATCAAATGATCCTCCAGTTAAAGGCCAAATAGTGTAATAAAAATCAGCAATTCATCAATAAACCGCCCACCTCTACCCGACTGTAAAGTATGACATCAAAGATTCCTGAGCTAAAATATCTATCTTTATTTTAATGTGAAAGGTCAGAAACTAAAACTGAATTACTAACCATTCTTGTACTGGACAATAGTCTGGAGTTCGGTGCCGTTGAGGAAGGCCCTGCGGATCTGACTGTTTGTGAAGTCACTCCAGTAGAGCCTCTCCTCAGTGTGGTCATACGCCATCCCAATAGGGCGGTCATACGCTGGAAACTTCAGCGCTGTAATCTTGTTAAACTCGGTGTCTGTCTGGTAGATGGAATGCTTGTAGTCATCTGCCACCAAAAAGAACTCGTCCTTCCTGACAACGGCTGGAAAGGCAAAAATACATGAGTGACATGAGTGACATCAGTGGCATAAGTGACATGAGTGACATGAGTCGCACGAGTGACATGAGTGACATGAGTGACATGAGTGACATGAGTGGCATGAGTGACATGAGTGATATGAGTGACATAAGTGACACAAGTGACATATGTGACATGAGTGACATGAGTGACATGAGTGACATGAGTCTCACGAGTGACATAAGTTACATGAGTGACATGAGTGACATGAGTCGCACGAGTGACATGAGTGACATGAGTGACATGAGTGGCATGAGTGACATGAGTGATATGAGTGACATAAGTGACACAAGTGACATATGTGACATGAGTGACATGAGTGACATGAGTCGCACAAGTGACATGAGAGACATGAGTGACATGAGTGGCATAAGTGACATGAGTGACATGAGTGACATAAGTGGCATGAGTGACACGAGTCGCACGAGTGACATAAGTTACATGAGTGACATGAGTCGCACGAGTGACATGAGTGACATGAGTCGCATGAGTGACATGAGTCGCACGAGTGACATGAGTCGCACGAGTGACATGAGTGACATGAGTCGCACAAGTGACATGAGTGACATGAGTCGCACGAGTGACATAATTGTGCTGTTGACCTACCTGGGATGCACATTTTGCTATTGTCTGCGAGGATCATTCCCTCAATACAGGCACAGATGTGGTCAACCAGACCCCGGCTAGGAAAACACAGCTGCTCACACCCTCCATTGTTATCAACACATCCATTAGCTGGAAATGACAAAGAAAGTATACAATTGACATCATTATAGCTTGAGTGACATCATTATAGCTCAGGGACTTCACTTTAACTCAGTGATATCATTATAGCTCAATAACATCATTATAGCTGAAGTGACATCAGTATAGCTCAGTGATGTCACCATAGCTCAATGATGTCACCATAGCTCAGTGACGTCATCAAAGCTCAGTGATGTCACCATAGCTCAGTGATGTCACCATAGCTCAGTGACGTCATCAAAGCTCAGTGACACCATTATAGCTCAGTGTCACCATTATAGCTCAGTGACACCATTATAGCTCAGTGACACTATTATAGCTCAGTGACACTATTATAGCTCAGTGAACCCATTATAGCTCAGTGACGTCATTATAGCTCAGTGACATCATTATAGCTCAGTGACACCATTATAGCTCAGTGACACCATTATAGCTCAGTGACACCATTATAGCTCAGTGACACCATTATAGCTCAGTGACACCATCATAGCTCAGTGACACCATTATAGCTCAGTGACATCATTATAGCTCAGTGACACCATTATAGCTCAGTGACACCATTATAGCTCAGTGAAATCATTATAGCTCAGTGACACCATTATAGGTCAGTGACACCATTATAGCTCAGTGACACCATTATAGGTCAGTGACATGATTATAGCTCAGTGACACCATTATAGGTCAGTGACACCATTGTAGCTCAGTGACACCATTATAGCTCAGTGACACCATTATAGGTCAGTGACACCATTATAGCTCAGTGACACCATTATAGGTCAGTGACACCATTATAGCTCAGTGACACCATTATAGCTCAGTGACACCATTATAGCTCAGTGACACCATTATAGGTCAGTGACACCATTATAGCTCAGTGACACCATTATAGGTCAGTGACACCATTATAGCTCAGTGACACCATTATAGGTCAGTGACACCATTATAGCTCAGTGACACCATTATAGCTCAGTGACACCATTATAGCTCAGTGACACCATTATAGTTCAGTGACATCGCTATAGCTCAGTGACATCATTATCGCTCAGTGACATCATTATAGCTCAGTGACATCATTATAGCTCAGTGACACCATTATAGCTCAGTGACACCATTATAGCTCAGTGACACCATTATAGCTCAGTGACACGATTATAGCTCAGTGACACCATTATAGCTCAGTGACACCATTATAGCTCAGTGACACCATTATAGCTCAGTGACACCATTATAGCTCAGTGACATGATTATAGCTCAGTGACATCGCTATAGCTCAGTGACACCATTATAGGTCAGTGACACAATTATAGCTCAGTGACACCATTATAGCTCAGTGACACTATTATAGCTCAGTGACACTATTATAGCTCAGTGAACCCATTATAGCTCAGTGACGTCATTATAGCTCAGTGACATCATTATAGCTCAGTGACACCATTATAGCTCAGTGACACCATTATAGCTCAGTGACACCATTATAGCTCAGTGACACCATTATAGCTCAGTGACACCATCATAGCTCAGTGACACCATTATAGCTCAGTGACATCATTATAGCTCAGTGACACCATTATAGCTCAGTGACACCATTATAGCTCAGTGAAATCATTATAGCTCAGTGACACCATTATAGCTCAGTGACACCATTATAGCTCAGTGACACCATTATAGGTCAGTGACATGATTATAGCTCAGTGACACCATTATAGGTCAGTGACACCATTGTAGCTCAGTGACACCATTATAGCTCAGTGACACCATTATAGGTCAGTGACACCATTATAGCTCAGTGACACCATTATAGGTCAGTGACACCATTATAGCTCAGTGACACCATTATAGCTCAGTGACACCATTATAGCTCAGTGACACCATTATAGGTCAGTGACACCATTATAGGTCAGTGACACCATTATAGCTCAGTGACACCATTATAGGTCAGTGACACCATTATAGCTCAGTGACACCATTATAGGTCAGTGACACCATTATAGCTCAGTGACACCATTATAGCTCAGTGACACCATTATAGTTCAGTGACATCGCTATAGCTCAGTGACATCATTATCGCTCAGTGACATCATTATAGCTCAGTGACATCATTATAGCTCAGTGACACCATTATAGCTCAGTGACACCATTATAGCTCAGTGACACGATTATAGCTCAGTGACACGATTATAGCTCAGTGACACCATTATAGCTCAGTGACACCATTATAGCTCAGTGACACCATTATAGCTCAGTGACACCATTATAGCTCAGTGACATGATTATAGCTCAGTGACATCGCTATAGCTCAGTGACACCATTATAGGTCAGTGACACAATTATAGCTCAGTGACACCATTATAGCTCAGTGACATCATTATAGCTCAGTGACACCATTATAGCTCAGTGACATCGCTATAGCTCAGTGACACCATTATAGGTCAGTGACACCATTATAGCTCAGTGACATCATTATAGCTCAGTGACACCATTATGGCTCAGTGACATCGCTATAGCTCAGTGACATCATTATCGCTCAGTGACATCATTATAGCTCAGTGACATCATTATAGCTCAGTGACACCATTATAGCTCAGTGACACCATTATAGCTCAGTGACACCATTATAGCTCAGTGACATTATAGCTCAGTGACACCATTTTATCTCAGTGACATCATTATAGCACAGTGACACCATTATAGCTCAGTGACACCATTATAGGTCAGTGACACCATTATAGCTCAGTGACATCATTATAGCTCAGTGACACCATTATAGCTCAGTGACATCGCTATAGCTCAGTGACATCATTATCGCTCAGTGACACCATTATAGCTCAGTGACACCATTATAGCTCAGTGACACCATTATAGCTCAGTGACACCATTAAAGCTCAGTGACATCATTATATCTCAGTGACACCATTATAGCTCAGTGACATGATTATAGCTCAGTGACACCATTATATCTCAGTGACACCATTATAGCTCAGTGACATGATTATAGCTCAGTGACATCATTATAGCACACTGACATCATTATAGCTCAGTGACACCATTATAGCTCAGTGACATCGCTATTGCTCAGTGACATCGTTATAGCTCAGTGACATCATTATAGCACACTGACATCATTATAGCTCAGTGACATCATTATAGCTCAGTGACACCATTATAGCTCAGTGACACCATTATAGCTCAGTGACATTATAGCTCAGTGACACCATTTTATCTCAGTGACATCATTATAGCACAGTGACATCATTATAGCTCAGTGACACCATTATAGCTCAGTGACACCATTAAAGCTCAGTGATATCATTATAGCTCAGTGACACCGTTATAGCTCAGTGACATGATTATAGCTCAGTGACACGATTATAGCTCAGTGACACCATTAAAGCTCAGTGACATCATTATAGCTCAGTGACACCATTATAGCTCAGTGACATCATTATAGCTCAGTGACACCATTATAGCTCAGTGACGTCATTATAGCTCAGTGACACCATTATAGCTCAATGGTGTCACCATAGCTCAGTGACACCATCATAGCTCAGTGACACCATTATAGCTCAGTGACACCATTGTAGCTCAGTGACATCGCTATAGCTCAGTGACACCATTATAGGTCAGTGACACCACTATAGCTCAGTGACATCATTATAGCTCAGTGACACCATTATAGTTCAGTGACATCATTATAGCTCAGTGACATCATTATAGCTCAGTGACACCATTATAGCTCAGTGACACCATTATAGCTCAGTGACACCATTATAGCTCAGTGACACCATTATAGTTCAGTGACATCGCTATAGCTCAGTGACATCATTATAGCTCAGTGACACCATTATAGCTCAGTGACATGATTATAGCTCAGTGACACCATTATAGCTCAGTGACACCATTATAGCTCAGTGACACCATTATAGCTCAGTGACACCATTATAGCTCAGTGACACCATTATAGCTCAGTGACACCATTATAGCTCAGTGACACCACTATAGCTCAGTGACACCATTATAGCTCAGTGACACCACCATAGCTCAGTGACACCATTATAGCTCAGTGACACCATTATAGCTCAGTGACACCATTATAGCTCAGTGACACCATTATAGCTCAGTGACATCATTATAGCTCAGTGACATCATTATAGCTCAGTGACACCATTATAGCTCAGTGACACCATTATAGCTCAGTGACACCATTATAGCTCAGTGACATCATTATAGCTCAGTGATATCATCGCTGACTTACTGTGGTCCGGTTGGTTGTGCTCATCATAAGCTATGACGTCATACGCTAACTTCCTGCCCCCCTGATGAAGGATCCCATCATGCACCTCTCTTCCTGTTTGCCTCTCTATGATACGTAATCCTGATTGGTTGGTGGTAGGGTTGCGATCTGTGATAATCATATAGTCCTACAATATAAAATAATTCAATATTAAAAGTTCCATTAACAAATTTAACAAAGTAGAATAAAGTTTACCTTTATCCAATACTTTTCTGTAACATCTAATGCTACAAATGATAACAGAATAATCCTAATAGAATAGTCGATTGAAGGAGGGAGTTTTCTGAGTTAGTCTTTAATGTCCATTTTCATCCATCTTCAAACCTGAAGGGTTATCATGTTGTCCATGTAAATATGTGACCGGGTGACTTGCCATGTCAAGGACCTGAAGGGTTAACCTGTCCTTGCAAACCACCTGTAGGTCAGCTAAATCTGATATGTAATCACCAAAAGGCAGCTACATCTGACACGTTTACACAATAGGACAGCTACATCTTTAATGTGCCCACCTGTAGGACAGTTTCATCTGACATATACTCACCTGTGGGACAGCTACATCTGACATATACTCACCTGTGGGACAGCTACATCTGACATATACCCACCCGTAGGACAGCTACATCTGACATGTAGGACAGCTACAGCTGACTTGTACCCACCTGTAGAACAGCTTCATCTGACATATACCCACCCGTAGGACAGCTACATCTGACATGTAGGACAGCTACATCTGACTTGTACCCACCTGTAGGACAGCTACATCTGACTTGTACCCACCTGTAGGACAGCCACATCTGACATGTAGGACAGCTACATTTGACATGTAGGACAGCTACATCTGACATGTAGGACAGCTACATCTGACATATACTCACCTGTAGGACAGCGACATCTAGTGGAAAATAGTGATCGCCAGATATGAAGTTTTGCGTTTTATGTTGTTCTCCTGTGAAGTCCACAGACTCCACTTTTCTTGTCTTCTTGTCGACCCAAAATAATCTACAGATAAATAAATATATACTGTGTATAATATTGTGTATGTTTTAATGCTGTTTTGATATCTATGTTTACGAAATTTCTTCAGAAAGAAGTTTTGGAAAAAAACAATTGACAAGCTAATAAGCTCAAAATGGGGTCAAAGTTGATATGGCCTTGACATTGAAAGCATAGGTAATATTCACAAGGCATTGTTAAAAATATGTGACCAAGGAAAATCTGTGTAGGAATCTGCCACTTTAGGTCCACAGATTGGATATCTGCTATTTAAAGTCCACAGATATGGTATCTGCTATATAAAGTCCACAGATAAGATATTTGCTATTTAAAGTCCACAGATTAAATATCTGCCACTTTAAGTCCACAGATTAGATATCTGCCACTTTAAGTCCACAGATTAGATATCTACCACTTTAAGTCCACAGATATGGTAATTACACACACCTTAGATTCTTTAAGTCCAGGGTGAGGCCTGATGGTTCATTCAGTAAGTCCGGGTTGACGAAGTCTATGATGTCAGTGGCGGAGAGAGAGGATCTCTTTATGAAATACGATGTGGCTTTTGATCCTTCCACCCAGTATAAGTATCTGGTAAAATCAAAGGTTAATCAAAGATGGAAAATGTCACCAAGGCTTTTTTTATTCAATCTCTCCATCAGCTTTTTTCATTTTAGTTCCTACTCATTCATCTCCTTCCTCTCATTCACCTTCATCTCCTTCAACTCCATCTCATTTATCTCATTCACAACCTTCATCTCATTCACAACCTTCATCTCATTTACAACCTTCGTCTCATTCACCTTCGTCTCATTCACAACCTTCATCTCATTCACAACCTGCATCTCATTCACAACCTTCATCTCATTCACCTTCATCTCATTCACCTTCATCTCATTCACCTTCAACTCATTCACAACCTTCAACTCATTTACAACCTTCATCTCATTCACCTTCATCTCATTCACAACCTTCATCTCATTCACAATCTTCATCTCATTCACCTTCATCTCATTCACCTTCATCTCATTCACAACCTTCATCTCATTCACCTTCATCTCATTCACCTTCAACTCATTCACCTTCATCTCATTCACAACCTTCATCTCATTCACAACCTTCATCTCATTCACAACCTTCAACCCATTTACAACCTTCATCTCATTCACAACCTTCATCTCATTCACAACCTTCATCTCATTCACAACCTTCATGTCATTTACAACCTTCATCTCATTCACCTTCATCTCATTCACAACCTTCATCTCATTCACTTTCATCTCATTCACCTTCATCTCATTCACCTTCATCTCATTCACAACCTTCATTCCATTCACAATCTTCATCTCATTCACAACCTTCATCTCATTCACCTTCATCTCATTCACCTTCATCTCATTCACCTTCATCTCATTCACCTTCAATTCATTCACCTTCATCTCAGTCACAACCTTCATCTCATTCACCTTCAACTCATTCACAACCTTCAACTCATTTACAACCTTCATCTCATTCACCTTCATCTCATTCACCTTCATCTCATTCACCTTCATCTCATTCACAACCTTCATCTCATTCACAATCTTAATCTCATTCACCTTCATCTCATTCACAACCTTTATCTCATTCACCTTCACCTTCATCATGGAGGACAATTATAATCTTGATGTATCTGTTATATCAGCAATGGGTATACCTCTGCTCCTCTAACACTTCAGGAGATCAGAAACAATGGTCCTGTATACTTCAGCTGACACAGAAAGCATTGTCTCCCAATATCTTATTTTTGTACTTTTTTTTGTAGGGTATAGACTAGCTCACAGATGGCAGCACAATACATTGCACTTCAACATATAGACATTCAGACAGACATATCCACAATAATATACCACCTTCCTCTTTCTTTGGGGAGCATGAAAGTTAAAAAAGAGGTTGTTATGGAATTATCTATGTGATAAAATATCACAAGGTTATTTTTTTTTATTTGATTTGATTTGATTTGGTATGTTGGCTGCTGCACTTTTTATCTCCTGGGCACTGAGAGCCTCGGTAGTATAACTGTGACGGATAAGGTGCAGAAGGTTCTCACCTGTTGATAGGATCCACAGCCATATGAGTTGGAACATCCGGGGTCTTTAAAAGTGTCTTTTGGTAAGTGCCATCTAACCTTGACACCCAGATCTGACGGTAGGTGGCGTCACTCCAGTATAAATTGTTGGCTATCCAGTCTATTGCAATACCTGTGTTAAATATGCAAAGATGAGAATAATTAAAGTGTCAATATAATTAATTTTTTCTGCATCACTTCTTGTCACTGACTTCTTGACTGGGCTTCTTTTATATGTGATATTTCCGACGTTTATGTCTGGGATGCATCATACACCTTATGTGACATAAAGGGACATTCATTCTCATGGAAATACATGTTATATCTGGTATGTTATCAGAATTCCATACACATAATTCGCTCAATTTTAATTGGCTCCATATGAGATCTTTTGAAGCATCTTTTAGAAGTTTAAAATTATGAGCATCTCAATTTTAAACTTCTAAAAGATGCTTCAAAAGATCTCATATGGAGCCAATTAAAATGAGATGAAGGTGAATGAGATGAAGGTGAATGAGATGAAGGTTGTGAATGAGATGAAGATTGTGAATGGAATGAAGGTTGTGAATGAGATGAAGGTGAATGAGATGAAGGTGAATGAGATGAAAGTGAATGAGATGAAGGTTGTGAATGAGATGAAGGTGAATGAGATGAAGGTTGTAAATGACATGAAGGTTGTGAATGAGATGAAGGTTGTGAATGAGATGAAGGTTGTGAATGAGATGAAGGTTGTAAATGGGTTGAAGGTTGTGAATGAGATGAAGGTTGTGAATGAGATGAAGGTTGTGACAAACTGACATACATACTGATACATATTGACACACAAACTGACACATACTGACATATACTAACATTTACTTAAACACATACTGACACACATACTGACACACATACTGTCACATACTGTCACATACTGTCACATACTGACATATACTGACACACATACTCACACACATACTCACACATACTAACATACATACTTACATACATACTGACACACATACTGACATACATACTGACACACATACTGACATACATACTGACACATCCATACTGACACTTCCATCCTGACACACACTTTAATAACTATAAGTCGATAATGTAGTGAAATGAGCCTCACCTTCCACATTGCCGGTGCCGAAGATGATCTGGTTGTTGTCAGTGCGATCCTTGAGGCTGGCCCGCCTGATGGACTTCACAGAGAAGCGAACCTCTGAGAAGTATATATCTCCCATGCCATAATGGAAGTCCAATGCGTGGAACTCATACCTTGGAGGGTTGCTGTAAATCCATCAGACTAATCTTAGTACAGACTAATTTAGTACAGTAAAAGTGACAAAAATATAGACGATATCTGCTCATCTTATATCGTATGATTAGATGCATAAATCAAACATTCAAATATTACATAGAGTAATAGAGTTATAAATATGTTTTCCTGTTATGGGTTATGCTTGCATGGTAAAAGTCTGATATAATAAGCTTAATGAGATAATTTACCTGAAGAAGCAGATGCTGGGACTGCTGATGAGACTGGAGGTGGCATCCTTAGTAGAAACCAGACAGATACGGTCCCCCATAGAGTACACATACCCTGACCCCAGGTAGCGGTCACTCTCTGAAAATATAACTCCACTATATACCAGACAGATATGGTCCCACATAGAGTACACATACCCTGACCCCAGATAGCGGTCACTCTCTGAAAATATAACCCCACTATATACCAGACAGATACGGTCCCCCATAGAGTACACATACCCTGACCCCAGGTAGCGGTCACTCTCTGAAAATATAACTCCACTATATACCAGACAGATATGGTCCCACATAGAGTACACATACCCTGACCCCAGGTAGCGGTCACTCTCTGAAAATATAACCCCACTATATACCAGACAGATACGGTCCCCCATAGAGTACACATACCCTGACCCCAGATAGCGGTCACTCTCTGAAAATATAACCCCACTATATACCAGACAGATACGGTCCCCCATAGAGTACACACACCCTGTGATCCCCCAAAGGGAACACACACCCTGAGATCCCCCACAGGGAACATATACCCTGAGATCCCCCATAGATTATACACACCCTGAGATCCCTTATAGAGTACACTCACCCTGAGATCCCCATCAAAATAGACATAGGGGAAATATATGATGTCATGAGGTTCAATTGATGAGGCTACGCTTGGGATTTACATAGATGAGGTCATAATTGGGCGTTCCATTTATGAGGTTATAATTGTGGGTTACATAGATGAGGTTATAATTGTGGGTTACATAGATGAGGTAATAATTAGGGGTTACATAGATGAGGTTATAATTGTGGGTTACACAGATGAGGTCATTATTGGGCTACATAGCTGAGGTAATAATTGGGGTTTACATTGATGAGGTAATAATTGGGGGTTACATAGATGAGGTAATAATTAGGGGTTACATAGATGAGGTTATAATTGTGGGTTACACAGATGAGGTCATAATTGGGCTACATAGCTGAGGTAATAATTGGGGTTTACATTGATGATGTCATAATTGGGGGTTACATAGATGAGGTAATAATTAGGGGTTACATAGATGGTAATAAATGGGGGTTACATATATGAGGTAATAATTGGGGGTTACATAGATGGTAATAATTGGGGGTTACATTGATGAGGTAATAATTGGGGGTTACATATATGATGTCATAATTGGGGGTTACATATATGAGGTAATAATTGGGGGTTACATAGATGATGTCATAATTGGGGGTTACATAGATGAGGTAATAATTAGGGGTTACATAGATGGTAATAAATGGGGGTTACATATATGAGGTAATAATTGGGGGTTACATAGATGGTAATAAATGGGGGTTACATTGATGAGGTAATAATTGGGGGTTACATATATGATGTCATAATTGGGGGTTACATTTAAGAGGTCATGACTGTGGTTTACATAGATGAGGTCATAATTGGGTGACCCACCTTGACATGTCCTCTGATCAGTATTAAGGGTATAACCGTCCTGGCAGAGACATAATGATGAATTTCCTTTCGCTGTGACACACATTTGCTCACATGCAAGACTGCTGCAACCAGCTGAAAAAGGAGAAATATCACATGAGACAAACACCACATGAGACAAATACCACATGATTCAAATATCATATGATTCTTGAAATAAATGTTTTTACAAAATCTATTGTATCATTTAGATCCATATTTAAATTTTTATTTGAGTAATATTAGATACCCCCAACAAATTATTAACGTTCTTGTAACAATATTTGAATAAATTTATTAAAATTATTTTTTATATATTATAGATATATTAATTTTGTTTTGATATTATACTATTTTTATATTTTAAAATTAATTCTTTATATATTCTTTACATACTCTATGGGGGAACAAAAACAAAATTGTGAAATGTGGCAGTGGAACTGAAACCAACCACCTTCCGTCCTCCGCTTACACTGCTGAGTAAGGAACAGTTTATTTGCTCCATTAAGTGTGGTAATGGGGCTGGTTATATAACTACCTACATGGGATTGGAGGCTGGCGGTCCTTGTGGTACATAGTCACCCCGTAGGGGGCCCGCGGGAGACCCAGCTTTACACCCTTCTTAGAGGAGTCTTCCAGATTAAAGAACCACAGCTGACGACTACTTCCGGTGCTGCCGCGGTCCGTGGCAAACAGATAGTTCTGGAATGAAGTACAGGGTTAGATCTATCTCAGACAAGTGATAATGGTGGACAAGTCCGTGGAGACAGCAAAAATGGTGGTTTTTACTTCTACTTTTATGTGACATGTAGATACAATTTTAAATAAAACCTTTTTGGAATAATATGATTCTAAATGTTCATATTTTGTTTTCAATGTTTCATATTTTGTTTTCAACTACCACACCTTTGATTCAGTTCAACAAATTCATCATGTTTAATTTGGTGGAAAATTATGTTTATTAGTTATAATGACTACCTATTATCCTCCCTCACAAGACTATCTCTCCCTTATCACTACACTGTCCCTCCCTCTTACCCTCCCACTGTCCCTCCCACTGTCTCACCCTCTGTCTCACCCTCTGTCCCTTCCTCTGTCCCTCAGTCTATCTCTCCCACTGTCCCCCCCCCACTGTCCCTCCCTCTGTCCCGCCCACTGTCCATACCACTGTCCCTCCCACTGTCCCTCCCTCTGTCCCTCCCACTGTCTCACCCACTGTCTCTCCCTCTGTCCCTCCCTCTGTCCCTCCCACTGTCCCTCCGTCTGTCCCTCCCACTGTCTCACCCACTGTCCCTCCCTCTGTCCCTCCCACTTTCCCTCCCTCTGTTCCTCCCTCTGTTCCTCCCTCTGTCCCTCCCACTGTCCCTCTCTCTGTCCCTCCCTCTGTCCCTCCCTCTGTCCCTCCCTCTGTCCCTCCCTCTGTCCCTCCCTCTGTCCCTACCAATGTCCCTCTCTCTGTCCCTCTCTGTCCCTCTCTCTGTCCCTTCCTCTGCCCCTCCCTCTGTCCCTCCCTCTGTTCCTCCCTCTGTCCCTCCCTCTGTCCCTACCACTGTCTCTCTCTCTGTCCCTCTCTGTCCCTTCCTCTGCCCCTCCCTCTGTCCCTCCCTCTGTCCCTCCCTCTGTCCCTCCCTCTGTCCCTCCCTCTGTCCCTACCACTGTCCCTCTCTCTGTCCCTCTCTCTGTCCCTTCCTCTGTCCCTTCCTCTGCCCCTCCCTCTGTCCCTCCCTCTGTCCCTCTCTCTGTCCCTTCCTCTGTCCCTCCCACTTTCCCTCCCTCTGTTCCTCCCTCTGTTCCTCCCTCTGTTCCTCCCTCTGTTCCTCCCTCTGTCCCTACCATTGTCCCTCTCTCTGTCCCTCCCTCTGTCCCTCCCTCTAACCCTCCCTCTGTCCCTCCCACTGTCCCTCCCTCTGTCCCTCCCACTTTCCCTCCCTCTGTCCCTCCCACTGTCCCCCCTCTGTCCCTCCCTCTGTTCCTCTCACCGTCCCTCTCTCTGTCCCTTCCTCTGCCCCTCCCTCTGTCCCTCCCTCTGTCCCTACAACTGTCCCTCTCTCTGTCCCTCTCTCTGTCCCTCCCTCTGTCCCTCTCTCAGTCCCTCCCACTGTCCCTCC
The DNA here is from genome assembly GCA_949316495.1 of Amphiduros pacificus. NCBI lineage: Eukaryota > Metazoa > Annelida > Polychaeta > Phyllodocida > Hesionidae > Amphiduros > Amphiduros pacificus. Next base: position 901,710 of record OX439011.1, read on the forward strand.
CACTGTTCCTTCCTCTGTCCCTCCCACTGTCCCTCTCTCTGTCCCTCTCTCTGTCCCTCTCTCTGTCCCTTCCTCTGCCCATCCCACTGTCCCTCCCTCTTCCCCCCCACTGTCCCCCCCACTGTCCCTCCCTCTGCCCCTCCCTCTGTCCCTCCCACTTTCCCTCCCTCTGTCCCCCCTCTGTCCCTCCTTCTGCCCCTCCCTCTGTCCCTCCCTCTGTCCCTCCCTCTGTCCCTACCACTGTCCCTCTGTCCCCCCCTCTGTCCCTCCCACTTTCCCGCTCCCATTTTCCCTCCCTCTGTCCCCCCTCTGTCCCACCCTATAACCCTCCCTCTGTCCCTCCCTCTGTCCCTACCACTGTCCCTCTCTCTGTCCCTCTCTCTGTCCCTTCCTCTGCCCCTCCCACTGTCCCTCTCTCTGTCCCTCCCTCTGTCCCGCCCACTGTCCCTCCCACTGTTCCTTTCTCTGTCCCTCCCTCTAACCCTACCACTGTCCCTCTCTCTGTCCCTCCCTCTGTCCCTCCCACTGTTCCTTTCTCTGTCCCTCCCTCTAACCCTACCACTGTCCCTCCCTCTGTCCCTCCCTCTGTCCCTACCACTGTTCCTCTCTCTGTCCCTCTCTCTGTCCCTCTCTCTGTCCCTTCCTCTGCCCCTCCCACTGTCCCTCTCTCTGTCCCTCCCTCTGTCCCCCCACTGTCCCTACCACTGTTCCTCTCTCTGTCCCTCTCTCTGTCCCTCTCTCTGTCCCGCCCACTGTCCCTCCCACTGTTCCTTTCTCTGTCCCTCCCTCTAACCCTACCACTGTCCCTCTCTCTGTCCCTCTCTCTGTCCCGCCCACTGTCCCTCCCACTGTTCTTTCTCTGTCCCTCCCTCTAACCCTACCACTGTCCCTCTCTCTGTCCCTCCCTCTGTCCCTCCCACTGTTCCTTTCTCTGTCCCTCCCTCTAACCCTACCACTGTCCCTCCCTCTGTCCCTCCCTCTGTCCCTACCACTGTTCCTCTCTCTGTCCCTCTCTCTGTTCCTCTCTCTGTCCCTCCCTCTGTCCCTCCCTCTGTCCCTCCCACTGTCCCTCTCTCTGTCCCTCCCTCTATCCCTACCACTGTCCCTCTCTCTGTTCCTCCCTCTGTCCCTCTCTCTGTCCCTCCCTCTGTCCCTCCCTCTGTCCCTCCCTTTGTCCCTCCCTCTGTCCCTACCACTGTCCCTCTCTCTGTCCCTCCCACTGTTCCTCCCTCTGTTCCTCCCACTGTCCCTCTCTCTAACCCTCCCTCTGTCCCTCCCTCTGTTCCTCCCTCTGTCCCTCCCACTGTTCCTCCCTCTGTTCCTCCCTCTGTCCCTCTCTCTAACCCTCCCTCTGTCCCTCCCTCTGTCCCTCCCTCTGTCCCTCCCTCTGTCCCTCCCTCTGTCCCTCTCTCTGTCCCTCCCTCTGTCTCCACATTATTCCTTCCTCTGCCCCTTCCTCTGCCCCTCCCACTGTCCCTCCCTCTGTCTCCACACTGTTCCTTCCTCTGTCCCTCCCAATGTTTCAAAGCATTATTATCCTAAATAAGCAAGTAAATATCAAGGGTTTGCCTCCAACCAGAGCAGACCATTTATTGAAAGCAAATTTAGGACAAAGTGGATTAACATTTAGAAACAAAAATATTAGAAGAACTAGTAAAGATATGGGCAGGATAAAGGCAACATATTGCACTATATATTTATACTTAATATATACATACGTTATGGAAGGCAAGATCTAGAAAGAAGCTACCGGGATAGTCTTCATATTTGCTTCTCCCACTTCCATCTATATTAATAGATTCTATGCTATCACGATTCACCCAGAATAACCTAAAATGGAAAACACCATTCTCACACTCCTGCTTGTTTTGTTAGTTACAAAAATCTTACAGTAAATTAGGTTGCTTCAATTAAATAAGGTGACTACTTCAATTAAATAAGAAGGTAACTATATCAATTAAATAGGAAGGTTATTACTTCAATTGAATATGAAGGTGACTATATCAATTAAATAGGAAGGCGACAACTTCAATTGATTAGGAAGGTGACTATAGGTGGCATACTTCAATCAAAAAGGAAAGTTACTACTTCAATTGAATAGGAAGTTGACACTATCAATTTATTAGGAAGGTTTAGCTGACTAGTGATCTAGTACAAGCAACTACTTAGTAAAGTTTTGTTAACAATGGGCACCTTCAGATTGGGACAATGGAGTCATTTGGTTTACATAGCCCTGTTTGCCTATGAATGTTTGTCCATTGGTACAAGCCTAATATCCTGACAGGTCACAATAAAGGTCACATGATTGTATACATATGGCCACCTGGTGATCAAAAGAGTACAGCCAGTACTTGGCACTTTCAGCAAAACACAATGGTCGGTGTATTGTGGTTGATTTCAGTGAGATAGCTTGCTTCAATCACAGTTCCTTGGTCACATATCATTTAAGCATACCCCAAACCTCTGCAAAATTGCATGTGACCTCTGTGATTTCATGAATGCTTTAAGGGAACATATCTGACGTACGAGCTGAAACACTTGAGTAAAGAGCAGACGTGAAGGGTCAAAAAGTTGTAGAGCAGTGAGACGGGAGAGCATTTACGGGTACATCTATATCTATATGTTTACTCGGCAAAACCAATTGGCATCCCGCCGAGAGTGAAAAATTGCACTAGGGGTGCAGCTGGTCAATACCAGCTGTGTGAGACCAGGTTTTACACTCTGGCAAGGGAGTTACCAGATTCCAATGCAGTTAAACAAGAGGGGAGTTTATTCCAATCAATCACAGTCCTTGGGAAATAGCTGTATTTATAATGGTCACAGTTGGTTGCCATTTCTATATAGCGATTTCCATGGTTTTTCCTTGTAGTTTTTTCTGATAGTATCAAGTCTGCAGTCAGTGTGGGAGATACGTATTACTGCTCTATTCTGATAGTATCAAGTCTGCAGTCAGTGTGGGAGATATGTATTACTGCTCTATTCTGGTAGTATCAAGTCTGCAGTCAGTGTGGGAGATATGTATTACTGCTCTATTCTGATAGTATCAAGTCTGCAGTCAGTGTGGGAGATATGTATTACTGCTCTATTCAGATAGTATCAAGTCTGCAGTCAGTGTGGGAGATATGTATTACTACTCTATTCTGATAGTATCAAGTCTGCAGTCAGTGTGGGAGATATGTATTACTGCTCTATTCTGGTAGTATCACGTCTGCAGTCAGTGTGGGAGATATGTATTACTGCTCTATTCAGATAGTATCAAGTCTGCAGTCAGTGTGGGAGATATGTATTACTGCTCTATTCTGATAGTATCAAGTCTGCAGTCAGTGTGGGAGATATGTATTACTGCTCTATTCTGATAGTATCAAGTCTGCAGTCAGTGTGGGAGATATGTATTACTGCTCTATTCTGATAGTATCAAGTCTGCAGTCAGTGTGGGAGATATGTATTACTGCTCTATTCTGATAGTATCAAGTCTGCAGTCAGTGTGGGAGATATGTATTACTGCTCTATTCAGATAGTATCAAGTCTGCAGTCAGTGTGGGAGATATGTATTACTGCTCTATTCTGGTAGTATCAAGTCTGCAGTCAGTGTGGGAGATATGTATTACTGCTCTATTCTGATAGTATCAAGTCTACAGTCAGTGTGGGAGATATGTATTACTGCTCTATTCAGATAGTATCAAGTCTGCAGTCAGTGTGGGATATATGTATTACTGCTCTATTCTGATAGTATCAAGTCTACAGTCAGTGTGGGAGATATGTATTACTGCTCTATTCTGATAGTATCAAGTCTGCAGTCAGTGTGGGAGATATGTATTACTGCTCTATTCTGATAGTATCAAGTCTGCAGTCAGTGTGGGAGATATGTATTACTGCTCTATTCAGATAGTATCAAGTCTGCAGTCAGTGTGGGATATATGTATTACTGCTCTATTCTGATAGTATCAAGTCTGCAGTCAGTGTGGGAGATATGTATTACTGCTCTATTCTGATAGTATCAAGTCTGCAGTCAGTGTGGGAGATATGTATTACTGCTCTATTCTGATAGTATCAAGTCTGCAGTCAGTGTGGGAGATATGTATTACTGCTCTATTCAGATAGTATCAAGTCTGCAGTCAGTGTGGGAGATATGTATTACTGCTCTATTCTGATAGTATCAAGTCTGCAGTCAGTGCGGGAGATATGTATTACTGCTCTATTCTGATAGTATCAAGTCTGCAGTCAGTGTGGGAGATATGTATTACTGCTCTATTCTGATAGTATCAAGTCTGCAGTCAGTGTGGGAGATATGTATTACTGCTCTATTCAGATAGTATCAAGTCTGCAGTCAGTGTGGGAGATATGTATTACTGCTCTATTCTGGTAGTATCAAGTCTGCAGTCAGTGTGGGAGATATGTATTACTGCTCTATTCTGATAGTATCAAGTCTACAGTCAGTGTGGGAGATATGTATTACTGCTCTATTCAGATAGTATCAAGTCTGCAGTCAGTGTGGGATATATGTATTACTGCTCTATTCTGATAGTATCAAGTCTACAGTCAGTGTGGGAGATATGTATTACTGCTCTATTCTGATAGTATCAAGTCTGCAGTCAGTGTGGGAGATATGTATTACTGCTCTATTCTGATAGTATCAAGTCTGCAGTCAGTGTGGGAGATATGTATTACTGCTCTATTCAGATAGTATCAAGTCTGCAGTCAGTGTGGGATATATGTATTACTGCTCTATTCTGATAGTATCAAGTCTACAGTCAGTGTGGGAGATATGTATTACTGCTCTATTCTGATAGTATCAAGTCTGCAGTCAGTGTGGGAGATAGGTATTACTGCTCTATTCTGATAGTATGAAGTCTGCAGTCAGTGTGGGAGATATGTATTACTGCTCTATTCAGATAGTATCAAGTCTGCAGTCAGTGTGGGATATATGTATTACTGCTCTATTCTGATAGTATCAAGTCTACAGTCAGTGTGGGAGATATGTATTACTGCTCTATTCTGATAGTATCAAGTCTGCAGTCAGTGTGGGAGATATGTAGTACTGCTCTATTCAGATAGTATCAAGTCTGCAGTCAGTGTGGGAGATATGTATTACTGCTCTATTCAGATAGTATCAAGTCTGCAGTCAGTGCGGGAGATATGTATTACTGCTCTATTCTGATAGTATCAAGTCTGCAGTCAGTGTGGGAGATATGTATTACTGCTCTATTCTGATAGTATCAAGTCTACAGTCAGTGTGGGAGATATGTATTACTGCTCTATTCTGATAGTATCAAGTCTGCAGTCAGTGTGGGAGATATGTATTACTGCTCTATTCTGGTAGTATCAAGTCTGCAGTCAGTGTGGGAGATATGTATTACTGCTCTATTCTGATAGTATCAAGTCTGCAGTCAGTGTGGGAGATATGTATTACTGCTCTATTCTGATATTATCAAGTCTGCAGTCAGTGTGGGAGATATGTATTACTGCTCTATTCTGATAGTATCAAGTCTGCAGTCAGTGTGGGGGATTTGTATTACTACTCTATTCTGATAGTATCAAGTCTGCAGTCAGTGTGGGAGATATGTATTACTGCTCTATTCAGATAGTATCAAGTCTGCAGTCAGTGTGGGATATATGTATTACTGCTCTATTCTGATAGTATCAAGTCTACAGTCAGTGTGGGAGATATGTATTACTGCTCTATTCTGATAGTATCAAGTCTGCAGTCAGTGTGGGAGATATGTATTACTGCTCTATTCTGATAGTATCAAGTCTACAGTCAGTGTGGGAGATATGTATTACTGCTCTATTCTGATAGTATCAAGTCTACAGTCAGTGTGGGAGATATGTATTACTGCTCTATTCAGATAGTATCAAGTCTGCAGTCAGTGAGGGAGATATGTATTACTGCTCTATTCTGATAGTATCAAGTCTACAGTCAGTGTGGGAGATATGTATTACTGCTCTATTCTGATAGTATCAAGTCTGCAGTCAGTGAGGGAGATATGTATTACTGCTCTATTCTGATAGTATAAAGTCTGCAGTCAGTGTGGGAGATATGTATTACTGCTCTATTCTGGTAGTATCAAGTCTGCAGTCAGTGTGGGGGATATGTATTGCTGCTCTATTCTGATAGTATCAAGTCTGCAGTCAGCGTGGGAGATATGTATTACTGCTCTATTCTGATAGTATCAAGTCTGCAGTCAGTGTGGGAGATATGTATTACTGCTCTATTCTGATAGTATCAAGTCTGCAGTCAGTGTGGGAGATATGTATTACTGCTCTATTCTGATAGTATCAAGTCTGCAGTCAGTGTGGGAGATATGTATTACTGCTCTATTCTGATATTATCAAGTCTGCAGTCAGTGTGGGAGATATGTATTACTGCTCTATTCTGATAGTATCAAGTCTGCAGTCAGTGTGGGGGATTTGTATTACTACTCTATTCTGATAGTATCAAGTCTGCAGTCAGTGTGGGAGATATGTATTACTGCTCTATTCAGATAGTATCAAGTCTGCAGTCAGTGTGGGATATATGTATTACTGCTCTATTCTGATAGTATCAAGTCTACAGTCAGTGTGGGAGATATGTATTACTGCTCTATTCTGATAGTATCAAGTCTGCAGTCAGTGTGGGAGATATGTATTACTGCTCTATTCTGATAGTATCAAGTCTACAGTCAGTGTGGGAGATATGTATTACTGCTCTATTCTGATAGTATCAAGTCTACAGTCAGTGTGGGAGATATGTATTACTGCTCTATTCAGATAGTATCAAGTCTGCAGTCAGTGAGGGAGATATGTATTACTGCTCTATTCTGATAGTATCAAGTCTACAGTCAGTGTGGGAGATATGTATTACTGCTCTATTCTGATAGTATCAAGTCTGCAGTCAGTGAGGGAGATATGTATTACTGCTCTATTCTGATAGTATAAAGTCTGCAGTCAGTGTGGGAGATATGTATTACTGCTCTATTCTGGTAGTATCAAGTCTGCAGTCAGTGTGGGGGATATGTATTGCTGCTCTATTCTGATAGTATCAAGTCTGCAGTCAGCGTGGGAGATATGTATTACTGCTCTATTCTGATAGTATCAAGTCTGCAGTCAGTGTGGGAGATATGTATTACTGCTCTATTCAGATAGTATCAAGTCTACAGTCAGTGTTGGAGATATGTATTACTGCTCTATTCAGATAGTATCAAGTCTACAGTCAGTGCGGGAGATATGTATTACTGCTCTATTCTGATAGTATCAAGTCTGCAGTCAGTGAGGGAGATATGTATTACTGCTCTATTCTGATAGTATAAAGTCTGCAGTCAGTGTGGGAGATATGTATTACTGCTCTATTCTGGTAGTATCAAGTCTGCAGTCAGTGTGGGGGATATGTATTGCTGCTCTATTCTGATAGTATCAAGTCTGCAGTCAGCGTGGGAGATATGTATTACTGCTCTATTCTGATAGTATCAAGTCTGCAGTCAGTGTGGGAGATATGTATTACTGCTCTATTCAGATAGTATCAAGTCTACAGTCAGTGTTGGAGATATGTATTACTGCTCTATTCTGATAGTATCAAGTCTGCAGTCAGTGTGGGAGATATGTATTACTGCTCTATTCTGATAGTATCAAGTCTGCAGTCAGTGTGGGAGATATGTATTACTGCTCTATTCTGATAGTATCAAGTCTACAGTCAGTGTGGGAGATATGTATTACTGCTCTATTCTGATAGTATCAAGTCTGCAGTCAGTGTGGGAGATATGTATTACTGCTCTATTCTGATAGTATCAAGTCTGCAGTCAGTGTGGGAGATATGTATTACTGCTCTATTCTGATAGTATCAAGTCTGCAGTCAGTGTGGGAGATATGTATTACTGCTCTATTCTGATAGTATCAAGTCTGCAGTCAGTGTGGGAGATATGTATTACTGCTCTATTCTGATAGTATCAAGTCTACAGTCAGTGTGGGAGATATGTATTACTGCTCTATTCTGATAGTATCAAGTCTGCAGTCAGTGTGGGAGATATGTATTACTGCTCTATTCTGATAGTATCAAGTCTGCAGTCAGTGTGGGAGATATGTATTACTGCTCTATTCTGGTAGTATCAAGTCTGCAGTCAGTGTGGGGGATATGTATTACTGCTCTATTCTGATAGTATCACGTCTGCAGTCAGTGTGGGAGATATGTATTACTGCTCTATTCTGGTAGTATCAAGTCTGCAGTCAGTGTGGGGGATATGTATTACTGCTCTATTCTGATAGTATCACGTCTGCAGTCAGTGTGGGAGATATGTATTACTACTCTATTCTGATAGTATCAAGTCTGCAGTCAGTGTGGGAGATATATATTACTGCTCTATTCTGATAGTATCAAGTCTGCAGTCAGTGTGGGAGATATGTATTACTGCTCTATTCAGATAGTATCAAGTCTACAGTCAGTGTGGGAGATATGTATTACTGCTCTATTCTGATAGTATCAAGTCTACAGTCAGTGTGGGAGATATGTATTACTGCTCTATTCTGATAGTATCAAGTCTGCAGTCAGTGTGGGAGATATGTATTACTGCTCTATTCTGATAGTATCAAGTCTACAGTCAGTGTGGGAGATATGTATTGCTGCTCTATTCTGATAGTATCAAGTCTGCAGTCAGTGTGGGGGATATGTATTACTGCTCTATTCTGATAGTATCAAGTCTGCAGTCAGTGCGGGAGATATGTATTACTGCTCTATTCTGATAGTATCAAGTCTGCAGTCAGTGTGGGAGATATGTATTACTGCTGTATTCTGATAGTATCAAGTCTGCAGTCAGTGTGGGGGATTTGTATTACTACTCTATTCTGATAGTATCAAGTCTGCAGTCAGTGTGGGAGATATGTATTACTGCTCTATTCTGGTAGTATCAAGTCTGCAGTCAGTGTGGGGGATATGTATTACTGCTCTATTCTGATAGTATCAAGTCTGCAGTCAGTGTGGGAGATATGTATTACTGCTCTATTCTGATAGTATCAAGTCTACAGTCAGTGTGGGAGATATGTATTGCTGCTCTATTCTGATAGTATCAAGTCTGCAGTCAGTGTGGGAGATATGTATTACTGCTCTATTCTGATAGTATCAAGTCTGCAGTCAGTGTGTGAGATATGTATCACTGCTCTATTCTGATAGTATCAAGTCTACAGTCAGTGTGGGAGATATGTATTACTGCTCTATTCAGATAGTATCAAGTCTGCAGTCAGTGTGGGAGATATGTATTACTGCTCTATTCTGATAGTATCAAGTCTGCAGTCAGTGTGGGAGATATGTATTACTGCTCTATTCTGATAGTATCAAGTCTGCAGTCAGCGTGGGAGATATGTATTACTGCTCTATTCTGATAGTATCAAGTCTGCAGTCAGCGTGGGAGATATGTATTACTGCTCTATTCAGATAGTATCAAGTCTGCAGTCAGTGTGGGAGATATGTATTACTGCTCTATTCTGATAGTATCAAGTCTGCAGTCAGTGTGGGAGATACGTATTACTGCTCTATTCAGATAGTATCAAGTCTACAGTCAGTGTGGGAGATATGTATTACTGCTCTATTCTGATAGTATCAAGTCTGCAGTCAGTGTGGGAGATATGTAGTACTGCTCTATTCTGATAGTATCAAGTCTGCAGTCAGTGTGGGAGATATGTATTACTGCTCTATTCTGATAGTATCAAGTCTGCAGTCAGTGTGGGAGATATGTATTACTGCTCTATTCTGGTAGTATCAAGTCTGCAGTCAGTGTGGGGGATATGTATTACTGCTCTATTCTGATAGTATCAAGTCTGCAGTCAGTGTGGGAGATATGTATTACTGCTCTATTCTGATAGTATCAAGTCTACAGTCAGTGTGGGAGATATGTATTGCTGCTCTATTCTGATAGTATCAAGTCTGCAGTCAGTGCGGGAGATATGTATTACTGCTCTATTCTGATAGTATCAAGTCTGCAGTCAGTGTGGGAGATATGTATTACTGCTGTATTCTGATAGTATCAAGTCTGCAGTCAGTGTGGGGGATTTGTATTACTACTCTATTCTGATAGTATCAAGTCTGCAGTCAGTGTGGGAGATATGTATTACTGCTCTATTCTGGTAGTATCAAGTCTGCAGTCAGTGTGGGGGATATGTATTACTGCTCTATTCTGATAGTATCAAGTCTGCAGTCAGTGTGGGAGATATGTATTACTGCTCTATTCTGATAGTATCAAGTCTACAGTCAGTGTGGGAGATATGTATTGCTGCTCTATTCTGATAGTATCAAGTCTGCAGTCAGTGTGGGAGATATGTATTACTGCTCTATTCTGATAGTATCAAGTCTGCAGTCAGTGTGTGAGATATGTATCACTGCTCTATTCTGATAGTATCAAGTCTACAGTCAGTGTGGGAGATATGTATTACTGCTCTATTCAGATAGTATCAAGTCTGCAGTCAGTGTGGGAGATATGTATTACTGCTCTATTCTGATAGTATCAAGTCTGCAGTCAGTGTGGGAGATATGTATTACTGCTCTATTCTGATAGTATCAAGTCTGCAGTCAGCGTGGGAGATATGTATTACTGCTCTATTCTGATAGTATCAAGTCTGCAGTCAGCGTGGGAGATATGTATTACTGCTCTATTCAGATAGTATCAAGTCTGCAGTCAGTGTGGGAGATATGTATTACTGCTCTATTCTGATAGTATCAAGTCTGCAGTCAGTGTGGGAGATACGTATTACTGCTCTATTCAGATAGTATCAAGTCTACAGTCAGTGTGGGAGATATGTATTACTGCTCTATTCTGATAGTATCAAGTCTGCAGTCAGTGTGGGAGATATGTAGTACTGCTCTATTCTGATAGTATCAAGTCTGCAGTCAGTGTGGGAGATATGTATTACTGCTCTATTCAGATAGTATCAAGTCTACAGTCAGTGTGGGAGATATGTATTACTGCTCTATTCTGATAGTATCAAGTCTGCAGTCAGTGTGGGAGATATGTAGTACTGCTCTATTCTGATAGTATCAAGTCTGCAGTCAGTGTGGGAGATATGTATTACTGCTCTATTCTGATAGTATCAAGTCTACAGTCAGTGTGGGAGATATGTATTACTACTCTATTCTGATAGTATCAAGTCTGCAGTCAGTGTGGGAGATATATATTACTGCTCTATTCTGATAGTATCAAGTCTGCAGTCAGTGTGGGAGATATGTATTACTGCTCTATTCTGATAGTATCAAGTCTGCAGTCAGTGTGGGAGATATGTATTACTGCTCTATTCTGATAGTATCAAGTCTACAGTCAGTGTGGGAGATATGTATTACTGCTCTATTCTGATAGTATCAAGTCTGCAGTCAGTGTGGGAGATATGTAGTACTGCTCTATTCTGATAGTATCAAGTCTGCAGTCAGTGTGGGAGATATGTATTACTGCTCTATTCTGATAGTATCAAGTCTGCAGTCAGTGCGGGAGATATGTATTACTGCTCTATTCTGATAGTATCAAGTCTACAGTCAGTGTGGGAGATATGTATTACTGCTCTATTCTGATAGTATCAAGTCTACAGTCAGTGGTGGAGATATGTATTACTGCTCTATTCTGATAGTATCAAGTCTGCAGTCAGTGTGGGAGATATGTATTACTGCTCTATTCTGATAGTATCAAGTCTGCAGTCAGTGTGGGAGATATGTATTACTGCTCTATTCTGATAGTATCAAGTCTACAGTCAGTGTGTGAGATATGTATTACTGCTCTATTCAGATAGTATCAAGTCTACAGTCAGTGTGGGAGATATGTATTACTGCTCTATTCTGATAGTATCAAGTCTGCAGTCAGTGTGGGAGATATGTATTACTGCTCTATTCTGATAGTATCAAGTCTGCAGTCAGTGTGGGAGATATGTATTACTGCTCTATTCTGATAGTATCAAGTCTGCAGTCAGTGTGGGAGATATGTATTACTGCTCTATTCTGATAGTATCAAGTCTACAGTCAGTGCGGGAGATATGTATTACTGCTCTATTCTGATAGTATCAAGTCTGCAGTCAGTGTGGGAGATATGTATTACTGCTGTATTCTGATAGTATCAAGTCTGCAGTCAGTGTGGGAGATATGTATTACTGCTCTATTCTGATAGTATCAAGTCTGCAGTCAGTGCGGGAGATATGTATTACTGCTCTATTCTGATAGTATCAAGTCTACAGTCAGTGTGTGAGATATGTATTACTGCTCTATTCTGATAGTATCAAGTCTGCAGTCAGTGTGGGAGATATGTAGTACTGCTCTATTCAGATAGTATCAAGTCTGCAGTCAGTGTGGGAGATATGTATTACTGCTCTATTCTGATAGTATCAAGTCTACAGTCAGTGTGGGAGATATGTATTACTGCTCTATTCTGATAGTATCAAGTCTGCAGTCAGTGTGGGAGTTATGTATTACTGCTCTATTCTGGTAGTATCAAGTCTGTAGTCAGTGTGGGAGATATGTATTACTGCTCTATTCTGATAGTATCAAGTCTGCAGTCAGTGTGGGAGATATGTATTTCTGCTCTATTCTGGTAGTATCAAGTCTGCAGTCAGTGTGGGAGATATATATTACTGCTCTATTCTGATAGTATCAAGTCTGCAGTCAGTGTGGGGGATATGTATTACTGCTCTATTCTGATAGTATCAAGTCTGCAGTCAGTGTGGGAGATATGTATTACTGCTCTATTCTGATAGTATCAAGTCTACAGTCAGTGTGGGAGATATGTATTACTGCTCTATTCTGATAGTATCAAGTCTGCAGTCAGTGTGGGAGTTATGTATTACTGCTCTATTCTGATAGTATCAAGTCTGCAGTCAGTGTGGGAGATATGTATTTCTGCTCTATTCTGGTAGTATCAAGTCTGCAGTCAGTGTGGGAGATATATATTACTGCTCTATTCTGATAGTATCAAGTCTGCAGTCAGTGTGGGGGATATGTATTACTGCTCTATTCTGATAGTATCAAGTCTGCAGTCAGTGCGGGAGATATGTATTACTGCTCTATTCTGATAGTATCAAGTCTGCAGTCAGTGTGGGAGATATGTATTACTGCTCTATTCTGATAGTATCAAGTCTGCAGTCAGTGCGGGAGATATGTATTACTGCTCTATTCTGATAGTATCAAGTCTGCAGTCAGTGTGGGAGATATGTATTACTGCTCTATTCTGATAGTATCAAGTCTGCAGTCAGTGCGGGAGATATGTATTACTGCTCTATTCTGATAGTATCAAGTCTGCAGTCAGTGTGGGAGATATGTATTACTGCTCTATTCTGATAGTATCAAGTCTGCAGTCAGTGTGGGAGATATGTATTACTGCTCTATTCTGATAGTATGAAGTCTGCAGTCAGTGTGGGAGATATGTATTACTGCTCTATTCTGATAGTATCAAGTCTGCAGTCAGTGTGGGAGATATGTATTACTGCTCTATTCTGATAGTATCAAGTCTGCAGTCAGTGTGGGAGATATGTATTACTGCTCTATTCAGATAGTATCAAGTCTGCAGTCAGTGTGGGAGATATGTATTACTGCTCTATTCTGATAGTATCAAGTCTGCAGTCAGTGTGGGAGATATGTATTACTGCTCTATTCAGATAGTATCAAGTCTGCAGTCAGTGTGGGAGATATGTATTACTGCTCTATTCTGATAGTATCAAGTCTGCAGTCAGTGTGGGAGATATGTATTACTGCTCTATTCTGATGATGCAGCTATTTTCCAAGGACAGTGACTGACTGTAATAACCTTCCCCCTCATTTAACTACATTAGAACCAGGTAGCTTGGCATCCTTCAGGAACTCCCTAGCCAGAGTATAAAGGTTGGCAACAAGCAGGTGGTGTGTACCAGCTGCTCCCCTTAGTGCAATTGTGCACTCTCGGCGGGATGCCAATTGGTTTTGCCGAATAAACTTACAGATGTAGATGTAGATGCCCCTCAACCTGAATGATTGCTCATGTGGCTTATTTCTATTATCAGATTTTGTGAGGCCTTGACCATTAAATGTGATTTTGATGTAAGAATTGTTTCTAAGTGGTATGATGGCATAGATCTTGAGAATGAAAGAATTGGTTTGCAAATCAGAGAACTGTGTTTGCAGCGTGACAATTACAAGCCATGGATTTTAGAGAGAATGGATGTTTGTGATATCATCCAATTCCTCTGTGTTTCGTAATATGATGCTTTTTATTGTAAACTGCTATTTATTTTAATTTCTTATGTTCATGTAAATATTGTATATTATAGCTATAAGAATGGATGTTTAGTCCGAAATAAATATAAATAAATAAATAAATAAATAAATAAATAAATAAATAAATAAATAAATAAATAAATAAATAAATAAATAAATAAATAAATAAATAAATAAATAAATAAATAAATAAATAAATAAATAAATAAATAAATAAATAAATAAATAAATAAATAAATAAATAAATAAATAAATAAATAAATAAATAAATAAATAAATAAATAAATAAATAAATAAATAAATCTGCAATCATTTTACAAAATCAATTGTGTCAAAAATGAAAATTCAAATTCTAACCTCTCTGATATATAATCCATAGTTAATCCGGTGGGATCCTTTAGATTTTCTTCCACCAGGGTGCGCCGCTCATCTCCAGCTAAATTAGCGACCTCTATCTTATCAGATGGCCCCCAGTCAGACCAAAATAATAAACTGTAAAGAAACAAAGAATTAATCATAATGCAATGTTAAAACAGCAGAGAAACCATTATGTTATCCTAAATGTAGTGTATCTTTACAGAGAGAGTGGAGCTATTCTGGGACATTTGATTGGTTTGACCAGTTGCAAAAACTAGTCTTTAATTATCGCTATCTGCTCTCCCAGATATTTAGCTCGTTCGTGAAGAAATAACGGGATTGGCACAAGAGAGCAGCACATGATGGGAAAGATGTTGCATTGTAAACTTCCGGCCGCTGGTTTTCAAGATGGGAGGGCAATTTCAGATTGATATTGTTTATCAACAAGTAATGTCAGTGCTATTATGTTTTTGTTGTGCAATCTTTATATAAGTATATTGCAATCTATGTAATATATGTCACCATTACAGAGGAAAAACCGTGAAAAACAACGATATAAAGATGAAAGGCAGAGGCGACAATGCTCCAGTCCAGCCGTCGCCGCTGTTCCCAATGTGCCATGTGCAAAGAATTTGGTCAATACGATCGTAGCGCTGTGAAAATGCAGCGGAGATGGTAGAGCAGATAGCAAGAATTGCAGTAGGATTGCCTGAACTGTTCATAATAAATCATATATTTTAGGATTGCCTCAACTATTCATCATAAATCATATATTTTAGGATTGCCTCAACTATTCATTATAAATCATATTTATTTGATTGTCCAAGATCTAGGTAAAGTTTTCTCACCCTTCTTGGGGATAAACCACAATTCCATGAGGTTTATCCAGACCTGTCCTTATTAAGGTTTTGACTTTTTGAGTTTTCTCCTCAGCTTTGGCCACCATAATCCAGTTATATAGGCCGTCTGTCCAGTAGAGATTCCCGGCGACCCAATCATAGGCGACCCCGTTAGCCTCACTCGACATCCCATAATATATCACCTGGATTTGCTTTGTACCATTCAAATTCATCTTCACCAGAAATCTACAGAAAATGTATATGTCCAACATTCAATCAGTACAGCAGACAACAACAGGTTCCAGTTTTCAAACAATATTATAATCAGAAAAGCTGAGGACAAGAGAGCTGCTGATGACAAGAGAGCTGCTGATGACAACAGAGCTGTCGACGACAACAGAGCTGCGGACGACAACAAAGCTGTTGACGACAACAGAGCTGCCAATGACAAAAGGGCTGCTGATGACAACATAGCTGCAGACGACAACAGAGCTGTTGACGACAACAGAGCTGTCGACGACAGCAGAGCTGTCAACGACAACAGAGCTGCTGACAACAACAGAGCTGCCAATGACAAAAGGGCTGCTGATGACAACAGAGCTGCAGTGCCAAGTTTTAAATTTCATCTGCCCTCATTAACATATTCTGGTCTGGTTGATGTCTGATAATTGCTTGTGCCAACAAGGACAAATGGTGTGATAAAATTATTTGATAATTTTAAAGCATTCATGAAACCACAGAGGTCACAGGCAATTTTACAGAGGTTTGGGGTAGGCTTAAATGATATGTGGCCAAGAAACTGATTCAAGCAAGCTATCACTAAAATCAACCTAATTACACTATTGTGGTCTGTTAGGGTGTTAGCCCGGGGGAGTGACTGCCATATGTGCGCTGCTACATTTGTGAGGCTGGCACTGCAAAATCCAGAACCTGTAAATCCAATATTAAAAAAAAAATAACAACCCGGCAAATCCAAGTTATATAAATTTATTAACCCGGTAATAACTGAAATAACCACTGGCTGATTTTATGTCTTGATTTCAATTGACATGGAGACAGGATCACAGCACAAGAATGTTTGCAGAAGAAAATCAACATGTTTAATGGGTTTCTTTGATACATTTTGAGTGTACTGTGATAATTGATGAAATCATAACCAAACCATTTCTTGTCAGAATACTTTTAATTCTTATAACAACACTGCTATCCTTCCAGACAGAAGCAAGTCATATGTCAACACAGTCCTTTAAGCCCTGCTGTGTCTATGCCATGCATGGACAGACTTAATTGCGACTTAATGTAAATGTCGCATTACTGAACTCTTTGTTGGAGAGTTCTCTTCATCCCATGAAACTCATCTGAGGTAAACATTTGACCTGGTAAATCCCTTTTGGGACTTAAATAGTCATCCGATGTAGTATTAGTAATAGCCTTAAAAGGTCACCCGGCAGATCGAAATCTCCAGAAGAAACACCCCGTTCAGCCTCACATATGTAGCGGCGCGCATATGGCAGTAATCCCCCCTGGGGTGTTAAACCTGTACCAATGGACTCCTATTAAACCAAAAACTTTCTACGCCTCAGTTGGAATTCTATGTACAGAGCTGCAGATGACAACAAAGCTGTCTAAGTTACAACAATGTGCCAACATCAAATGTTACGATAAACATCAAATGTTATGATAAACATCAAATGTTTAAACATCAAATGTTATGATAAACATCAAATGTTATGATAAACATCAAATGTTATGATAAACATCAAATGTTATGATGAACATCAAATGTTATGATAAACATCAAATGTTATGATGAACATCAAATGTTATGATAAACATCAAATGTTATGATGAACATCAAATGTTATGATAAACATCAAATGTTATGATAAACATCAAATGTTATGATAACATCAAATGTTATGATAAACATCAAATGTTATGATAAACATCAAATGTTATGATGACATCAAATGTTATGATAAACATCAAATGTTATGATAAACATCAAATGTTTAAACATCAAATGTTATGATAAACATCAAATGTTATGATAAACATCAAATGTTATGATAAACATCAAATGTTATGATGAACATCAAATGTTATGATAAACATCAAATGTTATGATGAACATCAAATGTTATGATAAACATCAAATGTTATGATAAACATCAAATGTTATGATAACATCAAATGTTATGATAAACATCAAATGTTATGATAAACATCAAATGTTATGATGACATCAAATGTTATGATAAACATCAAATGTTATGATAAACATCAAATGTTATGATAAACATCAAATGTTATGATAAACATCAAATGTTATGATAAACATCAAATGTTATGATGAACATCAAATGTTATGATAAACATCAAATGTTATGATGAACATCAAATGTTATGATAAACATCAAATGTTATGATAAACATCAAATGTTATGATAACATCAAATGTTATGATAAACATCAAATGTTATGATAAACATCAAATGTTATGATGACATCAAATGTTATGATAAACATCAAATGTTATGATAAACATCAAATGTTATGATAAACATCAAATGTTATGATAAACATCAAATGTTATGATAAACATCAAATGTTATGATAAACATCAAATATTATGATAAACATCAAATGTTATGATAAACATCAAATGTTATGATATACATTTGATAAACATCAAATGTTATGATAAACATCAAATGTTATGATAAACATCAAATGTTATGATAAACATCAAATGTTATGATAAACATCAAATGTTATGATAAACATCAAATGTTATGATATACATTTGATAAACATCAAATGTTATGAGGAACATCAAATGTTATGATAAACATCAAATGTTATGATAAACATCAAATGTTATGATAAACATCAAATGTTATGATAAACATCAAATGTTATGATGAACATCAAATGTTATGATAAACATCAAATGTTTAAACATCAAATGTTATGATAAACATCAAATGTTATGATAAACATCAGCAATCCAAATGCTGCTCTATTATCGTCTGCAGCTCTAGCATCATCTGCTGTATGTAGGGCCATTTGACCTACTCATCAAGACTGCCATTTGACCTACTTATCGAGACTGTAATTTGACCTACTTATCGAGACTGTCATCTGACCTACTTTTAGACACTGCCATTTGACCTACTTATCAATACTGCCATTTGACCTACTTATCGAGACTGTAATTTGACCTACTTATCGAGACTGTCGATGAGGTAGAGGGCGCTGTGTTGATAGTTGGTATCCACGGCCGTCCAGTGCCAGGCGGGACTTTTAATACTCCAGGTATTAACCTACAAATAAGGAACTTGGTATATTACTCGCTACCGAACCAATCTCCAGCACAAACTGGTGTAACACACTGTGACCTTGCTCAACTCACTTGAAATTATGCGAATCATGAAACAACTACCAATATTAATCATTCTTGTTGCAAATAAAAAACACTACAAGCACCAGAAAATTTAGTTAATTTATTAAAAAATAATAATAATAATGATAATGATAATGATAATGATAATGATAATGATAATGATAATGATAATAATAATAATAATAATAATAATAATAATAATAATAATAATAATAATAATAATAATAATAATAATAATAATAATAATAATAATAACAACAACAACAACCATCATCATCATCATCATCATCATTGTTATCATATAATTGTCCATCATTTGTGTTCATCTTAATACCTTGAAGGTATCTGGGTATCTCGGCGGGATGCCAATTGGTTTTGCCGAGTTCACTTATAGATGAAGAATGGGAATATAAGCACTTTAATACTATCATTATTATTATTGTTAGTATTTCATTATTATTATTACTGCTATTATATAAATGTGCATCATCAGTGTGTATGTAAATGGCACGCGTGAGCTACCTTGAAGGTATCTGGGAATATAATGGGAATATAAGCACTTTAATACTATCATTATTATTATTGTTAGTATTTCATTATTATTATTACTGCTATTATATAAATGTGCATCATCAGTGTTTATGTAAATGGCCTGCCGTGAGCTACCTTGAAGGTATCTGGGAATATAATGGGAATATAAGCACTTTAATACTATCATTATTATTATTGTTAGTATTTCATTATTATTATTACTGCTATTATATAAATGTGCATCATCAGTGTTTATGTAAATGGCCTGCCGTAAGCTACCTTGAAGGTATCTGGGAATATAATGGGAATATAAGTGCTTTAATATTATCAATATTATTTTCTTGTTAGTATTTCATTATTATTATTATTGCAATTATATAGATGTGTATCATTAGTGTTGATCTTAGTGGCCTGCGGTGGAGGTCTCCTACCTTGAAGGTATCCAGGTAATGAGCTGGCTCTCCCTTGATGCCCCGGATGTATCCTGTCAGCAGTCCATCGTATTCCAGCCAAACTACATCCGGGCCATTCGCCTGCACAGCTAGAATACATCAACATATGGGTGTCAGGCTTCTTCAAATAATAATCTGATTTTTGAGTTGCGAATTGTACTTGTTGTTAGGGTCAAATACACCACTTAAGTTTGGTTTTGTAGTTAGATATTGGATCCAGTTATTGGATTGGTAACCATATTAACAGAGACATTTAAAACAGAGATTGGAAACAAGCTGAAGTTCGGCATTAAATATCTCTGATATTTACTGATAACGTTGCCTTGATTCAAACTTTTTTATAGGAAATGTTTTGGATTGTTTAAATGACGATTATAAAGTTTATGTATGTTTAAAAAAATGAATTGGATGAAAAATTGATATAAAACTGAAATACCAAAACTCTCCATGGAGATAAGATGGTGATTGCATTACACATTTCCTTATTTTGTCATTCTATTTTCCTTTTGTTTATGATTTCAATTTGACTGAGGTTTAGCCATGCATTAAAAGTTAATAAGGGTTGGTGATAGTCAAGACTTCAATACAAGAAATGGAAGGCGCCTTTGATTTGATTTGATTTGATTTGATTTCATATGTTGGACACTCCACTTTTGTCTTGTGGGCACTCAAGGCCTACGATTTGATTTGATTTGATATGTTGGCCGCTCCGCTTGTGTCACGTGGGCCCTCTTACTCTCTGTGCAAGTGTATCCATCTTCAGTTATCCTGCGGTCGTCTGGGCATGCGCACACGTACTCTGTGGAGAGTGGGATACAGAAGTCACTGCAGTCACCATTCTTATCTATACAGTCACTGGGCTGACCTGCAGACAAATATCAACTATAATAAAATTCTTATAGGAAGAATACATACCAGATACATGGTAAAATAAAACAAGTCTCACAGGAATAGCATATATATATATATATATATATCAGGGATATCTGACTTTAAGGAATATTTAAGAGACATTACTGTTTATAGCACATTATATTTGCTTTCTTGAAAAATAGTTCTACATTTGATCATATGTAGTTTCATTTATTTCACATTTGAAAAGCTGCCTAACAGTTGATTATAACGAGAGATGTTTTACCTTTGACATAGGTATTACTTTTATAGATGATGAGACTGTCAACGATGTCAAATATTTTGGGGCCAATATGCGTCAGCCCGGACCCGTCGTACTTCCCTGCCCGCAGTATGGATCTGTCAAGAAGAAAAATATCACTAAGAAAAAAGACCCAGAAGATGCAACATATACACTACAGGACAGGCTTCTGTTTCTGTTTTGAGGGAAAAGACGTTAAAGAATTATTTGTATTTAGTATAAGTTTACAAGCAAATAAATAATACGCTACGGTTGACGCCGCCGAACAAAGAATACACAAATACACAGAGGTCCCTGGCGAGCCAAAAGGGACTTGCGCAACGTATTTCAGAGCATTAATGTGGGTCTGGATCAGCGCCCTCTATCGGTATTCTACTGGCCGGATGTAGATGGCGATAATACATAATATCATATGACAGTCAGGACTCAGGACTAATGAACCTAATATGATCTCTGTACTTTTACTCAAATATTTATCATGTTAAGTACAAAACATTGTGTGTTTGTTTGTTTGTTTGTTTGTTTCATCATTTTCAACATAATTTCAGTCATTTCGTGATGAGACCTACTTGTAGCAGATATAGTGCTGCCTCGCTGAATTCTCATGTGGCAGTTCCTTGACATATAAAGCATATACCTAGGGAGGTTTATAAAGGCCCTTCTGGTGTATTATACCTAGGGAGGTTTATAAAGGCCCTTCTGGTGTATTATACCTAGGGAGGTTTATAAAGGCCCTTCTGGTGCATTATACCTAGGGAGGTTTATAAAGGCCCTTCTGGTGCATTATACCTAGGGAGGTTTATAAAGGCCCTTCTGGTGCATTATACCTAGGGAGGTTTATAAAGGCCCTTCTGGTGCATTATACCTAGGGAGGTTTATAAAGGCCCTTCTGGTGCATTATACCTAGGGAGGTTTATAAAGGCCCTTCTGGTGCATTATACCTAGGGAGGTTTATAAAGGCCCTTCTGGTGCATTATACCTAGGGAGGTTTATAAAGGCCCTTCTGGTGCATTATACCTAGGGAGGTTTATAAAGGCCCTTCTGGTGCATTATACCTAGGGAGGTTTATAAAGGCCCTTCTGGTGTATTATACCTAGGGAGGTTTATAAAGGCCCTTCTGGTGCATTATACCTAGGGAGGTTTATAAAGGCCCTTCTGGTGTATTATACCTAGGGAGGTTTATAAAGGCCCTTCTGGTGTATTATACCTAGGGAGGTTTATAAAGGCCCTTCTGGTGCATTATACCTAGGGAGGTTTATAAAGGCCCTTCTGGTGCATTATACAGGCTGAACATATTCAGAGAATAAATATCCCACTGCGACCACCACAGCACCAATCACACCGATATCGGGTATCATTATTAATGATACGATTCTAGGAATTTCCATTATCAGGGGCATATATATTTAAAGCATATCCATGCACTCAAAACCAAGTGCACAACTATTGGTCAGGGATTACCTTACGCCGATTGCCAATTGCCATATTGTTATTTCCCACCATTGGAAAGTACACACCGGAACTGTACAACTTTACCGGAACCAGAACTGTACAATTCCTCTATATTTAATAATTGGTCGGAGAGATAGGCAGAGGGGCCTATATCAAAACAGCCCGCAACTGTAAAAGTTGTATATTAGGCATAACCGAGATAAACCATTCTCGCAGACTTCCCCCAACTGATTGTTTGTTTGTTTGGGGTTTTACAGCACTTTCAACATTATTTCAGTCATTTCGTGATGAGACCTACTTGTAGCAGATATAGTGCTGCATCACTGAATTGTCATGTCGCAGGTCCTTGACATGACAACCCACCCGGTCACAGATTTACAAGGACAACGGGTTAACCCTTTTGGCACCACGGCCCGTGGCCTCCCCCAATCCAGATAGATAGACAGACAGACAGATAACAAAAACAAAAACAAAAACAAAAACAAAAACAGTAGCAATAACAATAATAATGACAACAGTATACAGTACATCATATAGATATTTACCAATCGTCAAGTATTTTAAACAGTTCATGCGGTGTGCACTTGATCATAGAGGTGTGAATACCAAGGATACCCCCAAGTTCATATTGAGGATCAATTATAATAGTTCTTCCTGGGTGGTTATGGTGGTTATAACATACTCAGTTGTGGGGGAGGCCACGGGCCGTGGCGCAGTTGGTAAGAGCGCCAGCTTATTAGCACCAGTTGCTCTGTGGTGATCCAAAGGTCAGGTTCGAACCCCGGCTGTGCCGGGATTGAACTCATGATACAATTTCCCATATGAGCTGAAGCCCGTGCCAAAAGGGTTAACCCGTTGTCCTTGTAAATCTGTGACTGGATGGGTTGTCATGTCAAGGACCTGCGACATGATAATTCAGTGAGGCAGAACCTTTGTGGAGTTATACGCCTGTGTGGAGTTATACACCTGTGTGGAGTTATACACCTGTGTGGAGTTATACTCCTGTGTGGAGTTATACACCTGTGTGGAGTTATACACCTGTGTGGAGTTATACACCTGTGTGGAGTTATAGGCCTGTGTGGAGTTATACACCTGTGTGGAGTTATACTCCTGTGTGGAGTTATACACCTGTGTGGAGTTATACACCTGTGTGGAGTTATATGCCTGTGTGGAGTTATACGCCTGTGTGGAGTTATATGCCTGTGTGGAGTTATATGCCTGTGTGGAGTTATATGCCTGTGTGGAGTTATATGCCTGTGTGGAGTTATATGCCTGTGTGGAGTTATACCCCTGTGTGGAGTTATATGCCTGTGTGGAGTTATATGCCTGTGTGGAGTTATATGCCTGTGTGGAGTTATATGCCTGTGTGGAGTTATACCCCTGTGTGGAGTTATATGCCTGTGTGGAGTTATATACCTGTGTGCAGTTACACATGTATATGCCATGTAATAATGTTATAATATAATAGGTAAGATGGGCTAGATTTAGGGTAGATTTAGGGGAAAAAACTAAAGTTGGCAAGCATTCACTTGACTCCCTATTATGCCTCAGTCACATTTGCACCGGGCGCCGGCCGGGCAGTAAGAATCGGCCGACTTCCCAGTCTGCCGGGCGCCGGGGAGTTTATCAGCAACAATCTGAGATATGCTGGTGGATCATCTGACGATGGTCTGTGAACACATGAAATAAAAACAATCCTATTTTCACCGCACGATGCCACCGGCAGCCGTAAGATAATCTGCCGATGTCCCTGCGGGACATTGCCGGGACCCTGCCGGGACCCTGCCGTGTACTTTAAGATGATATTTACTGATAAGACATCGGGAAACGACGGCAACTTTTATGTTCCAGCTAATGCCTCAGTCACATTTGCACCGGGCGCCGGCCGGGAAGTAACAATCGGCCGACTTCACAGTCTGCCGGGCGCCGGGGAGTTTATCAGCCACAATCTGAGATATGTCGTAGCTGTGGTCACATTATTGAAGGGCACCGCACGGCACGTGCAAGACTGAATGGCACAGACGTCTGCAGGATATCTTAAAGACGTCTATATCATTTGACAGACGTCTGAAAGACATCCTAAAGACGTCTTGATCATTGACAGACGTCTGTAGGATATCCTTAAGACGTCTATGTGATATCGGAGGGAGCCCGGTGGATCATCTGACGATGGCCTGTGTACACATGAACTAAAAAAAATCCTATTTTCACCGCACGATGCCACCGGCAGCCCTAAGATAATCTGCCGATGTCCCTGCGGGACACTGCCGGGACCCTGCCGTGCACTTTAAGATGATATTTGCTGATAAGACATCGGGAAAACGCCGGCAACTTTTATGTGGCAGCTAAAAGTTCCCGATGACCCGGCCGACGTCTTAAAGATGCCCAATTGTGGCCGATGATCTCCCGGTGCCCGCACGGCAATCTGAAATGCCTGCCGATTTTGTAAAAAATACCCATCGGCCGGGCATCTTTACTGAAATCGGCGCAAATGTGACTGAGGTATAAATGTTCCCAATGACCCGCCCGACGTCTTAAGGATGCCCAATTGTGGCCGATGATCTCCCGGTGCCCGCACGGCAATCTGAACTGCCTGCCGATTTTGTAAAAAATACCCATCGGCCGGGCATCTTAACTGCAATCAGCGCAAATGTGACTGAGGCATTATTGAAGTATATGTACCTGTTATACCAATCTGTGAAGTATAGGAACTGTTCATCTACTGCCACCCCGGAGAAGTGGGCCTCGGAGGTGAGCGTAGAAGTGGTGTTATCATCGTGCGTGATGGTGGATACCACAGGAGTGTACTTCACCAGAACCTCCACGTTAGTCCCGTCCAACCCCGCGCGAGATATCGTGTTGTTCTCTGCGTCACTCCAAAACAGCATACGATCTAATAATGATAATGATAATGATGATAATAATAATTATGGAGGTGAATAATAGCAACATTATATCAATGGATTAAAAAAAATAGTATTAAAAAAATCTATGATTCAAAATAAATGAATAAAAATCAAGGAAAGTTAAGAAATCTGACCTTGGAGATCAATAGTGAAGCCGTTTAGCATGGCGTTCCCGGGGACGGAGATCACAGGTTTAGGGTTCCTGTCACTGCCATCGTAGTTCGCTTTCTCTATCGTCTGTGCTGTCCAGTCATTCCAATATATAAATCTATAATATAATTAAAACTTTGATTGCTCATTCAGATAGATAAATATACATATCCAAAAAATGTTCTGCCCTGAAAAGTTTTCAGTCCCATGTTTTAGAATGACGGTCTTTTGTTAATAATGATAATATCATAAGTTGCAGCTCAAAGTGTCATTCACTCTTGCTGTAGTATTTTGCAATAATTGCAACTCATCTTCTTACACTTTGGCTACCTCGGTAATAGTGAGAAGCCACATAGTCTGGGGTGGATGGAACATTTTCATGTGCTAGGTAAATATTTTGTTTTGATCAGGTTCCAATTTTTGCCAAATATTTGTGAAACAAGAATATTTGTTAACAAGAATATATATATGTCATGTTGTAGTCAAATGAACTGTACATTTTTGAGTATGTGATAAAAAATTAAAAAAGAGTTAATGGTACTGATACCTGTACTGAGGGGTTAAAAGAGTTAATGGTACTGATACCTGTAGTGAAGGGTTAAAAGAGTTAATGGTACTGATACCTCTACTGAGGGGTTAAAAGAGTTAATGGAACTGATACCTGTACTGAGGGGTTAAAAGAGTTAATTGTACTGATACCAGTACTGAGGGGTTAAAAGAGTTAATGGTACTGATACCTGTACTGAGGGGTTAAAAGAGTTAATTGTACTGATACCAGTACTGAGGGGTTAAAAGAGTTAATGGTACTGATACCTGTACTGAGGGGTTAAAAGAGTTAATAGAACTGATACCTGTACTGAGGGGTTAAAAGTGTTCATGGAACTGATACCTGTACTGAGGGGTTAAAAGAGTTAATAGTACTGATACTTGTACTGAGGGGTTAAAAGAGTTAATAGTACTGATACCCGTACTGAGGGGTTAAAAGAGTTAATAGAACTGATACCTGTACTGAGGGGTTAAAAGAGTTAATGGTACTGATACCTGTAGTGATGGGTTAAAAGAGTTAATGGAACTGATACCTGTACTGAGGGGTTAAAAGAGTTAATGGAACTGATACCTGTACTGAGGGGTTAAAAGAGTTAATGGTACTGATACCTGTACTGAGGGGTTAAAAGAGTTAATAGTACTGATATCTGTAGTGAGGGGTAAAAAGAGTTAATTGTACTGATACCTGTAGTGAGGGGTAAAAAGAGTTAATGGTACTGATACCTGTACTGAGGGGTTAAAAGAGTTAATAGTACTGATACCTGTACTGAGGGGTTAAAAGAGTTAATAGTACTGATACCTGTACTGAGGGGTTAAAAGAGTTAATGGTACTGATATCTGTAGTGAGGGGTAAAAAGAGTTAATAGTACTGATACCTGTACTGAGGGGTTAAACGAGTTAATAGTACTGATACCTGTACTGAGGGGTTAAAAGAGTTAATAGTACTGATATCTGTAGTGAGGGGTAAAAAGAGTTAATAGTACTGATACCTGTACTGAGGGGTTAAAAGAGTTAATAGTACTGATACCTGTACTGAGGGGTTAAAAGAGTTAATGTTACTGATACCTGTACTGGGGGGTTAAAAGAGTTAATTGTACTGATACCTGTACTGAGGGGTTAAAAGAGTTAATGGTACTGATACCTCTACTGAGGGGTTAAAAGAGTTAATGGTACTGATACCTGTACTGAAGGGTTAAAAGAGTTAATAGTACTGATACCTGTACTGAGGGGTTAAAAGAGATAATAGTACTGATTCCTGTAGTGAGGGGTTAAAAGAGTTAATGGTACTGATACCTGGAGTGAGGGGTTAAAAGAGTTAATGGTACTGATACCTGTACTGAGGGGTTAAAAGAGTTAATGGTACTGATACCTGTACTGAAGGGTTAAAAGAGTTAATAGTACTGATACCTGTACTGAGGGGTTAAAAGAGATAATAGTACTGATTCCTGTAGTGAGGGGTTAAAAGAGTTAATGGTGCTGATACCTCTACTGAGGGGTTAAAAGAGTTAATGGGACTGATACCTCTACTGAGGGGTTAAAAGAGTTAATGGGACTGATACCTGTACTGAGGGGTTAAAAGAGTTAATGGGACTGATACCTCTACTGAGGGGTTAAAAGAGTTAATGGTACTGATACCTGTACTGAGTGGTTAAAAGAGTTAATAGTACTGACACCTGTAGTGATGGGTTAAAAGAGTTAATGGGACTGATACCTGTACTGAGGGGTTAAAAGAGTTAATGGGACTGATACCTCTACTGAGGGGTTAAAAGAGTTAATGGTACTGATACCTGTACTGAGGGGTTAAAAGAGTTAATAGTACTGATACCTGTACTGAGGGGTTAAAAGAGTTAATAGTACTGATACCTGTAATGAGGGGTTAAAAGAGTTAATAGTACTGACACCTGTAGTGATGGGTTAAAAGAGTTAATTGTACTGATACCTGTACTGAGGGGTTAAAAGAGTTAATGGTACTGATACCTGTACTGAAGGGTTAAAAGAGTTAATGGTACTGATACCTGTACTGAGGGGTAAAAAGAGTTAATGGTACTGATACCTGTACTGAGGGGTAAAAAGAGTTAATGGTACTGATTCCTGTAGTGAGGGGTTAAAAGAGTTAATAGTACTGATACCTGTACTGAGGGGTTAAAAGAGTTAATAGTACTGATACCTGTACTGAGGGGTTAAAAGAGTTAATGGTACTGATACCTGTAGTGAGGGGTTAAAAGAGTTAATGGTGCTGATACCTCTACTGAGGGGTTAAAAGAGTTAATGGGACTGATACCTGTAATGAGGGGTTAAAAGAGTTAATAGTACTGATACCTGTAATGAGGGGTTAAAAGAGTTAATAGTACTGACACCTGTAGTGATGGGTTAAAAGAGTTAATTGTACTGATACCTGTACTGAGGGGTTAAAAGAGTTAATGGTACTGATACCTGTACTGAAGGGTTAAAAGAGTTAATGGTACTGATACCTGTACTGAGGGGTAAAAAGAGTTAATGGTACTGATACCTGTACTGAGGGGTAAAAAGAGTTAATGGTACTGATTCCTGTAGTGAGGGGTTAAAAGAGTTAATAGTACTGATACCTGTACTGAGGGGTTAAAAGAGTTAATAGTACTGATACCTGTACTGAGGGGTTAAAAGAGTTAATGGTACTGATACCTGTAGTGAGGGGTTAAAAGAGTTAATGGTGCTGATACCTCTACTGAGGGGTTAAAAGAGTTAATGGGACTGATACCTGTAATGAGGGGTTAAAAGAGTTAATAGTACTGATACCTGTAATGAGGGGTTAAAAGAGTTAATAGTACTGACACCTGTAGTGATGGGTTAAAAGAGTTAATAGTACTGATACCTGTACTGAGGGGTTAAAAGAGTTAATGGGACTGATACCTGTAGTGATGGGTTAAAAGAGTTAATGGTACTGATACCTGTACTGGGGGTCAAGTCGGATGACCTTTGCATCTGGTACATTGAGTAGAATGGTTTTATGTGCCCTGGTGTTGAGGTCAATCAGACATATACTGGCCTTGCTGGCATCACTATAAAATAGAAGATTGTTCACAGGGTCCACTGCTAAAGCCAACACGTCTGAGGCTGAAATAGTCCAACATGAATGCAAGAAATCAGGATTTGGTGGATTGATATTGCGCTCAAAACATTGCAGTAAATGTTGAATATTTTGTCTGAATAAAGAGAACTATAAACAAATCTCTAACTTACATTGCGGTAGCTCTAAGACCGTGTTGATATTCTGACCACTGAGGTCGGTCTGTTCTATGGTGTGTGTGTTTTGGTTGTACCAATAGATGGCGCCACTCTCCGGATCATAATCGAGAGACGCTGGCTTACTCTCGCTGCCGACGGGAATCTCGCGGTGTTTCAGGCCGCTAAGAGACATCTGGTATATTCTGCCATGAAGCGTCTCCGTGAACAACAGGAAGTCATCACCGATTCCACTTCCGGCTTCTTAAAAAAATAAAAAAGAATAAATAAATAAATAATAAAAAAACTCCAAATTATTGTCAATCACATTTTGAGGAAATACTTTTTGTGACATTATGAAATCTGAACACAACATAAAACCACCTCTAAACTCACTATGGGTAGGTCCCACTTTGACATTGCCTGGTTAAATTGTCCCCCAGCAAGGTTATTGCTCGCCCGCTCGGATTGGGCGTAAAACGTTGTGGTCCCGTGTATCTGACCCTATCCCAGAACATGTTAAAAGAAACCAGTACCTAGTAGCACTTATCAAAAAGAGTAGGGGGAACCTGGTGTGAATGGCCTCAAAAAACCTTTCAGTTAACCAACTCACAAAAAGAATAGTACATTTTTCAATAGAAATAATCAATGACCAAATTTAAGAAGACATGATTGCAATTCACAGCAATCACACTGCAGGGCCGCCTCTCCAGGCTACGGCCCCAATTTAATATTGCATAGATTTCATTCATTCATGTGCGAACTAAATGAATCCACATTTCAATGAGGGAATTTTAATTCATAACTGTTCAATGTCTAAGACAGGTTTGCGGCCATGGGCCGTTGAGCAGTTGGATAGAGTGCCAGCTTATTTGCACCATTTCCTCTGTGGTGATCCAAAGGTTGTGGGTTCGATCCCCGGCCGTGCCGAGATTGAACTCATGATGCAATTTTCCATATGAGCTGAGGCCCGTGCCTAAAGGGTTAACCCGTTATCTTTGTAAATCTGTGACCGGTCGGGTTGTCATGTCAAGGACCTGCGACATAACAATTCAGTGAGGCAGCATTATATCTGCTACACATTGCTCTCATCATGAAATATCTGAAATAATATTGAAAGTGATGTAAAACCCCAAACAAAACAAATAATAGGTTAGCAATAGTGTGAGACTTCATCTCCAGGGTATTGGTTCCGGTTCTATTTTTGGGGAAGTCTTCAAGATGTTGGACTGATGAGAAAAACGTCATCATTTTATGTGCTCCAAACACTGTCTTCAAGATGTCCCACTGATGAGAAAAAACGTCATCATTTTATGTGCTCCTAACACTCTCTTCAAGATGTCGGACTGATGAGAAAAACGTCACCATTTTATGTGCTCCTAACACTGTCTTCAAGATGTCCCACTGAGGAGAAAAACGTCATCAATTTATATGCTCCAAACAAGAGCAAATTTTATGTTATTATTATACGATCCTCAGCTCAATGCAAATGACAAGACCAAAATTAAAGTCTATTATAAGAAAAGCTCATGCATATGACTTAATGTCCATATGTGATAGTATGTGATGGCGCCCTCTGGACCATCAACCTGTTTCTGCTATCTGTTATTTAATTAGTATGCGAGCCATACATTTAATGTCTCAAGGCTAAACATTTGTGTCAAATATCAGACACGATTCAGAATAAAAAAAGTTTTTTGAGGGGAGGCAAAATAATTTGTACAAGGATGTAAAATTAAACGGCAGTTTTGTGTGAAATATTGTTTTTGTTTCAAATGCCCGAAAAGAAATGGTGTATTTTATCACATTAGAGTTAACATTACTATCTGATAAGTTTGGAGAGGAGTTTTAATAATAAAGCGGAGCAACAGGCGCTCATGAAACCACACTACACACACACAGCAAACCATCATAGATACCTTATCATTTAACACTCAGTACAATTTAACATCAATAACATCATAACATCACTCATTGATAATTGACTTATAGTAGATTATGAGTTCGATATCATAACAATAGCCCTATTCTCGTTTTCATCTTTAATGCAGATTGCGTGGGATGGTGGCAGAAAATCAATTCAATATGACACTATTGACTGCCCAGGTGACTTACGCTAATATTGCAGTCAGAAAGTTATATCCGCCACTATTATGTTGTTAAGACACTACTGATGTCACTTAAAGGTCTCTATCACGCTATTATAATGATGTCACAAAAAGGTCCCTATCACGCTATTATAATGATGTCAATTAAAGGTCCCTATCACACTAATATAATGATGTCAATTAAAGGTCCCTATCACACTAATATAATGATGTCACTTAAAGGTCTCTATCACGCTATTATAATGTTGTCACTGATAGGTCCCTATCACGCTATTATAATGATGTCAATTAAAGGTCCCTATCACACTAATATAATGATGTCAATTAAAGGTCCCTATCACGCTATTATAATGATGTCACTGATAGGTCCCTATCATGCTATTATAATGATATAACTAATAGGTCCCTATCACGCTATTAAATTGATGTCACTTAAAGGTCCCTATCACGTTATTATAATGATGTCACTGATAGGTCCCTATCATGCTATTATAATGATGTCACTAAAAGGTCACTATCACGCTATTATAATGATGTCACTGAAAGGTCCCTATCACGCTATTATAATGATTTAACTAATAGGTCTCTATCACGCTATTATAATGATGTCACTAAAAGGTTCAAATCACGTTATTATAATGATGTCACTTAAAGGTCCCTATCGCGCTATTATAATGATGTCACTGATAGGTCCCTATCACGTTATTATAATGATGTCACTGATAGATCCCTATCATGCTATTATAATGATGTCAATTAAAGGTCCCTATCACGCTATTATAATGATGTCACTAATAGGTCCCTATCAAGCTGTTATAATGATGTCACTAAAAGGTCCCTATCATGCTATTATAATGATGTCAATTAAAGGTTCCTATCACGCTATTATAATGATGTTACTAAAAGGTCCCTATCATGCTACAATAATGATGTCACTTAAAGGTCCCTATCACGCTATTATAATGATATAACTAATAGGTTCCTATCACGCTAATATAAAGATATAACTAAAAGGTTCCTATCACGCTAATATAATGATATAACTAATAGGTTCCTATCACACTATTATAATGATATAACTAATAGGTCCCTATCACGCTATTATAATGATGTCACTAAAAGGTCCCTATCAGGCTATTATAATGATGTCAATTAAAGGTCCCTATCACGCTATTATAATGATGTCACTGATAGGTCCCTATCATGCTATTATAATGATATAACTAATAGGTCTCTATCACGTTATTATAATGATGTCAATTAAAGGTCTCTATCAAACTATTAAAATGATGTCACTGATAGGTCCCTATCGTGCTATTATAATGATGTCACTAAAAGGTCCCTATCACGCTAATATAATGATGTCACTGATAGGTCCCTATCACGTTATTATAATGATGTCACTAAAAGGTCCCTATCACGCTATTATAATGATGTCACTAAAAGGTCCCTATCACGCTATTATAATGATGTCACTGATAGGTCCCTATCACGCTATTATAATGATGTCACTAAAAGGTCCCTATCACGCTATCATAATGATGTCACTAAAAGGTCCCTATCAGGCTATTATAATGATGTCACTTAATGTCCCTATCACGCTATTATAATGATGTCACTGATAGGTCCCTATCACGCTATTATAATGATGTCACTAAAAGGTCCCTATCACGCTATTATAATGATGTCACTAAAAGGTCCCTATCACGTTATTATAATGATGTCACTTAAAGGTCCCTATCACGCTATTATAATGATGTCACTAAAAGGTCCCTATCACGTTATTATAATGATGTCACTAAAAGGTCCCTATAACGTTATTATAATGATGTCACTTAAAGGTCCCTATCACGTTATTATAATGATGTCACTTAAAGGTCCCTATCACGCTAATATAATGATGTCACTAAAAGGTCCCTATCACGCTATTATAATGATGTCACTAAAAGGTCCCTATCATGCTATTATAATGATGTCACTGATAGGTCCCTATCACGCTATTATAATGATGTCACTGATAGGTCCCTATCACGTTATTATAATGATGTCACTAAAAGGTCCCTATCACGCTATTATAATGATGTCACTAAAAGGTCCCTATCACGCTATTATAATGATGTCACTGATAGGTCCCTATCACGCTATTATAATGATGTCACTAAAAGGTCCCTATCACGCTATCATAATGATGTCACTAAAAGGTCCCTATCAGGCTATTATAATGATGTCACTTAATGTCCCTATCACGCTATTATAATGATGTCACTGATAGGTCCCTATCACGCTATTATAATGATGTCACTAAAAGGTCCCTATCACGCTATTATAATGATGTCACTAAAAGGTCCCTATCACGTTATTATAATGATGTCACTTAAAGGTCCCTATCACGCTATTATAATGATGTCACTAAAAGGTCCCTATCACGTTATTATAATGATGTCACTAAAAGGTCCCTATAACGTTATTATAATGATGTCACTTAAAGGTCCCTATCACGTTATTATAATGATGTCACTAAAAGGTCCCTATCACGCTATTATAATGATGTCACTTAAAGGTCCCTATCACGTTATTATAATGATGTCACTTAAAGGTCCCTATCATGCTATAATAATGATGTCACTGAAAGGTCCCTATCACGCTATTATAATGATGTCACTAATAGGTCCCTATCACGCTATTATAATGATGTCACTTAAAGGTCCCTATCACGTTATTATAATGATGTCACTTAAAGGTCCCTATCACGCTGTTATAATGATGTCACTAATAGGTCCCTATCACGCTATTATAATGATGTCACTTAAAGGTCCCTATCACGTTATTATAATGATGTCACTTAAAGGTCCCTATCACGCTATTATAATGATGTCACTAAAAGGTCCCTATCATGCTATTTTAACTTTCGCCAGAATAATAGTCTGATATATGAATTGAAAACGAATTGTTTCAAAGCAGTAGTGAGCAACTAACTCATTACTATTGGGTTATTAATTACTGCCAACTGACACATTACTATTGGGTAATAACTGCCAACTAACTCATTACTATTGGGTAATTATTGCCAACTAACGCATTACTATTGGGTAATAACTGCCAACTAACACATTACTATTGGGTAATTATTGCCAACTAACACATTACTATTGGGTAATTACTGCCAAATAACACATTACTATTGAGTAATAACTGGCAACTAACATATTACTATTGGGTAATTACTTCCAACTAACACATTACTATTGGGTAATTACTTCCAACTAACACATTACTATTGGGTAATTACTGTCAACTAATACATTACTAGTGGGTAATTACTGCCAACTAACACATTACTATTGGGTAATTACTGCCAACTAACCACTACTATCAAATGATTACTGGCAACAAAGACATTACCATCGAATGATTACTCCCAACAAACCCATTACTATTGAATAGTTGTCCATTTTTTGTCCATTGTTTCCAAGTGATATATTTTAACACACAATTCATATATTTTACCATTCCCCAACAATAAGGGGTTTAAATGTATATATCTAAAGTCGCTTGCATTATAAGCCTTATATGTTTGGGGATCGAGTTCTTACATACCACAACATACCAGAGACAAAGAAACATAGGATCTATTGTCTGAGTATCTGCCTCTTGAGAATGCAGCCATGAGGGTATGATGAGGGCGGGGTAATTGCCAAGCTTGGTCTGACGGATCTTTCTGCAGTTCTCCCTTACACTATTATTTGAATATTTGTATTTTCATATTGAATTCTTAACCAGGTTCTAGTTCCTGATTATGCAATTTTAAGATAGATTTGCTATTTGGCCATTTAATGAATAATAATATTTTTTTTCTCTCAGGTCTATAGATGTAAGGTTAATTAAAAATGAATCAATGAATATGTCTTTTTAACAGAACATGTCCCGGTCTTTCAAGTGTGTTCTGTTTTAGATTTTTTATGATTTTAAAATAGCACGTCATTGGTCACAAAAAAGACTAATAATTCACATTGCATCATGTATGTGTCATCATGTAGCCATAAGAGCTCAGTTGTGTTAAATAAAGGTTTTATTATACAGAGAGGACTTCTGTGATTTATTCCACGTGATCTGCTTGAACAGTCCATACATAACTACCAGGTCCGTGCCATGCTATTCACGACTCGCCTACCTGACTAGTGCTCATGTTATAGCCTTAATTTAAGATCCACATATTCTGTTTATTTGATAACTAACCAGGTACAACTAGATTTACGAGCATCCTTATGGGATTCACTTTGTATTTCTATGAACTTATCATATTTAACTTAAATATCTCCTGAGGCGTGGATATGTTCAAATGATAAATACGAGAAGATCATCAAATATATATGAATATGTATGTGAATATAATTAAATACATAAGAATAGATTTGATATGTGAATCTGTGATATCCCGTCCGAACCCCTCGCATATATATTGTCATGCATTAACGTGATCAAATATAGCCACGTTTAATCATATTAACCCACAATGAACTCTTGACTGTTAGTATTGAGTCACGCATACCGTGTGCGTGACATAATAGTATCACCCTGCGTGACCATATTTGGTCACGTTTTAGCGATGTTTTGCTGCCATTTCTAGCCTCCTCATGCCCCAAGCATAGTATCACCCTGCGTGACCATATTTGGTCACGTTTTAGCGATGTTTTGCTGTCATTTCTAGCCTCCTCATGCCCCAAGCATAGTTTCACCCTGCATATGGGCAAAGTACCAGAATATACGCGACAGTGGTTTGCCTTAGTGCAGTGTATCACACTTCGTCAACTGCAATAATCTTCTCTGTTTGGCAATGTTTTATAATGTTTTCATATAATGGCTAGGATTTGAATGTTTTATAATATAATGGCTAGGATTTGAATGTTTTACAATATAATGGCTAGGATTTGAATGTTTTATAATATAATGGCTAGGAGTTGCTGTTTGGAGCATCTATTAATAAGTTAGAGCATCTAGATAAGTATGAAATGACATATGTCTTTATATGCGATCACAGGCCACACATCACCCCAAAATGAGACTTGATAAATATGTATAATTTTACAAAATGCCATCTCCCTATAATTCAAGGTTTTTATGATAAAAATATAATGGAATAAATCTGATATTCACCTTCTTCGGAGTGGGCTTCTTGTGTGATGACAGTATGAGCCAGACACAGTAAGTTCATACAGAGCCAGAGTGTTCCCTCCATATCACAGAGATCCCTGCCAAACCGGAACAGTCCTCTCGCTTCTATATACCTTATATCATATATGAAGACATAGATCCACAGAGGCGCCCCCTAGTGTGCCCCAGCGCACCGGAAGTAGCTTAGAAGCAGACGATATGTACTTTGTATTGATCAGAAACTGAAATGCTCAATGTTATCCTTCTATACACCAAGCAGTAAATGCAGATTGAGGAGAGGTATCGTGAAATCTTCAAGACGTCTGGATCCGCCGCTAGGTGTCAGTGCACGCTGATATATTATCACTCATTAGACACAACCAACCTCGTTACTCATGTAATCATTAACATATCATACATTAACACGAACGTGATTCCAATGCAAATATTAAGTTCAGACCAGCTGATCACAAAGACACACTGGGGTTGACAGAGGTACTGGCAGTCGTGTCGTGTGCCAAGCAGTGTGTTATATAGGCCACGGCTAAAGATAGCAACTATCCCAGGCTGACGGCGTCTGATACCCTCTGGCAGTCTACTAAATGGCTAAGGGGCGATCCATTTGATTTTTGTGGGGTGGGGTGGGACAGCAGTACTGGATGAATAATTTTTTTTTTCTTTGGTAGGGTGGATGAATAATTTTTTTTTCTGGTGTGGGGTGGGTGAATAAATTTTTTTTCTGGTGTGGGGTGGGTGAATAATTTTTTTTTCTTGTTAGGGGCGATCCATTTGATTTTTGTGGGGTGGGGTGGGACAGCAGTACTGGATGAATAATTTTTTTTTTCTTTGGTAGGGTGGATGAATAATTTTTTTTTCTGGTGTGGGGTGGGTGAATAAATTTTTTTTCTGGTGTGGGGTGGGTGAATAATTTTTTTTTCTTGTTAGGGGCGATCCATTTGATTTTTGTGGGGTGGGGTGGGACAGCAGTACTGGATGAATAATTTTTTTTTCTTTGGTAGGGTGGATGAATAAAATTTTTTTCTTTGGTAGGGTGAATGAATAAATTTTTTTTCTGGGATGGGGTAGGTGAATAAATTTTTTTTCCAAAATCTCCCACCCCACCCCACAAAAATCAAATGGATCGCCCCTAACACCAGGGAAACTGAATAAACATGAACGCTCAATCCCGTCTCATAATATCTGAGTGCATACAACAAACCTCTTTAAAAAAATAGTTACACTTTAGTGATTATTTGCAAACAAACATTTCTCAGGTAAAATACGTTTCACATATTAGGATATTTTGTTACCACTGTTTTAATCATACTATCAACAAGATCATCAGAATCACGTTTAGTATCTACCTCAGACTGATCTGACGGAGCTCTGGAGGTGTCATTCACACTTCGCATTTCACCTTTGCTATTTTCTCCTTTCTACTCTGATGTTATCTTGTGACAAATATTTGAATATTTAGAATTGATTTGTTTTTGGCAAACTTTATACAGAAAACTAAGTTGAAATCCCATCTTGGTATTCTTTTTTAGCGATATGCATGTCAAAATACAAAAATTTAACTGTTTTTGGAAGATTTTGAAAATATAAAAAATGCAACAATTTTATATAGAAAACAAAGACGAAATTTTGATATTGGAGTTATATTTGAACAATATGCATGTGAAAACAACATAGAAAACATAAACAAAATGATTTTATACAAAAACAAAGATGAAATCTTCATATTATATTGGGATTTTATTTGAGCGATTTTTGAAACTCTGACACATTTGCAAAGAAACTATAAGATGAAGGCCACAAAACTCAATTAATAATGAATATCAAATTAGGAGTAAGTTGGCCACGAGGGCAACCTTGAGCATGTAAACAAATATATTTAGGAGGATTGTATATAAGGTTTTGGTTTGATTTGTTTGGGGTTTTACATCACTTTAAACATTATTTCAGTCATTTCGTGATGAGACCTACTTGCAGCAGATATAGTGCTGCCTCACCGAATTGTCATGTCGCAGGTCCTTGACATGACAACCCACCCGGTCACAGATTTACAAGAACAACGGGTTAACCCTTCAGACACGGGCCTCAGCTCATACTGGAAATTGTATCATGATTTCAATCTCGGCACGGCCGGGGTTCGAACCCATGACCTTTGGATCACCACAGAGGATCTGCTTGATGGAATTAAGAATATTGTATCAAACCATTAAAACACAATGTTTAATCATTCAAAAAAAATATAAAAAATAGACTAATTAAATATATTAGGAAAAGTGATTGAGTACTTTGTGTTATGGTACAATTATGTGACAAAATAATCTATTGCCAAATTAAATAGATTCATTTTGTGTGAAACAACTAGATATGTTCAACACATTAGGTACATTTAACAAACTAGCATTAAAGTACATAAACATACTAAATGAAAAATATGTAAAACAATATTCACAAGAATGAATCTAGAAAAACACAAACAGTTTTTAATGAATAAGCGATGCCATTTGACACCAAGAAGAGGTCCATCTAAAAGTGATCAGCACAGAATGATATTTTTGGAGGGAACCCTCATTGGCAGTGGGAGGGTTGGTACAGTACAAAAGTAGGTCGGTTGTCACGCTCCAGTGACTAACACTGTTTGTGTTGTGTGTCATGCATGTCAGTGCAACTTAGGAATTATTTGTGGTCTGCATAACTATTCCCTTTGTCATGTTTATCATCAAATTCTCTTCATCAAATGCTTTTCTATTGTCAGACTAATCATCAGAAGTAAAATTTATCTTTTTCTCAGCCTCATCATGACACAAAGCAATGAGAAAGTCAAGCTCATTTAAGGCCATAGAAGGGGTTGTTCTTGACATCTCCTTGGACATATTTTGATAATAAAGCATCATCAAAATTGACTTGGTCCGCAAAACTTGTTTTATTTGTTTGTTTATCTGTCTAAGCATCCTTTTCCGCACAAGTAGGCTACATGAGATCAAATAGAAGCCAGCCACTGGGACTCAATGCCCTACTCCTGTAAGAACACAAGTAGGCTACATGAGATCAGATAAAAGTCTGCCACTGGGACTCAATGCCCTACTCCTATAAGGAAACAAGTAGGCTACACGAGATCAGATGGAAGCCAGCCACTGGGACTCAATGCCCTACTCCTGTAAGAACACAAGTAGGCTACATGAGATCAGATAGAAGCCTGCCACAGGGACTCAATGCCCTACTCCTGTAAGAACACAAGTAGGCTACATGAGATCAGATAGAATCCAGCCACTGGGACTCAATGCCCTACTCCTGTAAGGACACAAGTAGGCTACATGAGATCAGATAGAAGCCAGCCACTGGGACTCAATGCCCTACTCCTGTAAGAATACAAGTAGGCTACATGAAATCAGATAGAAGCCAGCCACTGGGACTCAATGCCCTACTCCTGTAAGGACACAAGTAGGCTACATGAGATCAGATAGCAGGCAGCCACTGGGACTCAATGCCTTACTCCTGTTAGGACACAAGTAGGATACATGAGATCATATAGAATCCAGCCACTGGGACTCAATGCACTACTCCTGTAAGGACACAAGTAGGCTACATGAGATCAGATAGAAGTCTGCCACTGGGACTCAATGCCCTACTCCTGTAAGAATACAAGTAGGCTACATGAGATCAGATAGAAGCCTGCCACTGGGACTCAATGCCCTACTCCTGTAAGAACACAAGTAGGCTACATGAGATCAGATAGAAGCCTGCCACTGGGACTCAATGCCTTACTCCTGTAAGAACAAAAGTAGGCTACATGAGATCAGATAGAAGCCAGCCACTGGGACTCAATGCCCTACTCCTGTAAGAACACAAGTAGGCTACATGAGATCAGATAGAAGTCTGCCACTGGGACTCAATGCCCTACTCCTGTAAGGAAACAAGTAGGCTACATGAGATCAGATAGCAGGCAGCCACTGGGACTCAATGCCCTACTCCTGTAAGAACACATGTAGGCTACATGAGATCAGATAGAAGCCAGCCACTGGGACTCAATGCCCTACTCCTGTAAGAACACAAGTAGGCTACATGAGATCAGATAGCAGGAAGCCACTGGGACTCCATGCCCTACTCCTGTAAGGAAACAAGTAGGCTACATGAGATTAGATAGAAGCCTGCCACTGGGACTCAATGCCCTACTCCTGTAAGAACACAAGTAGGCTACATGAGATCAGATAGAATCCAGCCACTGGGACTCAATGCCCTACGCCTGTAAGAACACAAGTAGGCTACATGAGATCAAATAGAATCCAGCCACTGGGACTCAATGCCCTACTCCTGTAAGAACACAAGTAGGGTACATGAGATCAGATAGCAGGAAGCCACTGGGACTCAATGCCCTATTCCTGTAAGGAAACAAGTAGGCTACATGAGATCAGATAGAAGCCTGCCACTGGGACTCAATGTCCTACTCCTGTAAGGAAACAAGTAGGCTACATGAGATCAGATAGAAGCCAGCCACTGGGATTCAATGCCCTACTCCTGTAAGAACACAAGTAGGCTACATGAGATCAGATAGAATCCAGCCACTGGGACTCAATGCCCTACTCCTGTAAGAACACAAGTAGGCTACATGAGATCAGATAGAAGCCTGCCACTGGGACTCAATGCCCTACTCCTGTAAGGACACAAGTAGGCTACATAAGATCAGATAGAAGCCAGCCACTGGGACTCAATGCCCTACTCCTGTAAGAACACAAGTAGGCTACATTAGATTAGATAGAAGCCAGCCACTGGGACTCAATGCCCTACTCCTGTAAGAATACAAGTAGGCTACATAAGATCAGATAGAAGCCTGCCACTGGGACTCAATGCCCTACTCCTGTAAGGACACAAGTAGGCTACATGAGATCAGATAGAAGCCAGCCACTGGGACTCAATGCCTTACTCCTGTAAGAACACAAGTAGGCTTCATGAGATCAGATAGAATCCAGCCACTGG
Source organism: Amphiduros pacificus (assembly GCA_949316495.1). Lineage (NCBI taxonomy): Eukaryota > Metazoa > Annelida > Polychaeta > Phyllodocida > Hesionidae > Amphiduros > Amphiduros pacificus. The sequence continues at coordinate 943,127 of OX439011.1, forward strand.
GACTCAATGCCCTACTCCTGTAAGAACACAAGTAGGCTACATTAGATCAGATAGAAGCCAGCCACTGGGACTCAATGCCCTACTCCTGTAAGAATACAAGTAGGCTACATGAGATCAGATAGAAGCCTGCCACTGGGACTCAATGCCCTACTCCTGTAAGGACACAAGTAGGCTACATGAGATCAGATAGAAGCCATCCACTGGGACTCAATGCCCTACTCCTGTAAGAACACAAGTAGGCTACATGAGATCAGATAGAATCCAGCCACTGGGACTCAATGCCCTACTCCTGTAAGGACACAAGTAGGCTACATGAGATCAGATAGAAGCCAGCCACTGGGACTCAATGCCCTACTCCTGTAAGAACACAAGTAGGCTACATGAGATCAGATAGAAGCCTGCCACTGGGACTCAATGCCCTACTCCTGTAAGAACACAAGTAGGCTACATGAGATCAGATAGAAGCCTGCCACTGGGACTCAATGCCCTACTCCTGTAAGGACACAAGTAGGCTACATGAGATCAGATAGAAGCCAGCCACTGGGACTCAATGCCCTACTCCTGTAAGAACACAAGTAGGCTACATGAGATCAGATAGAAGCCTGCCACTGGGACTCAATGCCCTACTCCTGTAAGAACACAAGTAGGCTACATGAGATCAGATAGAAGCCTGCCACTGGGACTCAATGCCCTACTCCTGTAAGGACACAAGTAGGCTACATGAGATCAGATAGAAGCCAGCCACTGGGACTCAATGCCCTACTCCTGTAAGAACACAAGTAGGCTACATGAGATCAGATAGAAGCCTGTCACTGGGACTCAATGCCCTACTCCTGTAAGGACACAAGTAGGCTACATGAGATCAGATAGAAGCCAGCCACTGGGACTCAATGCCCTACTCCTGTAAGAACACAAGTAGGCTACATGAGATCAGATAGAATCCAGCCACTGGGACTCAATGCCCTACTCCTGTAAGGAAACAAGTAGGCTACATGAGATCAGATAGAAGCCTGCCACTGGGACTCAATGCCCTACTCCTGTAAGGAAACAAGTAGGCTACATGAGATCAGATAGAAGCCAGCCACTGGGACTCAATGCCCTACTCCTGTAAGGACACAAGTAGGCTACATGAGATCAGATAGAAGCCTGCCACTGGGACTCAATGCCCTACTCCTGTAAGGAAACAAGTAGGCTACATGAGATCAGATAGAAGCCAGCCACTGGGACTCAATGCCCTACTCCTGTAAGGACACAAGTAGGCTACATGAGATCAGATAGAAGCCAGCCACTGGGACTCAATGCCCTACTCCTGTAAGAACACAAGTAGGCTACATGAGATCAGATAGAAGCCTGCCACTGGGACTCAATGCCCTACTCCTGTAAGAACACAAGTAGGCTACATGAGATCAGATAGAAGCCTGCCACTGGGACTCAATGCCCTACTCCTGTAAGGACACAAGTAGGCTACATGAGATCAGATAGAAGCCAGCCACTGGGACTCAATGCCCTACTCCTGTAAGAACACAAGTAGGCTACATGAGATCAGATAGAAGCCAGCCACTGGGACTCAATGCCCTACTCCTGTAAGAACACAAGTAGGCTACATGAGATCAGATAGAAGCCAGCCACTGGGACTCAATGCCCTACTCCTGTAAGAACACAAGTAGGCTACATGAGATCAGATAGAAGCCTGCCACTGGGACTCAATGCCCTACTCCTGTAAGGAAACAAGTAGGCTACATGAGATCAGATAGAAGCCAGCCACTGGGACTCAATGCCCTACTCCTGTAAGGACACAAGTAGGCTACATGAGATCAGATAGAAGCCTGCCACTGGGACTCAATGCCCTACTCCTGTAAGGAAACAAGTAGGCTACATGAGATCAGATAGAAGCCAGCCACTGGGACTCAATGCCCTACTCCTGTAAGGACACAAGTAGGCTACATGAGATCAGATAGAAGCCAGCCACTGGGACTCAATGCCCTACTCCTGTAAGAACACAAGTAGGCTACATGAGATCAGATAGAAGCCTGCCACTGGGACTCAATGCCCTACTCCTGTAAGAACACAAGTAGGCTACATGAGATCAGATAGAAGCCTGCCACTGGGACTCAATGCCCTACTCCTGTAAGGACACAAGTAGGCTACATGAGATCAGATAGAAGCCAGCCACTGGGACTCAATGCCCTACTCCTGTAAGAACACAAGTAGGCTACATGAGATCAGATAGAAGCCTGCCACTGGGACTCAATGCCCTACTCCTGTAAGGACACAAGTAGGCTACATGAGATCAGATAGAAGCCAGCCACTGGGACTCAATGCCCTACTCCTGTAAGAACACAAGTAGGCTACATGAGATCAGATAGAATCCAGCCACTGGGACTCAATGCCCTACTCCTGTAAGAACACAAGTAGGCTACATGAGATCAGATAGAAGCCTGCCACTGGGACTCAATGCCCTACTCCTGTAAGGAAACAAGTAGGCTACATGAGATCAGATAGAAGCCAGCCACTGGGACTCAATGCCCTACTCCTGTAAGAACACAAGTAGGCTACATGAGATCAGATAGAATCCAGCCACTGGGACTCAATGCCGTACTCCTGTAAGAATACAAGTAGGCTACATGAGATCAGATAGAATCCAGCCACTGGGACTCAATGCCCTACTCCTGTAAGAACACAAGTAGGCTACATGAGATCAGATAGAAGCCAGCCACTGGGACTCAATGCCCTACTCCTGTAAGAACACAAGTAGGCCACATGAGATCAGATAGATGTCTGCCACTGGGACTCAATGCCCTACTCCTGTAAGAACACAAGTAGGCTACATGAGATCAGATAGAAGCCAGCCACTGGGACTCAATGCCCTACTCCTGTAAGAACACAAGTAGGCTACATGAGATCAGATGGAAGCCAGCCACTGGGACTCAATGCCCTACTCCTGTAAGAACACAAGTAGGCTACATGAGATCAGAGAGAAGCCAGCCACTAGGACTCAATGCCCTTCTCCTGTAAGAACACAAGTAGGCTACATGAGATCAGATAGAAGCCAGCCACTGGGACTCAATGCCCTACTCCTGTAAGAACACAAGTAGGCTACATGAGATCAGATGGAAGCCAGCCACTGGGACTCAATGCCCTACTCCTGTAAGAACACAAGTAGGCTACATGAGATCAGATAGAAGCCTGCCACTGGGACTCAATGCCCTACTCCTGTAAGGACACAAGTAGGCTACATGAGATCAGATAGAAGCCTGCCACTGGGACTCAATGCCCTACTCCTGTAAGAACACAAGTAGGCTACATGAGATCAGATAGAAGCCAGCCACTGGGACTCAATGCCCTACTCCTGTAAGGACACAAGTAGGCTACATGAGATCAAATAGAAGCCTGCCACTGGGACTCAATGTCCTACTCCTGTAAGGACACAAGTAGGCTACATGAGATCAGATAGAAGCCAGCCACTGGGACGCAATGCCCTACTCCTGCAAGGACACAAGTAGGCTACATGAGATCAGATAGAAGCCAGCCACTGGGACTCAATGCCCTACTCCTGTAAGGACACAAGTCGGCTACATGAGATCAAATAGAAGCCTGCCACTGGGACTCAATGTCCTACTCCTGTAAGGACACAAGTAGGCTACATGAGATCAGATAGAAGCCAGCCACTGGGACGCAATGCCCTACTCCTGTAAGGACACAAGTAGGCGACATGAGATCAGATAGAAGTCTGCCACTGGGACTCAATGCCCTACTCCTGTAAGAATACAAGTAGGATACATGAGATTAGATAGAAGCCAGCCACTAGGACTCAATGCCCTACTCCTGTAAGAACACAAGTATGCTACATGAGATCAGATAGAAGCCAGCCACTAGGACTCAATGCCCTACTCCTGTAAGAATACAAGTAGGCTACATTAGATTAGATAGAAGCCAGCCACTGGGACTCAATGCCCTACTCCTGTAAGAATACAAGTAGGCTACATGAGATCAAATAGAAGCCAGCCACTGGGACTCAATGCCCTACTCCTGTAAGAATACAAGTAGGCTACATGAGATCAGATAGAAGCCTGCCACTGGGACTCAATGCCCTACTCCTGTAAGAACACAAGTAGGCTACATGAGATCAGATAGAAGCCAGCCACTGGGACTCAATGCCCTACTCCTGTAAGGACACAAGTAGGCTACATGAGATCAAATAGAAGCCTGCCACTGGGACTCAATGTCCTACTCCTGTAAGGACACAAGTAGGCTACATGAGATCAGATAGAAGCCAGCCACTGGGACGCAATGCCCTACTCCTGTAAGGACACAAGTAGGCGACATGAGATCAGATAGAAGTCTGCCACTGGGACTCAATGCCCTACTCCTGTAAGAACAAAAGTAGGCTACATGAGATTAGATAGAAGCCAGCCACTAGGACTCAATGCCCTACTCCTGTAAGAACACAAGTAGGCTACATGAGATCAGATAGAAGCCAGCCACTAGGACTCAATGCCCTACTCCTGTAAGAATACAAGTAGGCTACATGAGATTAGATAGAAGCCTGCCACTGGGACTCAATGCCCTACTCCTGTAAGAATACAAGTAGGCTACATGAGATCAGATAGAAGCCAGCCACTGGGACTCAATGCCCTACTTCTGTAAGAATACAAGTAGGCTACATGAGATCAGATAGAAGCCAGCCACTGGGACTCAATGCCCTACTCCTGTAAGGACACAAGTAGGCGACATGAGATCAGATAGAAGTCTGCTACTGGGACTCAATGCCCTACTCCTATAAGGAAACAAGTAGACTACATGAGATCAGATAGAAGCCAGCCACTGGGACTCAATGCCCTACTCCTGTAAGAACACAAGTAGGCTACATGAGATCAGATAGAATCCAGCCTCTGGGACTCAAGGTTCTAATCCTGTAAGAACACAAGTAGGCTACATGAGATCAAATAGAAGCCAGCCACTGGGACTCAATGCCCTATTCCTGTAAGAACACAAGTAGGCTACATGAGATCAGATAGAAGCCTGCCACTGGGACTCAATGTCATACTCCTGTAAGGACACAAGTAGGCTACATGAGATCAGATAGAAGCCAGCCACTGGGACTCAATGCACTACTCCTGTACGAATACAAGTAGGCTAAATGAGATCAGATAGAAGCCTGCCACTGGGACTCAATGCCTTACTCCTGCAAGAACAAAAGTAGGCTACATGAGATTAGATAGAAGCCAGCCACTGGGACTCAATGCCCTACTCCTGCAAGAACACAAGTAGGCTACATGAGATCAGATAGAAGTCTGTCACTGGGACTCAATGCCCTACTCCTGTAAGGAAACAAGTAGGCTACATGAGATCAGATAGCAGGCAGCCACTGGGACTCAATGCCCTACTCCTGTAAGAACACATGTAGGCTACATGAGATCAGATAGAAGCCAGCCACTGGGACTCAATGCCCTACTCCTGTAAGAACACAAGTAGGCTACATGAGATCAGATAGCAGGAAGCCACTGGGACTCAATGCCCTACTCCTGTAAGCAAACAAGTAGGCTACATGAGATTAGATAGAAGCCTGCCACTGGGACTCAATGCCCTACTCCTGTAAGAACACAAGTAGGCTACATGAGATCAGATAGAATCCAGCCACTGGGACTCAATGCCCTACTCCTGTAAGAACACAAGTAGGCTACATGAGATCAAATAGAATCCAGCCACTAGGACTCAATGCCCTACTCCTGTAAGAACACAAGTAGGCTACATGAAATCAGATAGAATCCAGCCACTGGGACTCAATGCCCTACTCCTGTAAGAACACAAGTAGGCTACATGAGATCAGATGGAAGCCTGCCACTGGGACTCAATGCCCTACTCCTGTAAGAACACAAGTAGGCTACATGAGATCAGATAGAAGCCAGCCATTGGGACTCAATGCCCTACTCCTGTAAGGACACAAGTAGGCTACATGAGATCAGATAGAAGCCAGCCACTGGGACTCAATGCCCTACTCCTGTAAGGACACAAGTAGGCTACATGAGATCAGAGAGCAGGCAGCCACTGGGACTCAATGCCCTACTCCTGTAAGGACACAAGCAGGCTACATGAGATCAGATAGAAGCCAGCCACTGGGACTCAATGCCCTACTCCTGTAAGGACACAAGTAGGCTATATCAAATCAGATAGAAGTCTGCTTCTTAGACTCAATGCCCTACTGAATGCCTGAAGCGAGGCTTGAGACCAGTATTTGGGACCATAATATGAACATAACACAAACTAAGACCTTTAATTCTGATATTTTATGTCTTTATGTGTCTCTAACAACTACACATAAAAGCATATTAGAAATTAAAAAATAACAAAGCTTCCAATGAGAAACAATAAATAGCTTCATTAAAACTACTTAAAACGATATAAGCAAAATCCATTTCACAATTCAGAGGGACAATTGGTCTCTGTGGCACAAACAAATCCAACTGAATACATCATGATCTCTTCACTCTCTGACATTTATCCCCACACCTTTCTCTCTTTAGGATCAATAGGTTAATGGGGAATATATATATATTTCCAATATACATATTTCTTAATCCATTCAGCTGTTACGACATCAGGGAATATAGGTACTTAGCTTTCATAGAGACCATAATTCATTCATTATTATCTACTGGGTCTGCACGAAGGTTAACAAAAATATGGCATGTTAAAATATTTGACGTAGGATACAGAAATAGGGCTCTAATGGATGCTTAATGGAACAACGAATCTAGCCCGCCAAAATCCCGCAAACAAAACATATCCAGCAAATATAGGACATCCAACAAATAAAGAATATCCAGTCAATATAGACCATCCAACAAATAAAGAACATCCAGTCAATATAGACCATCCAACAAATAAAGAACATCCAGTCAATATAGACCATCCAGCAAATAAAGAACATCCAGTCAATATAGACCATCCAACAAATAAAGAACATCCAGTCAATATAGACCATCCAACAAATAAAGAATATCCAGTCAATATAGACCATCCAACAAATAAAGAACATCCAGTCAATATAGACCATCCAACAAATATAGAATATCCAGTCAATATAGACCATCCAACAAATAAAGAACATCCAGTCAATATAGACCATCCAACAAATAAAGAACATCCAGTCAATATAGACCATCCAACAAATAAAGAATATCCAGTCAATATAGACCATCCAACAAATAAAGAACATCCAGTCAATATAGACCATCCAACAAATAAAGAATATCCAGTCAATATAGACCATCCAACAAATAAAGAACATCCAGTCAATATAGACCATCCAACAAATAAAGAACACCCAGTCAATATAGACCATCCAACAAATAAAGAACATCCAGTCAATATAGACCATCCAACAAATAAAGAATATCCAGTCAATACCGACCATCCAACAAATAAAGAACATCCAGTCAATATAGACCATCCAACAAATAAAGAACACCCAGTCAATATAGACCATCCAACAAATAAAGAATATCCAGTCAATATAGACCATCCAACAAATAAAGAACATCCAGCCATTATAGACCATCCAACAAATAAACAATATCCAGTCAATATAGACCATCCAACAAATAAACAATATCCAGTCAATATAGACCATCCAACAAATAAAGAACATCCAGTCAATATAGACCATCTAACAAATAAAGAACATCCAGTCAATATAGACCATCTAACAAATAAAGAATATCCAGTCAATATAGACCATCCAACAAATAAACAATATCCAGTCAATATAGACCATCCAACAAATAAAGAACATCCAGTCAATATAGACCATCCAACAAATAAAGAACATCCAGTCAATATAGACCATCCAACAAATAAAGAATATCCAGTCAATATAGACCATCCAACAAATAAAGAACATCCAGTCAATATAGACCATCCAACAAATAAAGAGTATCCAGTCAATATAGACCATCCAACAAATAAAGAACATCCAGTCAATATAGACCATCTAACAAATAAAGAACATCCAGTCAATATAGACCATCCAACAAATAAAGAACATCCAGTCAATATAGACCATCCAACAAATAAAGAACATCCAGTCAATATAGACCATCCAACAAATAAAGAACATCCAGTCAATATAGACCATCCAACAAATAAAGAACATCCAGTCAATATAGACCATCCAACAAATAAAGAACATCCAGTCAATATAGACCATCCAACAAATAAAGAACATCCAGTCAATATAGACCATCCAACAAATAAAGAACATCCAGTCAATATAGACCATCCAACAAATAAAGAACATCCAGTCAATATAGACCATCCAACAAATAAAGAACATCTAGTCAATATAGACCATCTAACAAATAAAGAACATCCAGTCAATATAGACCATCCAACAAATAAAGAACATCCAGTCAATATAGACCATCCAACAAATAAAGAACATCCAGTCAATATAGACCATCCAACAAATAAAGAATATCCAGTCAATATAGACCATCCAACCAATAAAGAATATCCAGTCAATATAGACCATCCAACAAATAAAGAACATCCAGTCAATATAGACCATCCAACAAATAAAGAATATCCAGTCAATATAGACCATCCAACCAATAAAGAATATCCAGTCAATATAGACCATCCAACAAATAAAGAACATCCAGTCAATATAGACCATCCAACAAATAAAGAACATCCAGTCAATATAGACCGACCATCCAACAAATAAAGAACATCCAGTCAATATAGACCATCCAACCAATAAAGAACATCCAGTCAATATAGACCATCCAAAAAATAAAGAACATCCAGTCAATATAGACCATCCAACAAATAAAGAATATCCAGTCAATATAGACCGACCATCCAACAAATAAAGAACATCCAGTCAATATAGACCATCCAACAAATAAAGATAATCCAGTCAATATAGACCATCCAACAAATAAAGAATATCCAGTCAATATAGACCATCCAACAAATAAAGAACATCCAGTCAATATAGACCATCCAACAAATAAAGAACATCCAGTCAATATAGACCATCCAACAAATAAAGAACATCCAGTCAATATAGACCATCCAACAAATAAAGAACATCCAGTCAATATAGACCGACCATCCAACAAATAAAGAACATCCAGTCAATATAGACCATCCAACCAATAAAGAATATCCAGTCAATATAGACCATCCAACAAATAAAGAACATCCAGTCAATATAGACCATCCAACAAATAAAGAATATCCAGTCAATATAGACCGACCATCCTACAAATAAAGAACATCCAGTCAATATAGACCATCCAACAAATAAAGAACATCCAGTCAATATAAACCATCCAACAAATAAAGAACATCCAGTCAATATAGACCATCCAACAAATAAAGAATATCCAGTCAATATAGACCATCCAACCAATAAAGAATATCCAGTCAATATAGATCATCCAACAAATAAAGAATATCCAGTCAATATAGACCATCCAACAAATAAAGAACATCCAGTCAATATAGACCATCCAACAAATAAAGAACATCCAGTCAATATAGACCGACCATCCAACAAATAAAGAACATCCAGTCAATATAGACCATCCAACAAATAAAGAACATCCAGTCAATATAGACCGACCATCCAACAAATAAAGAACATCCAGTCAATATAGACCATCCAACAAATAAAGAACATCCAGTCAATATAGACCATCCAACAAATAAAGAACATCCAGTCAATATAGACCGACCATCCAACAAATAAAGAACATCCAGTCAATATAGACCATCCAACAAATAAAGAGCATCCAGGCAATATAGACCATCCAACAAATAAAGAATATCCAGTCAATATAGACCATCCAACAAATAAAGAATATCCAGCGAAAACGAACATCCAGAAAATATATAACATATAGTGCACAAAAATAATCCAGCGAATAAAAAATATCCTGCAAATAAAAAATATCCTGCAAATAATGAATATCCAGCAAATAATGAATATCCAGCAAATAAGAAATTTCCAGAAAATGAAACATATACAAAAAAATTAATGATATCTAAGAAATGAAAAATATCCAGAAAATATAGATCATTCAGCAAATGTAGAAATAAAATAATGTGTAGAAAGCTACACACACGATATAGCCAAAGAATGAGGGATATTACAGGAAATATGGAATAGTAAGCAAAAATAAATTATAGTAAGCAATAATATAAAAAAGCAAATTTAAAATAGTCAGCAAATATAGAACACCAAGAAAATATTAAGATAAGTGAGCGGCCATTTAATTTTCCTCCAAATGTTTCTTCAATTCACTGTTTAATATTAAAAGCTGACCAGTATCTATTGAATGTAGTGGGGTATCCACTTACCCCTATTTCTCTTTTATATTTATAAACTACTTGATGTATACTTCTTTGACATTTAATTAGAGTGTATTGAGAACAATATGCATGTAAATTATATGTTTGCATTATTCCGTTTCGTTTTGCATGAAGTATTTTATTATTTATATGAGCTGCTGCTGCCAAGGATGACACACTGAAACAAACTAGAGATTATAGTAATAGCAAAGCTTACATTGAAGAATTATCTAATATTTAATATTTGCCTTAAAGGACAGATAGGAAGTTTATACTGAATCATCGTGCCTTCAGAGATAGACAGATAAGTTAATATTGAATCATCGTACCTTCAGAGATAGACAGATAAGTTAATATTGAATCATCATGCCTTCAGAGATTGACAGATAAGTTAATATTGAATCATCGTGCCTTCAGAGATAGACAGAGAAGTTAATATTGAATCATCGTGCCTTCAGAGATAGACAGAGAAGTTAATATTGAATCATCGTGCCTTCAGAGATAGACAGATAAGTTAATATTGAATCATCGTGCCTTCAGAGATAGACAGAGAAGTTAATATTGAATCATCGTGCCTTCAGAGATAGACAGAGAAGTTAATATTGAATCATCATGCCTTCAGAGATAGACAGAGAAGTTAATATTGAATCATCGTGCCTTCAGAGATAGACAGAGAAGTTAATATTGAATCATCGTACCTTCAGAGATAGACAGAGAAGTTAATATTGAATCATCGTGCCTTCAGAGATAGACAGATAAGTTAATATTGAATCATCGTGCCTTCAGACATAGACAGAGAAGTTAATATTGAATCACCGTTCCTTCAGAGATAGACAGATAAGTTAATATTGAATCATCGTACCTCCAGAGATAGACAGAGAAGTTAATATTGAATCATCGTGCCTTCAGAGATAGACAGATAAGTTAATATTGAATCATCGTGCCTTCAGAGATAGACAGATAAGTTAATTTTGAATCATCATGCCTTCAGAGATAGACAGATAAGTTAATATTGAATCATCGTGCCTTCAGAGATAGACAGAGAAGTTAATATTGAATCATCGTGCCTTCAGAGATAGACAGATAAGTTAATATTGAATCATCGTGCCTTCAGATAGACAGAGAAGTTAATATTGAATCATCGTGCCTTCAGAGATAGACAGAGAAGTTAATATTGAATCATCGTGCCTTCAGAGATAGACAGATAAGTTAATATTGAATCATCGTGCCTTCAGATAGACAGAGAAGTTAATATTGAATCATCGTGCCTTCAGAGATAGACAGAGAAGTTAATATTGAATCATCGTGCCTTCAGAGATAGACAGATAAGTTAATATTGAATCATCGTGCCTTCAGATAGACAGAGAAGTTAATATTGAATCATCGTGCTTTCAGAGATAGACAGATAAGTTAATATTGAATCATCGTGCCTTCAGAGATAGACAGAGAAGTTAATATTGAATCATCGTGCCTTCAGAGATAGACAGAGAAGTTAATATTGAATCATCGTGCCTTCAGAGATAGACAGATAAGTTAATATTGAATCATCGTGCCTTCAGATAGACAGAGAAGTTAATATTGAATCATCGTGCCTTCAGAGATAGACAGAGAAGTTAATATTGAATCATCGTGCCTTCAGAGATAGACAGATAAGTTAATATTGAATCATCGTACCTCCAGAGATAGACAGAGAAGTTAATATTGAATCATCGTGCCTTCAGAGATAGACAGAGAAGTTAATATTGAATCATCGTGCCTTCAGAGATAGACAGATAAGTTAATTTTGAATCATCGTGCCTTCAGAGATAGACAGATAAGTTAATTTTGAATCATCGTGCCTTCAGAGATAGACAGAGAAGTTAATATTGAATCACCGTTCCTTCAGAGATAGACAGATAAGTTAATATTGAATCATCGTGCCTTCAGAGATAGACAGAGAAGTTAATATTGAATCATCGTACCTTCAGAGATAGACAGATAAGTTAATATTGAATCATCGTGCCTTCAGAGATAGACAGATAAGTTAATATTGAATCATCGTGCCTTCAGAGATAGACAGAGAAGTTAATATTGAATCATCGTGCCTTCAGAGATAGACAGATAAGTTAATATTGAATCATCGTGCCTTCAGAGATAGACAGAGAAGTTAATATTGAATCATCGTGCCTTCAGAGATAGACAGAGAAGTTAATATTGAATCATCGTGCCTTCAGAGATAGACAGAGAAGTTAATATTGAATCATCGTGCCTTAAAGAAAGACAGATAAGTTAATATTGAATCATCGTGCCTTCAGAGATAGACAGATAAGTTAATATTGAATCATCGTGCCTTCAGAGATAGACAGAGAAGAAGCCTTGTGCAAGTTGCCTTGAGAATAAAGTATATTTGTTATTTTAATATTTGTTTTATTTGTCCTTTTCTTACAAATATGCTGATTACATTTAGTATATGATTCTTTGAGTACACTTTCAGCACTAACATTTTTCTTAATTATATATATATATTCAGAAACAGATTTTCTGCATTGAGATGTTAAGTCTGCCCGTTGGTCTTGAAATATCTGTCTGAAACAGCGCACTATCATGTCAGTATCTAGAGAGACTTTATCCATCTGCCTGATAATCATTGCTTTAATAAGAAATGGTAAGTGATTTGAATTGTTTATAAATCAGTTGGTAAAAGCGAAAGGTTATTATGACGTGTTTCTGTGGTGATACAGAGTATTGGATTGGATTCCAGACTGTACCAATATTGAACCCACGTTGCAATTTCTCACACAAGCTAAGACCTGTGCCTAAAGGGGTAACCCATTGTCCTTGTTAATCTGTGACTGGATGGCTTGCTAAGAACATTTGAAATGACAATTTAATGAGGAAACACTGTGTCTGCTACAAGCAGTTCTCATCATAACATGAATGAAATATTGTTGAAAGTGATGTAAAACTAAAAAAAACACACTACCCAAATAATTGAAATTGAAATGGAATGTAGATACAATGTTATTTCCCCAAGAGACATTAGCTACATTTTCAAAATGAGTTGAAAATGATAATCTCCCACTCTGGCCAGTGACCTGATGAGCCTTATCAAAGGTTGGATTCACTGATGTATAAACTTACCTTGATTTAATTCTGGAAACTTATGATCTTTTCATGACAAACCGTTTTGAACAATATTTGTAAAAATTTGTTTTCCAAGTGATTAGAAACATTCTGTGAATGCGTGGTGGGACACCCTTAAAATTAGATTCATATTGGTCAATGACAATATTTCCTAATAAAGACGAACAAGACACTTTCACAACATACTGAACACAGGATCTAAAAATAAATTGTACAATTAAATGAAATGGGACACTATTCATTTCCACAAATCCTTCTACAGGATAACAGACTTCTGATTTTTGTACAATTGCTCTTAAGTCTGGCCAGAAGTGTGAATCAGGGTAAGGTATTGTATTTTATGAAACACCTTATGTCGGAAAATTGTGAAATGGTGTTTTTATGACCCTTTCAGCAACAATGGCCATTTCAGGTCGACATTTGAGCCTTTTAACTAGATTGAAAGTTACACTGCCGGTAGTAGGAGTCGAACCCACCACCTCCCGTCCTCCACGTATTTAACCAGCCCATATGTAAGGATTGGAATAAAGTGAAATTAACAATGTTATTCATGGTTCAAAATGTTTTCATCCAAATCTCTTATTTCAGCCTTCAGACCTTTAGTTGTATATGAAAGAAGAAATAAACTGACATTGCAATGATCAAACAATTATGGTACTATTGTAACTTATCATATTCCCTGTCGAAGCTGCAGTTCAAAAATCAACTGATTTGATTTAAATTGTCATGTTGGCCGCTTCACTCGTGTCTTATGGGCACTCATAGCCTATGACTGTCAGAGTGTAACACCTACCATAAGCTGTAAAGTGGCTTTATTTTTTTGAGTTGCCGTAAAATAGTTTAATGCAACTTATTTGCATAAATGTATATTTTGTAGTGTGGAGATAAAAAAAAGAAATACTTTTATTACACTTAAAATGATTAGAACTCAGAAACAAAAACCTTACATCTCTAGTATGTGTAATACCAATTACTATCATTAAACAAATATAGGTCAAATGTGCAGCTGCGGAACATCTGCCAAATTCCACATTACTCACAGTCCACATCACTATACCAGTGAAGCTTATGACAATGCAAACCAAGTTTGTGTGGAGAAGTGCTTGCTTGATAGAAACTGTGTAACTTTTGTTGCCATGGCAACTTGCAGCCCATGTGATGCTTCCCATTGTCTGATTAACACTGTCCTGGGATTACATCATAATACATCTTGGCTTTATGCTTCAACAGGTAGGAACAATAAAGTAATATATCTGTATTATCTGTATAATTGCAATCATAAATAAATCCATATAATAAGTTTTAATAAAAACATATAATAAATTGACACCTAGTATTTGGAATTTAGCAATGATCAAACCTATACCAAAGAATTCCTCTACAGACCCTCGTTTACCTTTAGAATACAGGGGAATTAGTTTATTGTCCACTGAATATAAATTGTTTACAGCTGTGTTGAATAATAGAATTGTAAATATTGCTGAAACACATCACCTATATGCTGATGAGCAGAATGGGTTTTAGGTCATGTACAGATCACCCGTTCTCTCTTACATCTATTATAAGAAATAGAAAAAGAGATAAAATACCAACATATGTTGCCTTTGTTGACTTTGTAAAAGCCTTTGACCGAGTAGACCTAAATTTGATATATCATAAGCTTAAATCAATAGGAATTGGTGGTAAAATGCTTAATATGTTAAAATGTATAAATGTATAAATGTTAATGAATATCTAACAGGTAAATGTTTTACTCAATATGGAGTGATACTTTGTCTCCAACTTTATTTGGGTTATATGTAAATGACCTTGCAGATGACTTAAATAGTTTGAACAAAGGAGTAAAACTTAGTCAAGATTTGAATGTATCACTTCTAATGTATGCTGATGATTTAGCATTTATGGCAGAATCTGAGCAAGATCTACAGGATATGTTATATGTCTAACAAAGATGGTGTCAGAAATGGAGAATGAGAGTAAATATTTGTAAAACAAAAAATGTTCACTTTAGAACAAAGACACAGATCTGAACTGTTTATAATTTTAAATTTAACAATGACATTGTAGAATGTATTGATAAGTATAAGTACCTGGGAATTATCCTAGATGAGCATCTTGATTTTGATACCACCTCTGCAATGTTGTCTGGGTCTGCTAACAGGGCTCTTGGTTCTATATCTTCCAAATTTAACAAACTGAAGGGCCTTGGTTTTAATACATATACTACACTTTTCTATTCAGGAGTTGTGCCAATATTAGATTATTGTTTGGGAGTATGGGGCAGCCAAAACTATGGGCAGATTTCCACTGTTCAGAACAGAGCTATATGCTTCTACCTGGGTGTACATAAATTTGCTCCAAACCTGGCTATCAATGGAGATATGGGTTGGGTCAGTAGCAGGGTTAGATATATTATACCTCAGTGATGCGCGTATTTATGCGATTTCGAATGAATACGCGCATGTCAATTATTTGTAAAGTATTGATTAGCCATCTTTAGACTGGTTCCCCATCGAGTGTCAAGAACATCGTGTATATACACAGATGGCGGCAACCAGTCTATGGCTGTACGCGCCATTTTCGGGTCACGTGACGGGGTCAAATGAGGTGCGCTTTGTTTACAAATGTTTGTAACGATAAATATCTTGTTTCATGTATCATTTTTTTAAAATACAGTAGTTGTCTGAGGTATAAAAACAAAACATACACTCGTCGGTCAGCTGTGTGAGCGGATTCAGTGAGTTGGTGATGGCGGACGGATACCCTTCGCCTTCGGCTCAGGGTATCCGTCCGCAATCACCAACTCACTGAATCCGCTCACCCAGCTTCCCGACTCGGTATGTTTTGTTATAAAACCGAGATGTTCAGACTATGGAACAGACTACCTGATATGAATTCTGAAAGATTAACTAAGAAAATTTTCTTGTTGGATTAAGTAATAAGAAGGGCATCAGGAAATTGGAATAGTGATGTTTACAAATTATTTGTTAAACTAGAGATGATTGATAAATATCATATTTTGCCTGTTGATTGAGCAGCTTCAAAGGAAAAGCTACATGATACTGATAAACGGATGTGGGTGTCGGATTCTCTAAATGTACCCAAACTCAGAACTTATTGTACTTTTAAACATGATTATGAAGCAGAACCCTATTTATATGAAGTATACAACAGATCTCATAGATCTGTACTTGCACAATTTAGATCAGGTATTCTACCTCTTAGAGACAGGAAGATATACACAAATACCTATAGAGTGAGATAATGTATTTTATGTTTAGATGATGCTATTGAGGATGAGAAACACTTCCTTTTTTAATGTAACTTTTATAACGAGACACGTAATATGTATTTTGATAAAATTAGACAAAACTGTCCAAATTTTTAAGATATGAATTACAGTGAAAAGTTAGAACATTTGATGAGTGCCGATGGGTTAAAATTAACTGCAGAATTGATCTATACATTTTACTGTAATAGAAGAGAATTTATTTAAAAATAAGGATAACACTGCCTTAAACTTAAATTTGTTATTTACATTGTTGGGTGACTTATAAGCCCGGATTGGGCTGGGTATATACGGATTTATGGTAAGAGTTGGAGGTCAGTCAGTAAACTGACCTCAAATTGTTTATTGCCTATCATTATCAACGAACCAATGTATACAAGTCACAGAAATAAAAATGTTATTTACTTACTTACTATAATATGCCAAATTCTTTAACGTTGGCTACAATAAGTCTCCTAATCATAACACTTGTACTGGAATAAATTAAAAAGAAATATAAGCCAGCATCTATGCTGGGGTATTTGTCTAATCTAATGGAAAGAGCAATAACCATATAATATGTCCACCACCTCCAAGGCCACGGGCCGTGGCGCAGTTGGTTAGAGTGCCAGCTTATTAGCACCAGTTCCTCTATGATGATCCAAAGGTTGTGGGTTCGAACCCCGGCCGTGCCGAGATTGAACACATGATACAATTTCCCACATGAGCTGAGGCCCGTGCCTAAAGGGTTAACCCGTTGTCCTTGTAAATCTGTGACCGGGTGGGTTGCCATGTCAAGGACCTGCGACATGACAATTCAGTGAGGGAGCAATATATCTGCTACAAGTAGGTCTCATCACGAAATGACTGAAATAATGTTGAAAGTGATGTAAAACCCCAAACAAACAAACAAACTAATCTAATGGAAAGAGCAATAACCAAATAATGTGTCCACCACCTCCAAATAAATTATATCCAAAGCATATTCCAGTCAATCAACAAAGAATTCCATTGTACAGACACAAAACACTTCTTTGGGTACAAAATGATATACTGATCAATATAAATACAGATACAGTTGTTATATTATACTGTCAGGTAATACAGGATTTAGATTTATATATCTTGCAAACCTTACTCTTGTGTACCCAGCCCATGAGGACTTATCAGTCAGTATCCCTATTGTACAATATTCTATGATCACTCTGTATTCTGTGCTGTGATTGGTACATTCCTGGTCACGTGAGCTTCTCTAAATTGTTTTATTGACCAGATGCATTATATTGCACGTCAATATACATTCCACTGCACTGATGACGTCATCAGTTTGTTCTGAGTGACCTGCAGACTGGGAAGCAGACGACAGCACTTTTAGAATTAAACCAACAATGGCAGTATTTAACACAGTGATCATAGAATAAAACAAATATGTACCTGGGTGTCGTGCAATATGACTTTTTATGGACCTTCGGAAAGTTATATTGCACTCGGCTGCGCCTCGTGCAATATAACTTTCCGAAGGTCCATAAAAAGTCATATTGCACGACACCCAGGTCCATATTTGTATAATATTCCAGAGTTATGCACATGCATAGCATTACAAATATACTGTTATTGAATATCAAGGGGATTATTATTTAAATATGATTTTGTTTCTCTTCAGCAGTGTATTTTATAAAAAGCTGCTATAGATCTCACTATATATACATGTAAAATGAAATTCATCTTCAATCATCATTATATATAAGACATTTATGGTCTTGTAATGTTATAGACCTGAACTTACCTGATCTATGTATTGGAAGTATTCCGAGCCTTATCTGATCTTTATACACTTTGTTAAGAAGATTTAACCACTATATTCCTCCTTAAACAAAGCATATGTTCTTAACTCAGGTTTTCCAGGTACGGGAATGCTGGTGCTGACATTTTCAATTTCTATGACTACTGTCATACTCTCTGTATGTCATACTCTCTGAATTTATCTCTAGCAAAAATAAATCTAAATTCTGATTTTATATGTCTTGGTCCCTAAAATTTAGCATATTTTTTCTCTTTGCTAGTATCATATAATGTTTTATTAACCTCTTATTGTTTTACTGGTGTCACTTTCTTTCAAGCAGCTGTCCATTTCTTGAAGTTGTCTTATGTTTACATTCACCTCTATCAGCTCTGTCATACCTCCAACTGTCACTACTGAAAAATGTGGACAATTTTGAAATCTATATTTCTTATTATGATACATAGAAAACTCGGCATTTGCGTCCCTATGGTCACCCATAATAATAATAATAATAATAATAATAATAATAATAATAATAATAATAAAATATGTATAGCGCTGATACCAGACAAGTCTGTTCATAGCGCTGTAACCCATCCGTCACACAACATCATTAGTTTCATCAAAAGGACCTGCCATACAAAATTCAACTTGGAGTATCGAATGCTTTGTTAGCTTATATCTATTATCCATTAGTGATGCTTAATTGTATTTATCTCCAATGTCAGTCATAGTGTGTTGGCAGAAATTAAATTTTATATATACAGCATGAGGTACCTTATCTATATGATCTACATACCTATCTAAGTTATTAGAGTACAACAGCTAGGCATGGGACTGCGATCTAATGATAAGAATGAATACGTAGTACCTATGACTAATATGAAATCGTATGGCGATAGGGCTTTCATGGTATATGCGCCAAAGAATTGGAATGCCCTGCCCCTTGAAAAACTGCAAAACTGTTAAAACTTTCAAAAAGAAACTTAAAACATTTTTATACAGAAAGCACTATCTTAATGAAGCGCTTTGAGCAGATCTGGTCTGATATAGCGCTATATAAATCGTTATTATTATATCATTATATTATAGCATCCCCAATTCCCCCATTAACATCACCTCAAATAAACAATTGGTCACTCTCGGTTTTTATTTGTAAATTTTAAATATCAAATGACACAAATACTCAGATTGGTTTCTACCATACACAGACTGATATGGTGCTGAGTAATATGCATAGATAAATAGAGACTGATATGGTGCTGAGCAATATGCATAGATATTTAGAGACTGATATGGTGCTAAGCAATATGCATAGATATATAGAGACTGATATGGTGCTGAGCAATATGCATAGATATTTAGAGACTGATATGGTGCTAAGCAATATGCATAGATATATAGAGACTGATATGGTGCTAAGCAATATGCATAGATAAATAGAGACTGATATGGTGCAGAGCAATATGCATAGATATATAGAGACTGATATGGTGCTGAGCAATATGCATAGATATATAGAGACTGATATGGTGCTGAGCAATATGCATAGATAAATAGGGACTGATATGGTGCTAAGCAATATGCATAGATATATAGAGACTGATATGGTGCTGAGCAATATGCATAGATATGCATGTTTTCTGTTGCTTTTTGAATGAAATTAACTCTATTGAAAGTATTATAAAGATCACTTTTCATAGGTTGGCTTATTCCTCCATGAATATTTGGTGCTTTGATGTGCTTTTGTTCTCTATTGTGACCTATGAATTTAAAATTGTCTCTATTGATAGTTTGTGTACCTTCGAGGTGTGTTTCGCTGATGCATGAAATGTCTGGACAGAGATGCTCTATAATAGTTAGTCTAAGTATTTGATTATGCTCAGTCCAAGTCATTAAATATATGCTGGGATTGGTTGTACCTTTATGTCATAGATAAGATAAGATAAATATTTATTTTATATTGACATGAATTCAACAAGAAACATTAGCTAAAAGTTGACAGGTGGTCCTTGTGGTGATAGATTGGTGATATACCATTGATATTTTGGTACACCATTTCAAGGAGGAAAAACTCATATATTTTCATAACATAAATTTTGGTTTTAAATTTATTTTCAAATATATGTATATTGATGGGTTTATTTGTTAATTGACAATGAATTATTGATCTCACATCAAATCAAAAGCCCTTATTTGAATCAAAAATCAAATAAATGTCTTCCAAGAGCAAAGGCGTGGGTAGTAGTTAATAATAAGCTACCATATTGGATTTATACAAATTTGGCATAAAATCACACTTCAGATTTCATAGGACTTTTTCAACGGTGTTCAAATGAGTTACACACACAGGCTAATCAGTTGCCACGCAGTTGCCACACAGTTGCCATGCAGTTGCCACACAATTGCCACGCAGTTGCCACGCAGTTGCCACGCAGTTGCCATGCAGTTGCCACGCAGTTGCCACGCAGTTGCCACGCAGTTGCCACGCAGTTGCAGGGGCACAGACTTAGCATCCTGATGATAACTCAATTGAAACATCGATTTTGTATGATTAAAGTCGGTATATTATATTTGAATAGATGCAGATGAAATCAACAGGCTGTTAGGTCCTGCATGTCAACTGTGTGGCAACTGGGTGACAACTGTATGCGGCCTGTATGTGTAACATGTTTGTACTGCCTGTGCATGCATCATCAGTGAAGTAGTTTGCAGTTCTCATCAACACTACCAAAGCATATTAGAAAAGTGTTTGTTTCCCTTTGAGTTCTACAAGTTCTTTCTCAACTATGTGATTGGGGCAAGGATTGGGACATGAACAAACTGAAATGTTTTAGATTGGAAGTTGGCCCTGAAGGTAAGCAGTGGAACTGGCAACGCTGTCTATGACTTATGGATGGGAGAATCATACCACTATACCATTGATGAATGCAACAAAGAGCTTGGCAAAATCTGCCCACAACATTTCAAAGATGTTATTGTTGAAAACTGGATAAACAGCAAGATTCAAGAGGTGAGCAACATTGCACTCTTAACATTGCACCCTTAACATTGCACTCTTAACATTGCACTCTTAACATTACATACTTAACATTGCACTCTTAACATTGCACTCTTAACATTGCACTCTTAACATTGCACTCTTAACATTGCACTCTTAACATTGCACTCTTAACATTACACTCTTAACATTGCACTCTTAACATTGCACTCTTAACATTACATACTTAACATTGCACTCTTAACATTGCACTCTTAACATTGCACTCTTAACATTGCACTCTTAACATTGCACTCTTAACATTGCACTCTTAACATTGCACTCTTAACATTGCACTCTTAACATTGCACTCTTAACATTGCACTCTTAACATTGCACTCTTAACATTGCACTCTTAACATTGCACTCTTAACATTGCACTCTTAACATTGCACTCTTAACATTGCACTCTTAACATTGCACTCTTAACATTGCACTCTTAACATTGCACTCTTAACATTGCACTCTTAACATTACATACTTAACATTGCACTCTTAACATTACATACTTAACATTGCACTCTTAACATTACACTCTTAACATTGCACTCTTAACATTGCACTCTTAACATTACATACGTAACACTCTATAAACACATTAAACACTTAAAAACACTTTATAACCCTTTACACATTTAAAATAACAACTAATTTTTGAGAAGTAATGGAGGTATTGGTTAAAAATACTATGACCCAACTATTACTTGCTGATTATCCAAATATAGCATTGCACAGCAGCAGAATGTTTGCTCCAATACTCATCAATACAATGCTTTTGTTAAGTTCCTAATCTGTAAACACAACAGTAGATATTGACTAAATTGAAGAACATATGAATTAGAATGAATGGTTGCTTAGAGGCACATCAACTAAGGTCACTTAGTTCCTAATAAATGAAAATAATCATCAATCATAGAAATACTAGATATGTAAATTGATGTAAAAGGTGCTTTGTTCCAAAAACAAAATTGGTTGCTGGCTGAATAAGAGCCAGATGAGGAATGAAACAAAATACATTATAACGGTCACAAATGTCTTTTACTTTAGGTACGTGTCACTTACTATAAGGACAGTAAAGCTTTGTTCAACTTGTATTTTGATGGCAAAAATAGCAACAAAGAAAACTGGTTTTCAGCAGAAAGATTGGAAAGAAAAAGTGACATCTGGTGGCAGGATCTTTTTGATGAAATCAATGGACCAAATGAGCTGACCTTTGATATTCAAGGCAAATGGTAATACTTCACATCTGATCAGAAGAATAAATAGATTTATAGGCAAATGGTAATACTTCACATCTGATCAGAAGAATAAATTGATTTATAGGCAAATGGTAATACTTCACATCTGATCAGAAGAATAAATAGATTTATAGGCAAATGGTTATACTTCACATCTGATCAGAAGAATAAATTGATTTATAGGCAAATGGTAATACTTCACATCTGATCAGAAGAATAAATAGATTTATAGGCAAATGGTTATACTTCACATCTGATCAGAAGAATAAATTGATTTATAGGCAAATGGTAATACTTCACATCTGATCAGAAGAATAAATTGATTTATAGGCAAATGGTAATACTTCACATCTGATCAGAAGAATAAATTGATTTATAGGCAAATGGTAATACTTCACATCTGATCAGAAGAATAAATAGATTCATAGGCAAATGGTAATACTTCACATCTGATCAGAAGAATAAATTGATTCATAGGCAAATGGTAATACTTCACATCTGATCAGAAGAATAAATTGATTTATAGGCAAATGGTAATACTTCACATCTGATCAGAAGAATAAATTGATTCATAGGCAAATGGTAATACTTCACATCTGATCAGAAGAATAAATTGATTTATAGGCAAATGGTAATACTTCACATCTGATCAGAAGAATAAATAGATTTATAGGCAAATGGTTATACTTCACATCTGATCAGAAGAATAAATTGATTTATAGGCAAATGGTAATACACCACATCTGATCAGAAGAATAAATTGATTTATAGGCAAATGGTTATACTTCACATCTGATCAGAAGAATAATTAGATTTATAGGCAAATGGTAATACTTAACATATTATCATAAGAATAAATTGAATTATATCAAAAAGTTATCGCCGTACAGACAACTTTTTCCCCAAATCTGTCAAAACTACAAATGTACAGCAATATTAAGGAATTTGGTAGCCTCCCAATTTCAATCAATAGTAGTTTAAGAAACCATTATTATATTCTGGCATTTAAATTTTAATTATACAAAACAATATCAAGAATATTAACTTTTAAACTATTCTTTCCTAGCCTTTTCACATAGCTAAATAATTGCTATTTGCACTATGAGTTTGCCAAAATAAATATTTTGACATTTTTCAGGGATCAGTATGATAATGACCAGTCCTCCACACGGTTTCTTATAAACAGAGCTTATGATAGAGACAGAGGAAAAGACCTTGGAGGCTGGATGAGCCTGGTAGAAGGGGACATCTCAAAAGCAGCCAATATCTCCTGTTATGACAGAATAATCCCTCGTCCTTTGTTGACCTACAGCAAGCACAATATGTTATCACTTCTCTCCAGCTCAAGTAAGCCTTACATAACATTCACAAGGCCAAGAAAGCACAATATGTTATCACTTCTCTCCAGCTCAAGTAAGCCTTACATTACATTCACAAGGCCAAGAAAGCACAATATGTTATCACTTCTCTCCAGCTCAAGTAAGCCTTACATTACATTCACAAGGCCAAGAAAGCACAATATGTTATCACTTCTCTCCAGCTCAAGTAAGCATTACATTACATTCACAAGGCCAAGAAAGCACAATATGTTATCACTTCTCTCCAGCTCAAGTAAGCATTACATTACATTCACAAGGCCAAGAAAGCAGAATATGATTATTTCTACCTTGTCTTGAAGTATGAAAATACATTACCACTACTCTCATAATCAAAAAAGCAACATTTGCTTGTTTCTATCAAGTTCTAATTTAAGAAACATTTTACTACTGCTCTCTAGTTCATGTGTTTCGTATTTTCTCTTTTGTTGTATAAGCAATGCAGTATTTTTTTTCCATTAACATAAGCAATGTCTTATATTTCTCAAATATTCTACCCAACCACACAAGTTTAAGATCAAAGATAAACTTATGACACATGATAATCGAGACCAAGCAGTAGCAAAATTACAACATTTAGTGTATTTGATTTTATTTATTCTATATCTTCTAAGGTCCACATTTGATAAGATTAGATTACTCAAGCTCCAGTTACTCGGATGCTGTGTCTGCTTGTGCTGACCGTAGGGAGCGGGTTTACAGTAGTCAGGACATGGCACAAGGTATACAGGTTGCCAGCAGTAACAGTTGCTGTGTGGATGGCTGGTTTCTGGGAGGTCAGGTGTTCAACCCTTGTAAGACACCAGCACTGTTTAGTGTGCCTGCAGGCAATATTATCACACATGTGTGGTGCTTTGGAAATACAGGTAATACTTGATAAAAACTGTGCTTTGGACTTTTTAGTGATAATTACAAGTGCCATGCACTGCACGAAACATTGGATTTACAAAAATTTACAGCCAATGTTTTGATATTGTAGAGACCAACTACAATATTGGATTTCATTTACAATTTTGTCAATACTCTCATCATATTTATAAGATGGAAATGTCATGGAAATGTTTACCTATATTATTTTTAACATTTACATTTAAATACAAATTTGTATATGTCATATAACTCATTTACAATAATTAAAATGTCATGTAAAAGTCTCCAGATCAATGATAATCGGTGTGATAAATGATCAACATAAATGTTCAAACATGGTATTATCTATTTTTAGAAATTATCTTAGTTAATCATATATTCAGTTAATTAGATGAAAACTCACAAAGTCATCATGGAAAGGAGTAGGGAAGGTCAGACATAACATTTATGTACAAAAAGCATATACTTCAGATATACTTCGTAAATTATTAGCAAATCGGATAAAATCTCAACAAATTATAAAGGAAAGAAGGGACGGTCTTTTTTTCAAATCAATAAGGGATGAATAAGATCACATTTTATTTGTTTGTTTGTTTGGGGTTTTACATCACTTTCAACATTATTTCAGTCATTTCGTGATGAGACCTACTTGTAGCAGATATAGTGCTGCCTCACTGAATTGTCATGTTGCAGGTCCTTGACATGACAACCCACCCGGTCACAGATTTACAAGGACAACGGGTTAACCCTTTAGGCACAGGCCTCAGCTCATGTGGGAAATTGTATCATGAATTCAATCTCGGCATGGCCGGGGATCAAACTCACAACCTTTGGAACACCAGAGGAACTGGTGCTAATAAGCTGGCACTCTAACCAACTGTGCCATAGTCAATGGCCTCGCTACTTTATGGAGCACTTTAAATAATAATAATAAATAATAATAAAATTTGTATAGCGCTGATACCAGACAAGTCTGTTCATAGCGCTGAAATAATCAATATTCATAATGAAATACCTTTTGTCTTTGACAGTGCGTCTTGTTGGTGGTGAAAATGAGGCGCATGGTCGTATTGAGGTATTTCATAATGGGCAATGGGGTACTGTATGCAATGACAGATGGGACTATGCAGATACGAGAGTTGTATGCCGCCAGTTGGGATACAAAGACCGGGAGGATTTTGGTGAAAACTTTAACTATCCAGGAGGGTCAGGTGCAATCTGGCTGGATGAGGTGCAGTGCACAGGACATGAAAGGACACTACAGGAATGTGTGCATAATGGGTTTGGCAATCACAACTGTGGACATGATGAAGACATGGGAATCGATTGTCTGCCTGGTAGGTCTTAACATATGATCAGATTTCATATTCTATTGCTTTTAATATTGCTAGAGGATTCAACTGATTGGAATAAATGTGTATGGAATATCACTGTATTATCACCCCTGTTATTCATTTTGACAGCCATCTGTAGATTTCTTAACAAGTCAGATTTCTTATTCTATTGCTTTGTGCTTGTAAAAGTCGATTGAGTGTCACTGTATTATCACCCTTGTAATTCATTTTGACAGCCATCTTTTTTATTATTTGGACAATTTTCCAAACATTGGAAGGAGCGAGAAATGTATTGTAGTTTATGATTGAGTAAGTGGTAGCCCAATTATTAGAAATTCTCAGGCTTGGCTTGCGAGTGAACCATGTAACTTTCATTTTGTTTTGATGTCATATCATTTAATTTTTCTGAGTGAGCTTGTTTAAAAAAAAAAATCACTTATTTTCCTTCAAAATAATCAGACAGTAATCAATAAAGGTAAATATACCTGACTGGCTGATAAAGAAAATGTAGTTCAAAGGACCAGTTTCAAACATTTTGGGCAAATCTTGGAAGATTCTGGGCAAATCTTGGAAGATTCTGGGCAAATCTTGGAAGATTCTGGGCAAATCTTGGAAGATTCTGGGCAAATCTTGGAAGATTCTGTTAATATCAAATGTAGAATTAAAGAAGATCCATAATGATTGCAATAACATATAGATAATTCATCTGATAATATAAACATGGAATTTTATTTTTTTATCTAACCTACTATGGGCAAAATGCCATTTTCAAGATCTGATCCGTTTACCATTGATCATTGGAGTCTGGATGTGTTTACTTTCAGTTTAGTTAATAAGCAAATTTTGCAGGAAACGTAGTCGGGATTCAGATCATTTTCCTCCACTTACACTCAAAAGTAAATGGTACAAACCAAAAATGTGCACAAACAAGAACCTGGCTCGGAAAATGTATATTTAAGTTTTGTCATTATTGTTTGTTTTCAGTTGTCAATGAAAATAACCTTCAAGGTAACTATGATCAAATGTGATTTTCAAAGTTAATATGCATGCACTGGAGAGACTTAAATGATGTCGACCTCTCACCATCTCAAATATATAAACTTCATATAATACAATTCATTAAGAGAAATATCGATACCATTGCATAATACATGTGTGTGTGTTTGTGTGTGTGATCAAGGCAATAGAAATCTAAATTTCAACAGATTTCAACTTGTAAATTATATTGTGAAGAGTAATAAACAAGGTATACTCACATATAACATATGCAGATTAATATCAGTTTGTGGGAGAATATGAAATTGACAGTTCAAATTTCTATCAAGCAACATTTGACAGAACATCAAAGTGAGATTTGATAAAAGCATGTTACTTAATGGACTCATAATGTTACTCCATGTAATCACCATGTGCACCAAACCTTTGAACTCATGTTGTGACCAGATTTCAAAATGCTGGTGGTTTTTCTTGTCTTGGCATGTTGGCCACTCCACTTCTGTCTCAATTTGATTTAAGTTGGTATGTTGGCCCCTCCACTTTAATAATTAGCATTCAAGAGTAGATCCTAAATGCACCATCCCATGCAGAAAATATCACGTCATTTATTAGTTTTTTTTATATTGTAAGCCGCCTGGGCAGGCCCCCTTTTTTCTTGTTGTAAATGACCTTCTTCACAGGTTCAGTGATTCAATAAAATTACTCCTCAAAATGCAATTTACTTCAATTTTGTCACACTTTTTGTCCAATGTTGTCACACTGTTTGGCCAATGTTGAATCTAATGATAATAAAGATTCTACATGTATGGCAGCATGTTGGATGCTACTAGCATTTGATCTCATTTGATTTGAGATGTTGGCCACTACACTTATGTCCTGTGGGCCCTCATAGCATTGGTGTCAACAAATCACAATATGTATAAGTCATCAATTTCTGTCAAACGTAATAACTCCCGCTTACCATGGTTCAATTCATGTTGGTGATAAAGTTCAATAACGAATGAGAGATTTTCATTTCAAATGATAATTATAACATCAAAAAACATCCCTATTATCTTTTTCCCACATTCAATATTGCCATTTATTATCCCTCAAAATGTGAATTGTATAAAAATAATTTTGTATTTTTCATCAAGTGCGTCTTGTTGCTGGAACAAGCATTGCGAGCGGACGTGTTGAGATTTTCTACAATGGTCAGTGGGGCACTGTTTGTGACGACAGCTGGGATGAGACAGAGGCACGCGTAGTCTGCCGCCAGATGGGGTATTCTGGTGTCCATCTGGCAAATACTAAATTTGGGCAGGGCTCTGGTCCAGTATGGATGGAAAATGTGCAGTGTTCTGGTGTGGAGCGCACTATCAGCGAATGTTCTCACAATGGCTGGGGAATAAGTAGCTGTGACCATGATAAGGATGTTGGTGTCAGATGCTGGCATGGTAAGGGTTAGGGTTAGGGTTAGGGTTAGGATGATAAGGATGTTGGTGTCAGATGCTGGCATGGTAAGGGTTAGGGTTAGGGTTAGGGTTAGGATGATAAGGATGTTGGTGTCAGATGCTTGCATGGTAAGGGTTAGGGTTAGGGTTAGGGTTAGGATGATAAGGATGTTGGTGTCAGATGCTGGCATGGTAAGGGTTAGGGTTAGGGTTAGGGTTAGGATGATAAGGATGTTGGTGTCAGATGCTTGCATGGTAAGGGTTAGGGTTAGGGTTAGGGTTAGGATGATAAGGATGTTGGTGTCAGATGCTTGCATGGTAACTTCCATATTTGGGTTTGACCCCTACATATGATCCCATTTAAATTTTGTTGAATGGCATAAAGAACAATGTCCTTACCATCTTGACCTTTATGCATGAAAGACACGATATAAAGTTAATTTCCCATAGATTCTGTCCCTTATAGAACAGTGTCAGTGTCTCACTTTATTAATTCAAATAATTTTCATATGTTTTATATTTGTGTTGTTTAATATTTGTGTTGTTTAATATTTGTGTTGTTTAATATTTGTGTTGTTTAATATTTGTGTTGTTTAATATTTGTGTTGTTTTATATTTGTGTTGTTTTATATTTGTGTTGTTTTACATGCATGTGGCTCTGCTGCGAGTGTCTGGAATGATGCGGCTCTGCTGTGTGTGTCTGGAATTATGTGGCTCGGCTCTGAGTGTCTGGAATGAGGTGGCTCTGCTGTGAGTGTCTGGAATGATGTGACTCTGCTGTGAGTGTCTGGAATGAGGCGGCTCTGCTGTGAGTGTCTGGAATGAGGCGGCTCTGCTGTGAGTGTCTGAAATGACGTGGCTCTGCTATGGGTGTCTGGAATGATGCGGCTCTGCTGTGAGTGTCTGGAATGACGTGGCTCTGCTGTGAGTGTCTGGAATGATGCGGCTCTGCTGTGAGTGTCTGGAATGACGTGGCTCTGCTATGGGTGTCTGGAATGATGTGGCTCTGCTGCGAGTGTCTGGAATGATGTGGCTGTGCTGTGAGTGTCTGGAATGAGGTGGCTCTGCTGTGAGTGTCTGGAATGACGTGGCTCTGCTATGGGTGTCTGGAATGATGTGGCTCTGCTGCGAGTGTCTGGAATGATGTGGCTGTGCTGTGAGTGTCTGGAATGAGGTGGCTCTGCTGTGAGTGTCTGGAATGACGTGGCTCTGCTATGGGTGTCTGGAATGATGTGGCTCTGCTGTGAGTGTCTGAAATGACGTGGCTGTGCTGTGAGTGTCTGGAATGAGGTGGCTCTGCTGTGAGTGTCTGGAATGATGTGACTCTGCTGTGAGTGCCTGAAACGACGTGGCTCTGCTGTGAGTGTCTGAAATGACGTGGCTCTGCTATGGGTGTCTGAAATGACGTGGCTCTGCTATGGGTGTCTGGAATGAGGCGGCTCTGCTGTGAGTGTCTGGAATGAGGTGGCTCTGCTGTGAGTGTCTGGAATGACGTGGCTCTGCTGTGAGTGTCTGGAATGAGGTGGCTCTGCTGCGAGTGTCTGGAATAAGGTGACTCTGCTGCGAGTGTCTGGAATAAGGTGACTGTGCTGTGAGTGTCTGGAATGATGTGGCTGTGCTGTGAGTGTCTGGAATGAGGTGGCTCTGCTGTGAGTGTCTGGAATGATGTGACTCTGCTGTGAGTGCCTGAAACGACGTGGCTCTGCTGTGAGTGTCTGAAATGACGTGGCTCTGCTATGGGTGTCTGAAATGACGTGGCTCTGCTATGAATGTCTGGAATGAGGCGGCTCTGCTGTGAGTGTCTGGAATGAGGTGGCTCTGCTGTGAGTGTCTGGAATGACGTGGCTCTGCTGTGAGTGTCTGGAATGACGTGGCTGTGCTGTGAGTGTCTGGAATGATGTGGCTGTGCTGTGAGTGTCTGGAATGATGTGGCTCTGCTGTGAGTGTCTGGAATGATGTGACTGTGCTGTGAGTGTCTGGAATGAGGTGACTGTGCTGTGAGTGTCTGGAATGATGTGACTGTGCTGTGAGTGTCTGGAATGATGTGGCTGTGCTGTGAGTGTCTGGAATGATGTGGCTCTGCTGTGAGTGTCTGGAATGATGTGACTGTGCTGTGAGTGTCTGGAATGATGTGGCTGTGCTGTGAGTGTCTGGAATGATCTGGCTGTGCTGTGAGTGTCTGGAATGATGTGGCTCTGCTGTGAGTGTCTGGAATGATGTGACTGTGCTGTGAGTGTCTGGAATGATGTGGCTGTGCTGTGAGTGTCTGGAATGATGTGGCTCTGCTGTGAGTGTCTGGAATGATGTGGCTGTGCTGTGGGTGTCTGGAATGAGGCGGCTGTGCTGTGAGTGTCTGGAATGATGTGGCTGTGCTGTGAGTGTCTGGAATGATGTGGCTGTGCTGTGGGTGTCTGGAATGATGTGGCTCTGCTGTGAGTGTCTGGAATGATGTGACTGTGCTGTGAGTGTCTGGAATGAGGCGGCTGTGCTGTGAGTGTCTGGAATGATGTGACTGCTCTGGGTGTCTGGAATGATGCGACTCTGCTGTGGGTGTCTGGAATGACGTCAGCTCTCCTGTGAGTGTCTGGAATGATCTGGCTGTGCTGTGAGTGTCTGGAATGATGTGGCTCTGCTGTGAGTGTCTGGAATGATGTGACTGCTCTGGGTGTCTGGAATGATGCGACTCTGCTGTGGGTGTCTGGAATGACGTCAGCTCTCCTGTGAGTGTCTGGAATGGGTAGCTCTCCTGTGAGTGTCTGAAATGAGGAGACGTTGCTGTGAGTGTCTGGAATGAGGTGGTTCTGCTCTGAGTGTCTGGAATGATGTGAATTGTCCAGAATAGTTCAGATTTACAGTCTGTCACCGACCAGAGCTCACTGTCCTTGTGTATGTCGTCAGCTGATGTCATGTCGTCAGCTGATGTCATGTCCGATCTGAACATCATGTGTTGCTTGAGAATTAGTGTTTACAGGTTATTCCAGACTTTGTTCTTTAATCTGAATATCGTGTGTTACCTTAGAGTTAGTATATACTTTATACATTTTTCTTATTGTTCATTTACTTATACTTGACACAAGAGGACAGCACTGGGGCGGGAATGCTACAGCGCAGCTAAACAATGTGGATTAAAATGACATCTTATCTGTTTCAGAATATGTTGGCTTGGCAGACACTATGACGATATTTGTGAAATGATAACAGTTTTGGAAATGGATCTTGGCAATTCAACAAAACAAGCGCTTCACCTGGTTGTGGAGTGAGGTTGTGGAGTGAGCAGATATGACAATATATTACAAATCATATTTCAAACATTATGCTCACATTTCATTTTCCAATAGACAGATTAGTCATTACAAGCACCGATTTTGAAAAAAACGTTTAAAATTCACATATTGGTGATAAGTGATGTCAATTTTGTTGTCTATTTTCTATTTTATTGATGCATGCCCATGTTTGCCTGTTAATTCTATTTTAACAAGACCCTAATTTTGTCCCTTTATAAAAGCACACTTCTTATTTGGTGTCATTTTTATGTGGAGTGTGACCATAGAGGCACTGAAAGGTAAAATGACGTCATAAGAGTATGGCAATATGCTTATGACGTCAT
Source organism: Amphiduros pacificus (assembly GCA_949316495.1). Taxonomy (NCBI): domain Eukaryota; kingdom Metazoa; phylum Annelida; class Polychaeta; order Phyllodocida; family Hesionidae; genus Amphiduros; species Amphiduros pacificus. The sequence continues at coordinate 975,557 of OX439011.1, forward strand.
CAAAGCCATTGTCCTTTAAATAGTGCCAGAATGACGTCAAACAGTGCTACCCTGCTTTGAGCCTCAATTGAGGTCAAACAAAGGTCACACTACCCGTGTTCACCAGTCACGTGCAGCTTATGGCTCAGACAGACCTGTGCTGGGAGTGCAACTCTTATATCTTATAGTAACTTATATTATTACTCTATGATAATTTTAATTTGTCAGGATGTTCATATGTGGCTAAGCTTTTAATTTCACCGAATTGTAGAATTGGTGCTTAATCCCTTGAATCTGTGTTATCCAGTAAGGTTTTAGCAATCAGCAACCATCTTATTTTTGTTATGCATGATTCCTTAGAGGTTTTCTGATGTCATGTTTTCACAACCAGCCAATTACAAATGTTTGGTCTATATTTTGATCATTAATAAAATATTTTCCCCAGAAAGTAATATTTTAGAAAAAATAGAATGAACAGACCTTATTATTTATACTAATTTAAGATACACCAACAATGTTACAAAACCCTTATTGATGTATTCATTAAGAAATGGCAATTCACACTGCTTGAGTTTTAACATTTGTAATCCACCAGGTGTCTCTTTTGACATGAACAATGCAAGTTATGATAGCTATCTAAGCAAGACAGCTGACATGACGACTACCATTCTGTATGCTGTGAAGTGAACACATAAATATTATGGTAACAAATACACCTCCAAAAACTAAACTAATCAGTTTTGGCATCTTGAAAAGAAGAGAAACATAGTGATGTGTATGATTAACAGATTGAAATATAATGTCGGTCAACATTTGTTAATGGTATGAGCTAAACATACATGTCTACAAAGTTCATCCGTGTGAGATATTTTAGCACACCAGGTGGCAGCATGACACACTCAAGCAGTTAGAATTATAATAATACACACTTTGATTACTGTTGAATTTCACATCATCTCATGATTACATAGGAAATTTGAATAATATTATATTTTATATCTTAATGTCTTATTTTTTAAGTTACACTTTGATGATAAAATTGTGATATCTTAATTGTGGTGACATAGCTATTAATTATCAATGTATAATGCCATTGCAGTGTAACATCCGGGGCTCCTCAGGTGTCAATATATTACAGTTTGTCTAATTCCTTGTCCAAGTCTTGTGTTTATGTGTTCTACTTTTTATTGAATAGCAACAATCACACAACTAATTTTCCAATTTGCCCTCAGGGTTTTAAAAAATCTATGAAAAAGTCCCAGGTCTGATTTAAACGGTTTGAGGTATATCTCCTTTAATAAGCAAAGTCTGTGCATCAGTGATAAGATTAGAATTAGAGTAGTCATGTAAATATAGCTCCACAGGAGTCATGTAAATATAGCTCCACAGAAGTCATGTAAATATAGCTCCACAGGAGTCATGTAAATATAGCTCCACAGGAGTCATGTAAATATAGCTCCACAGTAGTCATGTAAATATAGCTCCACAGTCGCCATGTAAATATAGCTCCACAGGAGTCATGTAAATTTAGCTCCACAGTAGTCATGTAAACATCGCTCCACAGTAGTCATGTAAATAAAGCTCCACAGTAGTCATGGAAATATAGCTCCACAGTAGTCATGTAAATATAGCTCCACAGTAGTCATGTAAATATAGCTCCATAGTAGTCATGTAAATATAGCTCCACAGTAGTCATGTAAATATAGCTCCACAGGAGTCATGTAAATATAGCTCTACAGTAGTCATGTAAACAGAGCTCCACAGTAGTCATGTAAATATAGCTCGACAGTAGTCATGTAAATATAGCTCCACAGTAGTCATGTAAATTGGTTAGGAAGAATGCAGACAGTCATAAACTGTCTGGTTTCTGGAAAAACATCACAAATATATTTGTAAAATGCAGGTATCCAGGATTCTTTCCTAGCAAAACATCTTCTACCCCAATGCTATATTTGGTCAGCAAGGCACCCAGGCACCTGGCCAGAGTCTAGCCTAGAATTACTATCCAATCAGAGTTGTACAGCCATGAAGAAGTATGCAGAGAGAGGAGAGCCCTCCTCACTCCTGCATCCAGCACTGAAGGCATCAGATCTTAGACCAGCAATGAAGACTTAGTTATTTATCCACAGCTCAGCATTCTTCCACTGTATTTCTTAGTTTTACATGGTAGCAGAAGCAATGTCACATTTTGTCAGTGCCTCACAGAACTACATCTGGATGAGAGTGAAGATTCTGGCCTAGAAGATTTCTTCACCGAATGCCTGACGTGCGGTCTTCATGGCAGTAAATCCTAGCTGTCAGATTTGACATTTGGCAAACAACTTTTTGAAGGTAGGTTCCATTTCATGCCATCTCGGGTAGATTTTTGCTATCTTTGCCATAACTTTTATAAAATGAAGCAGTTTAATGAATGTCATATTTGTGGCCTATGGTTTTTCGAATCTGATTCACAATGTTTGAAATGTACATGCTCTGAAGTCAGGGAAAAAATTAGAAATTCTAAACAGTCTGCTAACAAAGTTTTTGCCAAGAAACATAATTTGATGTTTACATCAAACAAATTTATTTTGCCTAATGTCACACTTGACCATATTGACTGCTTTTTCAGAAAATTATAATAGATATATCTTATGTACATAATCATTGCATGTATGCTTAATGGAAGGCAAGGGTAAACCTGCAAAAGCTGAGTCCAGACAATTTGAATTGTCCACTGAATTAGGAGAAATTAAAGGATTGCTGCTAGGTGTTTTAACTAGGCAAAAAGACAGTCATTCTGATATTTTGGAATCAACATCAGGTATAACTGCAAGTATTAATGCTATAGATATAAATTCTGTCAGTATGGCAGCCAAAAACAAGTTGACATTTTCTGGTAGGGCAGAAGAAAATATAGATGATTTCATTAGAGATTTAAGACATTTAGAGATTGCTAATGCATGGACTAAAAAAGCTCTCTATGGTAATTGTTTAGTTTCCATGAAAAATGATTGTTTAGTGTGGTACAATTCTCAAAATGAAGATGATTTTAAAACTGATAATGCATATGATTTTGAGAAGTTGGTAACAGCATTGAAAGACAAATTCAAGTCTCATAAGTCCCAAGGGGACATTCTTTATGAGATCATGGATATGAAACAGAAGAAAGGAGAGTCTGTGGAAGACTTTTTAACAAAAATGATTCCTAAACTAGCTCTGGTGAAGGAAGTTCCAGAGGAAATGAAGGTTGGCCTATTGGTCAACAACTTTCATCCTACTATTAGGGACCAATTGAAATTGAAGGAGTTGAAAGCACTTTCTGATGTGGAGCTTTGGGCCAGGAAAATTGAGCCTATGTTCTTTGTGAAAACAAGTTCAGTGTCCACAATTGATGAGGCAGAAGTAAATGTGGCACAGGCTCTGGGGCCTTGTTTTATATGCTCCGGACCTCACATGAAAGCCACATGTCCACACAGATACAATCAATACAAACCTCAAAATAGAGGAATGAGATCTAGAGGCTCATTCAGGGGTAATGCAGGATACCAACAGTATAATCCTGGTAGGCAGCAGTCACAATTTCAAGCTTATAGAGGCAGAGGAAATTTTCAACATGTTCAAAGTCCAAATAATGGTCCAAGATCAGCTGTGCAGGGCACTGAAGCAGATACCAGTCAATTTAGAGGCAACATGACTCGTGGCAGAGGCTATCAGGTTAGAGGCAACTTCAGGGGTAATAGGAGACCTTGGGGTAGACCCTCGTTAAACTATTAGTTCCATCATTACATAACAAATTGCCTGGGGACAATTTGTATCAAAAAATGCTAAAATGTAATGATGGAAAACAGTATGGTTTGAGAGACAGACAACAGTCCCTGTCATATGAACAAAACAGTAAGAAAATCATGCAAACAGATGTAAGTGTGCAATGTGATTTGCTGTCAAATCAAATTATGAATCAAAACAATTTAAATGAAAATTATGGTGGTTTGAGAAAATGTTATATTGCAGCCAAAATACAGTCTACGAAAGGTCCTGTTACAGTGCAATTTTTAGGAGATACTGGTGCTAGTGGGTCTTGCCTGTCGGAGGAAATGGTAAAAACGTATTTATCCCATTTGCCTGTAAAAAGCAGTCAGATTATGATAAAGGGGTATGCAGGAGGCAAAGTGCAGGCTTTAGGATCTGTGGATCTTACATTTGACCTTGGGGGTCATGTATGTTCTCATAATTTCTTGATCATTCCTGGGGTAGCACATGAAGCAATTTTAGGAATGGATTTCTTATCAGCTGAAAGATGTACTTTAAATTTTGAAAACAACATGTTGTATATGAAAACACAAACTGGTGGAATATTTAGTGTGCCTTTGACTGATGCAAACAATATGTTATTAGAGAGAAAAGTAGCTGTTATGGAACATACTGTGATACCTGCAAGATCGGATATAATGTTACCAGGTAAAATTATGGCACCAAATGAAATAAATTATGATGGTTTAACAGGAATGACACAAAAATGTACCAATGGTTCACTCTATAAGCAGTCTCTAATTTCAGCCTCTTGTATGGTAACAGTCCAAGAAAACACTGTACCAGTCAGATTATTAAATCCAACAAACAAAGATGTAACACTCTGGCCAAATACTACATTATGTACTTTCCAGCCAGAAAAGGGGGATATTGTAAATCTAATTACTCTAGACAAGGCTACTTCTCCTATTGTGAAAAGTACTTGTAAAAAACCCCATCCTGATATAAATTTAGAAATGGCAAATGATATTACATCTGAAGAAAAGCAATCATTAATTACACTTTTGGCTGATTATAGAGATATATTTACAAATAATTTGAATGATATTGGTACACTGAAAAATTTTAGATATACAATAGATACTGGTGATGCAAAACCTGTCAAACAAGCCCCATATCGTTTAAATCCATTGAGACGGAAAAAGCTATCAGAGGCAATAAATAAAATGTGTGAAGCTGGAATTTTAGAGCCAGGAGAAAGTCCTTGGGCTACTCCAGCATCAATTTTGCAAAAATCTGATGGATCTTTTAAACCATTTTTTGATTATAGGAAATTGAACAGATTGTGTGAAGTTTCAGCAAGTCCAATTCCACATACTGGAGACATTATTACACGTACTGGTTCAGCCCAGTACTTTTCCAGTCTTGACCTGTTTAGTGCCTATAACAATGTCTTGTTGGATGAAGAAAGTCAGAAAAAAGCAGCAGTTGTAACTGAGGATGGTCAGTTTTTACCAAAAAGATTAGTGTATGGTCTTGCTTCAGCACCTCAGAGATTTTCTAATTACATGATGAATGTTCTTGGAAATTTGGTTTATGATGTTTGCATGGTTTTTATAGATGATATAATCTGTTATACTCAGAGTTTTGAAGAACATTTAACAGCATTACAGCAAATTTTTTCGAAGTTACAAGAAGCAGGCTTGCGTCTAAATCCGAAAAAATCAAAATTTGCCAGGTCAGAAGTCCTTTTTCTTGGTCACTTTGTGGGACGGAATGGAGTTAGGACAGATGAAAGAAAGGTACAATTAATTACTGATTATCCAGTTCCAACAAAAACCAAAGATCCTAAGGCTGCATTGATGTCATTTTTAGGTTTAACAGGTTACTATCGAAAATTCATTCCTGGCTATGCATCTATAACTGCAAATCTCTATAACCTGTTAAAGAAAGGGGTAGCATTTAATTGGACAAAAGAGTGTCAATCTAGCTTTGACAAACTCAAACACATGATGGTGACAGCTCCAATTTTGCATTCCCCAGACTGGTCATATGACTTCATTATTTATTGTGACTGTAGTTCTATTTCTTTAGGAGCCATATTAGCACAAGAAATTGATGGAAAAGAACATGTAATTGCTTATGCAGGTCGCAGATTGACAGATGCAGAAACTCGATACTCAGCTTATGAGAGAGAATTTTTGAGTGTACTGTATTCTCTTCAGCACTGGGAATCATATATTTTAGGAACAAAATGTACTGTGGTAACAGATAATAGAGCTTTGTCATTTCTTTTAAAATCACCAAAGAATTCAAATCACCGAATAAGTAGGTGGTCATTAAAATTGTCAGCATATCCTGGAGTCACACTGGTACATCGTGAAGGTCATAAACATGGAAATGCAGATAGTATATCTCGGTTTCCATTTCAAGAAATAAAACTGTCAGATCCTTCATGGTTTGAAGTGAAACTTGATCATAATGATATCTTGCCAATAGTGCAGGATGATCAACATGTAGATAAAATTACGGAAAAGGAATTCTTTGAAATGCAAAAAAATGATGATGAATGGAAACCAATTATCAATTACTTGCTAAATGATGATTTGCCAGACAATACAAAATTAGCAAAGAAAATTATACTTGAATCTCCTCATTATGAGATTTTTCAAGGGGTCCTGTGTAGATTATTTTACCCACCAAAGAGGGCAACTCATCATTTTGTGAGACAACTATGTGTTCCAAAGGCAATTCAAAAAGAATTAATTGAATCATTTCATTCATCATTAGCTTCTGGAGGTTGTCATTTTGGATATGATAGGACTTTTAGCTCACTCAGAGAAAGGTATTATTGGAAACAAATGTCAGCAATGACACTAGCTCATTGCAAAACATGTCCTACTTGTCAGGAAAGGAAAGGCAGGAAGAACAGAAATGAAGAAATGCAGATTTTTCCTCCCATCACACGTCCTTTGCAGAGATGTAGCATGGACTTTGTAGGGCCACTACCTCTTTCACTTGGAAAATATAAGTATATTCTTATAATTACTGATGAATATTCAAAGTTTGTAGATGCATATGCACTTGAAAATCAGACATCAAAATTAGTTGCAGAAAAACTGATGAATTATATAACTAGCTATGGGCACATTGAGAATCTGAGATCTGACAGAGCAAAGTCATTTTGCAGTGAGGTCATTGAAGAACTATGTTCTTTGTTTGGGGTTAAAAAGGTCACCACATTAGCTTACAGCCCCTGTGGAAATCATACTGAGAGGTTTGTGCTTTCTATAAAACGGTCACTTTCAATGTACTGTACAAATCAGCATGATTGGGCAAAGTATTTGCAAAGTATTGTGTTTGCAATGAATGCTACACCATCAAGTGCAACACATGCATATACGCCATTCTTTTTGTTCATGGGACGCAACACTGTTCTCTCAGATGGATTGGATTTTTCAATTCATGAAAATGAAACAGAAAATTCATTAAATTATCCCCAAATTATAAGCCAAAAACTGGTAGAAGCTTTTAAATGTGCTGAGCAATCATTAAAGAATGTTAGATTGAGAAATAAATATTATTATGATCGTGACCTGAAGATAATAAAGTTCAAGCCAGGAGATATTGTTTATGTTGATATCTCAAAAAAGGCTTTGAAAACTAAACCTGGGGAAACTCAATCAAGAGGGTTGAGAAAGAAGAGATGGGATGGACCATTTCTTGTTGGCAGTGTAAGTGGAGTGAATGTATGGTTAAGAGATGTAAAATCTCAGGAGGTTTTGCCTGAGTCAATAAATCTGCGCAGATTAAAAAGAGGCTACATGAGATTTGGGCAATTTGCCAAATCTTGGGCAGAACTTAAAAAGTTGGATAACCCTAAAGAGGGGTCAAAGGGTAAAAAGAGTGAGGAACAGTCAAATATTCCAAATGATTTGAAAACCAAGGAGAATACTGAAATTCTACCTGGTGGGTGGTATAAGGTAAAAAGGCTACTTAAAAGCTTTTATCATAGGAAAGAAAAACAGAGGTATTACTTAGTCCATTGGGATGGTTTTAGGGTTAAGGATGCAACTTGGGAAGTTGAAACCAATATTCCATTACTTCTTCGCCAAAAGTATCATGAAAATAATTAAATACAAGGTGGTAACATGGTGTATAGGTTTCTTATAAGTAAGTCTATATAAAAAATATATATATATATATATAAATAAATGGATCCAATAATGTAAGATCAGATAAATAAAAAGAAAAGCCTAGGTTAGACTTGCTTTGATAAGATAATCTTGACTAATGTTTGCACACTTGATTTAATAATGTATAAAATCATTGAAATTGAAATTTATAAATTTTGTTTCAGATGGGGTCATCACTTCTTTTTATAACTGTTATTGTTACAATCCTATCTTGTGGTCAAACTGATAGTAAATTAAGACTGAACTATGGGTTGATATTTGAAGATTTACATGATTATGTATCTTTGACAAAAGACAGGTTTCTCTATACTTTTGTTGTTCCTTTTCCAAATGTTTCTGTGACATTTGAAGAGTCAGTCTTTGAATGTTTACATTTAGAGAATGTCAGTTTATCCAGTAATTACACACCATTTGGTGATCAATGTTATCATTTGAAAAGAATAATAAATACAATGTATCAGGATACCAAAAATACCATTCAAAATGTAAACAAAACTCTGATAAGAATAAAGCATATGTTGCCTGAATATTCAGACATGTCAGAAATGGAAAAAAGGAAACTTTTGGCTTTCATATCAGACTTGCTTGAACTAGCCACAGGAACACCATCTGGTGATACATTCAATGAACTAAAAGATCATGTTTATCAAATAGAAAATAACAATGAATATCTAAATCAACGGCTTGGAAGACTGGGTAAAGATCTAAGTGCCTATATGCATTTATCTGATCATCGGTATCATAAACTAATTGACAATTTGATTGCAAATAATAATTTGATCTATGATAGAATGAATTTCTTAGTTAAAGTAATCAGAAAAAATTTTCAAGATATGTTATCAAATTGGCAAATTTGGAGAGCCTATCAAGTACAATTAGGTCAGGTAATTATTTCAGCATTTGACCATTTTAGATACAATGTGGAATTAACACTTTCTGCTGAACAATTGAATACTGATTGGTTACTAGCTTCAGAAAGTTTGATTAAAAACAAATTACCAATCACAATTATATCTTCTGCTGAATTAAAAGAAACATTAGAACATGTTTCAGAAATATTAATTTCTCAAGACTCACATTTGGAAATTGAAGTATTTGATTTAGGCCATTATTATAAGAATGTTCAGGTAATGTCAATGCGCACAGAAGATAGATTATATATATGTCTCCCTATATTTTTGAAACCCAAAGACAAACGATTATTATTCAAAATGTTTCAAACAATTATCCTAAATGTTCCAATTCATTATAATTCGACATCAGCAACTCAACTTCAGTCTTTACCAGAAATCTATGGTGTTTCAGAAGACAACTCATTTGCAATAAATGTTGACATAAAAACATGGCTTACTTGTAAAGGGAACATTTTAAAATATTGCTCTGGCTTACTTTCTGTTCATATTTTAAGCAACACTACCTGTATTGATGCATTATACCAAAATAATCATGAAGCTGTAATGTCCCTTTGTCAATTTAAGTTGATTTCTTTACCTACTGTACCAACTATGTTTAAATTTGAAAAATATGCAGTTATTACATCTCAAAGAAATGAAATTAATACCATATGTTCAAATGGATCAGTGTCTACTCTGAAAGCTTGTGAGACTATTTGTTTGGCAGAAATTCCTTGTGGATGTATTCTTCAGGACAAGCATAATGTAATTTTGGAGAACTCTGTACAATGTCAAAATGAAAGTACAGATATAGTTTATTTTGGTGCAAATCTGAACTTTCTTCATATTCTTTTTGGAAAGCCTCCAAAAACCATTAGAGGGGATACATTAGCAGTCCAATCAGATATATTGGATTTACCTGATATTCCAGCAGAATTATTAGAAACTTTAGATCAACATCTAAATGGAAGTGATCAAGATGTTTCTACAGATCTAAATTACTTAATGCAAAAGGTAAAGGATGATATCAGAGATGAAAATTTTGTCTGGCCAAGAATATTTCAGTCTGAATCTACAAATGATTATATGTCTGTTATTGACTGTATTCTATCCATAGTTCTTTTGATCCTGTGCATATTGCTATTTAAAAGGTACAAAAAGATTACAACACTTATGCTGGCTGTCCAAGCAAGACTGCATAATTTAGATGGTATTGAAGCATATCCTATCAAAGATAATTTGAAAATCTCTCCAGTAACACAGTTGGCATGGAACACAATGAATTTTAATACTCATCCTACAAAGCTGGATAACACTGATTCTTCGATGACACCAGACAGATATCTGGTTCATGATATTTCATCAAGTATATTGTTTTTTGTATTTCTAATTCTTATATTTCTGATTTATCTCTTGGCAAAATTCTTATTTAAAACACAAGTATTCACAAAAATTGATCTATTTCTCTATAATAAAGATACTTCAGTCAAAGTCAATTTGGTAAATATTTCAGCCACGATGAAAACCTTAAACTATTCTGGGGACCACATTATTTCTGAAATAAGGGTTACAAGGCATATGATATTTCTGACCTATTTACATATTAAATGGGATAATATTAATTTAAAATGGAATGGCTTAGAGGTGATGGTGCCTGATCAATATTTGATATCACCTTGGAATTATAATAGGATAAGGAATGTTATCAAACAAAGATATTCACCAAAACTGTTGATTCATCAAAATGGGTTAATAATAGGTTCATTAGGTTATACACCTCAAGATTTACCAATGCCTCCAGTTACCACAATTAGTGGAACTGCATACATAAAACTGTCTACAGGTGCTCTAGCTCAAGGCACCTTAGCTCAAGCTGCCTCAGCTCTGGGCTCTTCAGCTCAAAGTGCTCCAGCTCAAGAAGAAATGAGACGTAGCAGACGGTCATTATCTAGAACACATCGTGTTCAAGCTGAATCTGACACAGCTGTCAAATCAGATAAATAATACAATTTCACAATTACAAATGTGCGATTGCAATATTTCTCATATTTATTGTGTGACTTATATAATTCTACAAGCTTCTCATTGATATATTTCTATATTCATAATGAACTATTGTTAGTATTTTGATTATTCTATTATTAATTGAATACACTTACCTATATATATAATCAATATATATGTATATATACATGGCAAAGATAGTTATTTCTGCTTTTAATGGTTTTGATTTGGAACTTGTCAAATTGAAAATACAAATGTCAACAATGCCAAAATGTTAATATATGTCAGTTTGACTATTGCTAGGATTTAATAACAGTTACAAACAATTCCTGATGAGGCTGGCACAGATGTACTGGTACTTCTAGAATCTGCTACTGTATTCTGCAGATCTACTAATGGTACTCCAAGAATTTGCTGTGGTACTCCAAAGAATCTTCAGTGAGAGGTGTCCTAGGATCGAGGATTCCTGGAGGTGTGGCTGGAATGAGACTCAGCTGTCCAGAAGGTGATGCAGGAGTATAAACTCTGAAAATATAAAGACATTAACATTATATTATGCATAAAGCTATGTCCTGTAAGGATTTAGTCTCTGTAAAGGGTTAGAGTTTATGCATAATCTTTATATAAACAATCAAATATGGGAAGTAGAATGTTGGAAGAAGATCCATGTGATGTCTGCAAATATTCTCCTTTATATGGATATAATGTGATTTCATCACATTATTGTGTAACATGTTCGCATTTATTCTGCAAGGATCACAGTGTAAAGCATCAGACATTGCCCGAGTTTCAAGATCATCAGCAGATAGCAACAAGAGAGCTGCCATATGTGCATTGTCCTTTACATAACGACTTGATTATTATGCATTGTGATACATGTGATACCTTTGTATGTATTACATGTGTAATTTTAGCATGTTCGTCACATACAACAACCAGTATATGGATGTCAATGCAAGATTAACTATAATGGGAAACTGCATATGTATTAATGACAAGGATACTAACATTGTAATTCCATTTGTCAAACTTTCAAAATATGCTATATGTCCTACCCATGGTTCGTTAGGAGCAGCAGGATATGATCTGTATAGTGCAGAAAACTGTGTTATACCTGCACATGGACAACAATTGGTGAAAACTGATATACAGATACAATTACCTGCAAATTCCTATGGCAGAGTTGCTTCACGGTCAGGATGGGCTCTCAAACATCAAGTACATGTTGGCGCTGGAGTGATAGATCCTGACTTCCGGGGAGCAGTTGGTGTATTGCTGTACAATCTAGGAGAGGATTCATTTGAAGTGCATCAAGGAAACAGGATTGCACAGCTCATAGTGGAGCGTATCCACATACCATCATTTGTTGAAGTGACAGACTTGACAAACTCTGAAAGAGGTCATGGTGGTTTTGGCACTACAGGAGTATAGTTTTTACAATGTTTCAAAGTATAAATGTAGTCTGTTTCAGAAGAAATGTTGGCTAATGCAGGGTGAATCAGCTGTTTCCTGTCAGTTGCACTGAAGTTATGGTGCAAGGATCAACTTTGGGTCGGCTAGATGATATTCTATACCCAAGAGTGATAAATGAATCTGGCAGATTGACCTATGATCTCCACTTGGGATGGAGTCAGTCTGAAAAAATAATCAAAAACATGTGTACAATCTGTAGTCTCCAGGATTAAACTGTAACAAATATAGACAATTAATTCTTTTAATTAGTAATATGACAATGTAAATTATGATATTTATATTTAAAGTGTTTGCTATAGACATTACATTGTTGAAATAAATATAAAATGTGGATATAATATGTGTTTCTAGTGATAGAACATAAATGGATATATTATGATAATGTTGACCTGGTTTTAACATGAGCAGGCAAAATATACATATATAAAATACTCAGAAATAGTATGTTATATAATAAATTGGGATCAGAAGGTTATGTAAAACATTTTATGCTCATAAAATAATGTCCATACTCATTATAGGAAATTAGAGATGAGCTTAAAATACAAAGTTGATCAGTAATTTATGCAGGCTAAACAAAGGAAGTTTGACAGTTCAGTAGCAAAACTCTTACATTTGCTATAATCCACTCTGCAGCTAGGTAATGGCACTGTAATTATGATGTTGAATTGTTTATATATCTAATATCATGCTAAATTTACATCAACATATGTTTGAAATAACTTTAAAAAGTGGTTTTACTCACCTCTGGCAACTTCAAAAGTCTGGGTATGTTTTGATTAATGGCAAGTGTCTCAAAAGTGTTCCCTTCAAAACTTTCCTCCAAAAAAATGAACCAGAGGGCACCACAATATAAGGGATCAAACAAGTGTCAGGACTGGGTCCAAAACACTTGTACATATTGTGCAATGTAAAGTTCTTTTGCTTACAATAATCATAATCATAACACATTTATATTTTATCGATAAATGAAGGATAATGTATTTTAATTATAACTTAATTATTATATAATATATTTAATTGGCCATAATGCATTAAGCAAAATGAAATGCATCTAAATGTATGTAAGGTGCTATTTTATAAACTACATAAGTATTTGAGATATAATGATATGTTTTATTAATAGATATATGCATAATTAATATTGAATTATTATATTAATTATTATTCAATTTGGCCTAGTTAAATGATTTAATTATTGTTTTAAGTAATTAAATGTATTATGTGTACCATTTGAACTGTAATATGTAATACAATTATTCTATGCCTATTGTGCAATGGAAGATTCATGTTTGATGTATGATGCTTTAGTATTTGATTGTATACTGTTATTTCATTATGTGCTTTTGAATAAAATACAACTGGTGTATTTGGTGCTGAAATACGTGGCTGTATCACTCACTTGGGGTTTTTCATTGAAAAGTTTTAAAGTTTTAAAATTTGCCAGGAGTCAAATTAAATAAGGGGGGAAACATGTAATATATAGAATTATGAAGGAAAACTTTGATAAATTGCTCAATGTGAGAAATTGGTTAGGAAGAATGCAGACAGTCATAAACTGTCTGGTTTCTGGAAAAACATCACAAATATATTTGTAAAATGCAGGTATCCAGGATTCTTTCCTAGCAAAACATCTTCTACCCCAATGCTATATTTGGTCAGCAAGGCACCCAGGCACCTGGCCAGAGTCTAGCCTAGAATTACTATCCAATCAGAGTTGTACAGCCATGAAGAAGTATGCAGAGAGAGGAGAGCCCTCCTCACTCCTGCATCCAGCACTGAAGGCATCAGATCTTAGACCAGCAATGAAGACTTAGTTATTTATCCACAGCTCAGCATTCTTCCACTGTATTTCTTAGTTTTACAATATAGCTCCACAGAAGTCATGTAAATATAGCTCCACAGTAGTCATGTAAATATAGCTCCATAGTAGTCATGTAAATATAGCTCCATAGTAGTCATGTAAATATAGCTCTACAGTAGTCATGTAAATATAGCTCCACAGGAGTCATGTAAATATAGCTCCATAGTAGTCATGTAAATATAGCTCCATAGTAGTCATGTAAATATAGCTCCACAGTAGTCATGTAAATATAGCTCCATAGTAGTCATGTAAATATAGCTCCACAGGAGTCATGTAAATATAGCTCCACAGTAGTCATGTAAATATAGCTCCACAGGAGTCATGTAAATATAGCTCCATAGTAGTCATGTAAATATAGCTCCATAGAAGTCATGTAAATATAGCTCTACAGGAGTCATGCAAATATAGCTCCACAGTAGTCATGTAAATATAGCTCCATAGTAGTCATGTAAATATAGCTCCATAGTAGCCATGTAAATATCATTGACCTAATTATCAAGAGCCACGAAATATCAAACGCTATTTAAAGTCTTTTTAGTTGAATTTATTTATACATATTCACTATAATTGTATATAGTTGATATTTTGTGTAAAGATTATTTACATAATGTATTGATTTTATACATCACATATATCTTATGTTTCAAATTAGCATTTTGTTTTATACAAAAGGGTATCCTGACCATGGGTCTATGTGGAGTTACCATGGCAACCATCAATTTATCATAAAAGATCCCTTGGCAAAAACCTGAGTTAGACCCTCCCTTTTGAAATAACACAAGACTTTTCATATTCTGTAAGAACACCCTTCCACACATTTTACTGGCAGAGCCTCTTAATACCCTCTTATAAGACCCCTATGGCATTGTTATGCGCATAATCTCCTTCATGGCCTTATTATCTTAATCTCCCTTATTATCTTTATGACATTGATATCTTAATCTCCCTTATGACCTTGATATCTTAATCTCCTTATGACCTTGATATCTTAATCTCCTTTATGGCCTTATTATCTTAATCCCATTATTGACCTTGATATCTTTATCTCCATTATGACCTTGATATCTTATTCTCCTTATGACCTTATTATCTTAATCTCCCTTATTATCTTCACATCTTAATCTCCTTTATGGCCTTGATATCTTAATCTCCTTTATGACCTTGATACCTTAATCTCCTGATGACCTTGATATCTTAATCTCCTTATGACCTTGATATCTTAATCTCCTTTATGGCCTTGATATCTTAATCTCCATTATGACCTTGATATCTTAATCTCCTTATGACCTTGATATCCTAATCTCCCTTATGACCTTGATATCTTAATCTCCTTATGACCTTGATATCTTAATCTCCTTATGACCTTGATATCTTAATCTCCTTTATGGCCTTGATATCTTAATCTCCCTTATGACCTTGATATCTTAATCTCCTTATGACCTTGATATCTTAATCTCCTTTTGACCTTGATATCTTAATCTCCTTTATGGCCTTATTATCTTAATCCCATTAATGACCTTGATATCTTAATCTCCTGTATGACCTTGATATCTTAATCTCCTTTATGACCTTGATATCTTAATCACCCTTATGACCTTGATATCTTAATCTCCTTTATGACCTTGATATCTTAATCTCCCTTATGACCTTGATATCTTAATCTCCCTTATGACCTTGATATCTTAATCTCCCTTATGTCCTTGATATCTTAATTTCCTTTATGACCTCGATATCTTAATCTCCTTTATGACATTGATATCTTAATCTCCTTTATGACCTTGATATCTTAATCTCCCTTATGACCTTGATACCTTAATCTCCTTTATGACCTTGATATCTTAATGGTCTTCCAGCTGAATTTGTTACCTCTATATCAATGGAAGGCACCCAGGCAGACCTAAATATCAAACTGTAAAGAAACAAAGAATAAATACAATATTAAAACAGAAAAATAAACATAATCTCAAATATCACCTGGATCAACAACAACCAGGCTGCACAGTTCCAGTTTTTTTTTGATCTGCTTGAAAAAAACATTCCTGTCTGGGTGATTGTTGCTTACAAAACCAAATGGCGTGATACATGTCAGCAAAAAAGAGAATTGTGAAATGGTGATTTTACGACCCTTTTTGCAACTATGGCCATATCAGGTCAACTTTTTTTAACCAATGTGAAAGTAACACTGCCAGCAGTGGGAGACGAACCCACCACCTCCCGTCCTCCACTTATATAACCAGTGTGAAAGTAACACTGCCGGTAGTGGGGGTCGAACCCACCACCTCCCGCCCTCCACTTATATAACCAGTGTGAAAGTAACACTGCTGGCAGTTGGAGACGAACCCACCACCTCCCGTCCTCCACTTATATAACCAGTGTGAAAGTAACACTGCTGGCAGTTGGAGACGAACCCACCACCTCCCGTCCTCCACTTATATAACCAGTGTGAAAGTAACACTGCTGGCAGTGGGAGGCGAACCCACCACCTCCCGTCCTCCACTTATATAACCAGTGTGAAAGTAACACTGCCAGCAGTGGGAGACGAACCCACCACCTCCCGTCCTCCACTTATATAACCAGTGTGAAAGTAACACTGCTGGCAGTTGGACACGAACCCACCACCTCCCGTCCTCCACTTATATAACCAGTGTGAAAGTAACACTGCTGGCAGTGGGAGGCGAACCCACCACCTCCCGTCCTCCACTTATATAACCAGTGTGAAAGTAACACTGCCAGCAGTGGGAGACGAACCCACCACCTCCCGTCCTCCACTTATATAACCAGTGTGAAAGTAGCACTGCCAGCAGTGGGAGACGAACCCACCACCTCCCGTCCTCCACTTATATAACCAGTGTGAAAGTAACACTGCCGGCAGTGGGGGTCGAACCCACCACCTCCCGCCCTCCACTTATATAACCAGTGTGAAAGTAACACTGCTGGCAGTTGGAGACGAACCCACCACCTCCCGTCCTCCACTTATATAACCAGTGTGAAAGTAACACTGCTGGCAGTTGGAGACGAACCCACCACCTCCCGTCCTCCACTTATATAACCAGTGTGAAAGTAACACTGCCGGCAGTGGGAGGCGAACCCACCACCTCCCGTCCTCCACTTATATAACCAGTGTGAAAGTAACACTGCCGGCAGTGGGAATTGAACCAACCACCTCCCGTCCTCCACTTATATAACCAGTGTGAAAGTAACACTGCTGGCAGTGGGAATTGAACCCACCACCTCCCGCCCTCCACTTATATGCAGACGTGCCTAGCCTGAGCTCCTGATTAACACCTTCAAATCTTTGTTTAAGTTGAAGACAACACCATCGTTGGATAAGTATATATAAACGTATATATACCAGGTGCGTATAACATTGAATTAAATATACAAAGCAAAAGTCTAATAGTATTTCTCCACTGAATATAATATTTCTTGGTAAGAAATATTGAGTGAACAGTGAAAACAAATTTGAAACATAAGACCCACATCATTTGACAGGTTAATCCGGGGTGTCAGTGCACAAAGCTTGGCCTGCCAGACAATAGCTCTACCTCAAACAGTTCTGGCCCAAGTGAGCAAATTAACAGTGGCACTAAGAACCCCTATAGTTGGTGGCAACTTAATCACAAAATTATAGAAGCTAATATAAATAAGATAGAACTCTAAATTGGTATTTCTCGTGCGGGGAATACTATCTATCTTATTTTTTGAAGACACACAATTGTTGAGAACATATCTTGAATTTATTCTAAGGCTAATATTATTTGTATAAGACGGAGCTCTAAATTAGTATTTCTCGTGCGGGAGGTACTATCTGTCTTACTACACTGATAATTTTGTTCTTGATACATATATAAGATAGAACTCTAAATTGGTATTTCTCGTGCGGGGAATACTATCTATCTTATTTTTTCGAAGACACACAATTCTAAGGCTAATATTATTTGTATAAGACGGAGCTCGAAATTAGTATTTCTCGTGCGGGAGGTACTATCTGTCTTACTACACTGATAATTTTGTTCTTGATAGATATATAAGATAGAACTCTAAATTGGTATTTCTCGTGCGGGGAATACTATCTATCTTATTTTTTTTGAAGACACACAATTCTAAGGCTAATATTATTTGTATAAGACGGAGCTCGAAATTAGTATTTCTCGTGCGGGAGGTACTATCTGTCTTACTACACTGATAATTTTGTTCTTGATACATATATAAGATAGAACTCTAAATTGGTATTTCTCGTGCGGGGAATACTATCTATCTTATTTTTGTGAAGACACACAATTGTAGAGAACATATCTTGAATTTATTCTAAGGCTAATATTATTTGTATAAGACGGAGCTCTAAATTAGTATTTCTCGTGCGGGAGGTACTATCTGTCTTACTACACTAATACTGGACTCAGACAGAAATCTCCTGTTTGAAAACAGATTACAAGGTTAAATATAGAACTTTATAGAAAGTACAGAATTCTTTCCATTGTATACTTCTTACAGACTTTTGATGGCATCAAATGAATTTATTGAATCGCTTCATGAAAAATTAATTTTCGGAAGAAATTCTAACATAAAGTACAAAAATATGCAACAATTAGATAGTAAAGCAATTCCCTGTCAAAACTATGAGAAGAATGGGGAGTGCAGGTTTGGGGATAGATGCAAATTTTTGCATTCATTGAAGAGGCAAAAATTTAACAAATGACGGGGTCGGGGGGACATAAGGTTTCAGAAGAGAAATATGTATAATGAAAGAATCTTGTATAACCAAAATTTAAATCATGTAGATAATGATAATGCTTATAGATATGAATATGGTAGTGTGAATTACTGGACCACGATTGGCAGCTCTAAAAATATCTCTGTGCCATTAAAAAATATAATACCTAGCGATAATGTGAAACTTTTAAAAAATGATTGCATCTTAGATTACAGCATGAATGAAAATGTTTTTATAAATGAGAAAAACTCTATGAATGGAGATGTTTTAATGATGCAGGACGATTTTAAAGAAAATTGCATGAAAATAAATTTAAACAAACGTGAAAAAGATTTTAATAATGTCATTTTTTCACATGAAAAGATAAATACCTTATGTCCCCGTAGTCAATGCATAAATCAATGTCAAAACAAAGTTTTTTATCTTTTCAGTAATAATAATACCTTATGTCCTTGTAGCCAATGCAAAAATCAATGTCAAAACAAAGTTTTTTATCTTTTAAGTAATAAAGATAGCCAAGAATATGAAACAGCAAATAAACATGTAGAATTTTTAAAGCCCACATATGCTGAGGTATTGAAGATTCCAAACAATCAAGAAGTCAATCTATACAATAATATCCGAAAACGCAAGTGTAAAGAATTTAATGGAAGCACATCATCTTTAAATAAAATGGTGAGAATCAATGATCATATTAAATACATGGCCAGGGGTGAAGGGCTTCCCCAACTGGACACTCTAAATGATAAGCATCTTAATGGTAGCTCTAACATACGAAACATAAGAAAAAACTTGAACCAATCAAATGCCTTATCTGGGTCACGTGGTCTAAATAACCACACCCACCACAGGATGGTCCGTAAGAGTAGAACAGGTTTTACTATGCCATTAAACGAAATATCGCTCTCAAATCGATTTGAATATCTTTCTGACAGTAACAAAATTGCAACCCATAATTTCAGGCAAAAGGAACATAGTCCTTATATTATTAATCACCGCACTAAGTCTCGAAGCGATCGGACGTTAGCTCCGCCCTCCGTTAATCTGATTGGCCGTCATGGGGGGCAATCTGCTGGGGGTGAAAGAGGTTCCCTCCATAATGACGTCATAGGGTCAATGGCCGGTTTCCCGGTTGAAAGTTGCCTTAATGCTCAGGAGAATACAAATAAAATTAACTTTTATAGAAACTTAACTAATAACAAAATGAATAGACATGTAAAACATAACCTTAAAAAAAATACACACATTATAATGAACAAAGATCTAACTATTGCAACAGCCAATGTTCAAAGTCTTGGAAATAAGACAGAACTGATAAATTTATATATTAATGAAAATAATGTTGACTTATTCTTTATAACTGAAACTTGGATTAATGAAATGAATGAACAAATCATAAGAGGTGAAATTAAAGGTAACAACTATGATATTGAACATGTACCACGTGTCCTAAGGTCTGGTGGGGGTCTGGCGATTATCTATAGACCTGAAATAGACATAAAGAAAATTAATCACACACATAAATTATCGACAATGGAAATGATGGAAATAAATATTAAAACTAAAAATAAGATATGCACTATTATTACAATATACAGACCTGAGCCTTCTGATAAGAACAAATATACTTACACAGAATTTTTCGAAGAATTCAGTGAACTACTGTCTTATTATAGCACATATACACATGAAGTTATATTGGTGGGCGACTATAACTTTCACATGAATAGACCCGAGAGGCCTAATGTAATAAAATTCAATGAAGTCCTAGATCTATATAATTTACATAATCATGTGACAGAACCAACGCATATTATGGGAAATACGCTCGACCTATTAATAACAGGCATACATAGTAATGTAATTAAGGAACATATAGTTGATGAAAAAATATCAGATCACAATATCCTAAGACTTACCTTAAATCTGCAGACTAAAGTCAATAACAAAAAAACTGTATCATATAGAAATTACAAAAAAATGAATATCGATGAATTTAAAAGAGACATTGAGGAAATGTTCAACGATAGTCAATCATATCAAGATGCAGATCTAAATAAATTACTTGATAAATATAACAAATTGACAATGGTACTTGACAAACATGCTCCTAATGTGGAGAAAACCATAAATATTAGGAAACCGGCACCATGGTTATCTGATGATGTGAGGATTGAAAAAAGAAAGAAAAGAAGACTTGAAAGGAAACATGATAAAACTGGCCTCTCCTCAGATAAGATACAATTTAAAATACAGAGGAACAAATATAATAATATCATTAAGAAGTCGAAAAACGATTATTATTCGGGAATAATAAATTCAAATAAATCAGATCCGAAAAAATTATTTAAAATATTAAATAAATTACTACATACTAAAGAGGACACCCCTTTCCCTAGTCATAATGACAAAAAGGAGTTAGCCTCAGAATTTAATAATTTTTTTCTTGAAAAAATTTCGAATCTTAGAGAGTCCATGGACCAAATTGATAAAAATAATCAACAAATAAATGAGGAAGTCAGATTTGATACACAGTTGATAAAATTCACATTGTTAAGTGATTCTGAAGTCAAAACAATAATTAAAGAATCTGCAAAGAAGTCATGTGAGCTGGATCCAATCCCTACATGGCTTCTAAATGAATGCATGGGGAATTTACTGCCATTAATAAAGGCCATCATAAATAAGTCAATCTCATTAGGAGACATGCCTGATGACCTGAAGATGGCCATCATTAGACCCTTAATTAAGAAATTGGGCCTGGAATTGATAAAGAAGAATTATAGACCAGTCTCGAACCTGGCCTACTTATCAAAATTAATAGAAAGAGCAGTAGCTAAACAGTTTGTGGGACATCTAGTTAGAAATGATATTCAAGGCCTATTTCAATCAGCCTATAAGGAGTTCCATAGTACTGAAACTGCATTACTCAAAGTGCAGAATGACATCTTAATGGATATTGATGATGGTAAAACGGTAATGCTGGTACTACTTGATCTATCAGCGGCTTTTGACACTATTGATCATGAAATATTGCTTAATAGACTGGAAAAAAGATGTGGTATCACAGGGACTGCCCTTAAATGGTTTAGATCATACTTGTCTAATAGAAAACAATGTGTTGTAATAGATGGTGAAAGATCTGATAATATTAAGATTAAATATGGTGTCCCACAAGGCTCAGTTTTGGGACCTTTATTATTTACGGCATATATGGAGCCCTTATCAGATATAATTGGTAACTATGGTCTCAAGCATCACATCTATGCTGACGATACACAACTCTACATCACCATTGATCCTAAGTCTAAAGAAACTAGAGTTAAGTCCTGCAAGGAGATGGAAAATTGTATTATAGAGGTTAAAAAATTCTTAATAGAGAATAAAATGAAGATAAATGATGGAAAGACAGAAATGCTTTTATGTGGTAAAAGCTGTGAATTCAGAAAGAAAAATGTACCTGAAGATATTCTAGTAGGGGAAACTAGAATCCCTAGATCAAATTCTGTTAAGGATCTAGGGGTTATTCTAGATCAAGAACTATCTATGAAATCACAAATCAGAAAAATGTGTAAAAACGGTTTCTTCCATGTAAAAAATTTATCAAGAGTAAGAAATTGTTTAGATGAGGGAACAGCCAACACCCTTGCTCATGCATTTGTCACTTCTACCCTTGACTATGGAAATGCCCTTCTAGCGGGTCTTCCTGAGTGTGAACTAGCCAAATTACAAAAATTACAGAACGCTGCGGCGAGGGTAGTTGGGAAGCTCAAAAAGAGAGATCATATCACGCAAAAACTTAAGGAACTTCACTGGTTACCAGTAAAAGCTAGGATTGATTTCAAAATATCTCTATTAACATGGAAGGTGCAAAATGGCTTTGCCCCAAAATATTTGTCTGATTTATTAGAATATAAACAGTTGGGTATGGGACTGCGATCTAATGATAAAAATGAATACGTAGTACCTAAGACTAATATGAAATCTTATGGAGATAGGGCTTTCATGGCGTATGCGCCAAGGAACTGGAATGCGCTGCCCCTTGAAGTGAAAAAGTGTAAAACTGTTGAAACTTTCAAGAAGAAACTTAAAACATTTCTATTTAGAAAACACTATCTTAATGAAGCGCTTCGAGCAGACTTGGTCTGATATAGCGCTATATAAATCGTTATTATTATTATTATTATTATTATATATTATATTATTATTATTATTATATTATATAACCAGTGTGAAAGTAACACTGCCGGCAGTGGGAGTTGAACCCACCACCTCCCGTCCTCCACTTATATAGCCAGTGTGAAAGTAACACTGCCAGCAGTGGGAGACGAACCCACCACCTCCCGTCCTCCACTTATATAACCAGTGTGAAAGTAACACTGCCGGCAGTGGGAATTGAACCAACCATCTCCCGTCCTCCATTTATATAACCAGTGTGAAAGTAACACTGCTGACAGTTGGACACGAACCCACCACCTCCCGTCCTCCACTTTTATAACTAGTGTGAAAGTAACACTGCTGGCAGTTGGAGACGAACCAACCACCTCCCGTCCTCCACTTATATAACCAGTGTGAAAGTAACACTGCTGGCAGTTGGAGACGAACCCACCACCTCCCGTCCTCAACTTATATAACCAGTGTGAAAGTAACACTGCTGGCAGTTGGAGACGAACCCACCACCTCTCGTTCTCTACTTATATAACCATCAAAGGCACAGATCCTATGCTCCACCAACTGTGCTAGTGAGGCCGGTAAATGTCAGCAATCAATTTATAAACTGAAACAGAGTTGTTGGCATAACCCATCAACCATACTAGTTTGCATCTTTCCTGATTTCAAGATATCCAGGTGAAATAAAGCTAAGACTTGTTCCTATTTTAGTCATTCCCCAAATATGTATAATGACATGAAAGTACGATTTGAAAAATGGACAATGTGGAGAATATGAGGAAGGGACAATGTAATGAAGATTAATCATATCATTTTAAAACGTTCTATGGATTACAAAAAAGAAAAGAACAGTTAACATTTTATTACTTTTATTACTATTGACAACAAAGCTGTGGACTGCAACAAACCTGCTGTCAACAGCAGACGTGCAGTTGTCTGCTGTTCTTGTTGTCTGCTGTTCTTGTTGTCTGCTGTTCTTGTTGTCTGCTGTTCTTGTTGTCTGCTGTTCTTGTTGTCTGCTGTTCTTGTTGTCTGCTGTTCTTGTTGTCTGCTGTTCTTGTTGTCTGCTGTTCTTGTTGTCTGCTGTTCTTGTTGTCTGCTGTTCTTGTTGTCTGCTGTTCTTGTTGTCTGCTGTTCTTGTTGTCTGCTGTTCTTGTTGTCTGCTGTTCTTGTTGTCTGCTGTTCTTGTTGTCTGCTGTACGGATGCCTTTTGATACACATATTCAATAGAGGGCACTGTATTGGTAGTTGGTGTCCACTGCCATCCAGTGCCAGGCAAGATGATCAAAGTATTTTCTAAAAAATTGGGACTTTTGTGAATTAATCACAAACAGGACACCACACTATGACCATGCTCAACTTGTATATATTAATTGGAATAATAAAGGATGATGCATGACGATGCATGACTTGAACTTCCCTCAAGACACATTCTTGAGGGTCATTCTCAACCAGCATTCAACCAGGTAGGTGTAAGGTAAGCATGTAATTATTTACATTCTTAAGGGCCATTCTCAACCAGCATTCAACCAGGTAGGTGTAAGGTAATCATGTAATTATTTACATTAAATATGAGGTGTGTCATATTATGCCCAGACACATTTTATACATTTAACTTGTAAAAAACATAGAAAGTCAGTGACTGGAGTGTTACATATTTTACTGGAGAAGTCATATGGAAAGTAGTTCTGCTGGATGTCATTTTCATAGGAAGCTAATGTCTGAATTGTAATCAATGAGTTCACCCATAACAGAAATCAAGATGGCCGAATCTTGGTTGAGTATGTGCTTGATTTCTCTTAAGGGAAGTACACGTCATGTGAAAATATTGTAAATAGACTGAAATGTAAAAAGGCACCTGGTATTGATTCAATACCAAATGAAGTTCTTAAACAAAAATATGTCATGATCCCATTGTACCACTTTTACACTAAATGTTTTGAATATTGTATTCTACCTTCAATATGGATAAAGGCTATAATTATTCCTATACCAAAGAGTTCTACAAAATACTCTTATGTCCCTCTAAACTACAGAGGAATAAGTTTACTCTCCTGTGTATGTAAGCTGTTCTCTGGTATTATTAATAATAGAATAACATAATATTGTGAGGTGTGTAGTACATTCGTGGAATAAACAGCTTCAGGAGAGAAAGGTCATGTGCCGATCACATTTTTACATTTAGTAGAATTTAAAAAACTGATTATCATGGAAAAAATCTACATATGCATGTTTTATATATATATATGCAGAAGGCTTTTGACTGCATTAACAGAGATCTTTTATTTTATAGACTGTTGTCATATAACGGTGATGGTAATATTTATAAGTGTATCAATTCATTATCAAGGGTGAATGTAAATACTTACTTGACTGACTGGTTTGAAACAGAAAGTGGTGTCAGGCAGGGTGACACCGTGTCACCAACATTGTTTTCACTTTTCATAAATGATTTACTAATGGCACTGAAAAAGTTGAATATTGATGTCAAGATAAATGATGATATATGTACTCTATTGTTTACTGATGATTTTGTAACATTTGTAGAGGATTATATGTATTTACAGATAATACTGAACTGTGTACATAAATGGTTTGAAACAGTTGTATGTGAAATTGTGTCATGAAATTGTGTCATGACATCAATCTCGGCATGGCCGAGGCTTGAACCCACGACCTTTGGATCACCAGAGGAACTGGTGCTAATAAGCTGGCACTTTAACCAACTGTGCCACGGCCTGTGGCCATCAAGTATAGTAAGCAAAGCTTGATATATTTTTTTGTAACACGGATGGTTCCTTTTTTGACCTGTCGGCAATGGTTGTCAAAAAGGGAACTATCTGTGTTATTCTGTGATCGGTACGATCATAGGAAATGTGTAGTCATTTCCTGTGGGTTGTAAATCGTTTTTTTCTGTGGTCAATGTTATTAAAGCAACTGACACCACTGTGGAGTGTTTGTCTGTGTGCATGCAAGATTCCAATTTGCGCATGCGCCCCGGTGTATGAATACTTAATTAAAAGAAGTAAACAAAAGAAAAGAAGTGCGTGATGTAAAAGCAGAACGTTCAAAACGATGTCATCATCCATCGTTGCATAAAATCATCTCTTTAATTTGCTTGGAAATGCTTCCCAATCGCAAGAACAGCGAATTTTCAGTAAGTTTAGTTCAAAATTGTTGTAAATCGGACAATTAGAACAGAAATAAAATGCCAAAGTCTGATCGATGACTTGCGATAGCACCTGAGCGATAATAGAGCAACTTACATAATCGAGCCTGAAGAGGCACATCTTTGCATACAGTTGTGTTAAAAAAATTGTTCATATACCAAATTATATGTTTATAAAAGATGAATAAAAATAATTTGAACTACTTCATCAGTTTGCAATGATTGTTTATGTTTAAGTGTATTTTGTTGTTCATTTAAAATTTTGTTTTGTTTGTTGCAATTTTTGTTTTGTTTGTTGCAATTTTTGTTTTGTTTGTTGTAATTTTTGTTTTGTTTGTTATTTAAAATTTTTTTTTTCCCATTTGTGTTACATGTGGAGCACTTTTTCTTGTTATGTATCTGTATTAAGAACCTTTTCCATGCAGGTAGGCTATATCAGATCTCATGGAAGTCTGTCACTTGGACTCAATTCCTGTCAGTCATAATACAAGTGGACGGCTATATCAGAATAGGAAGAAGCCTGCCATTTGGACCCAATGCCCTACTCCTGTAAGAACTAGGCTACATCATGAGGTAGATGCCCTAATCTTCTCAGAACACGAGATAACCAAAAACCAAGACATTTAATTCTGATATCTTATAGCTTAAATTGTGATGTAAATATCCTTACAATTACACCTTACAATTACACCTGAATGCATATTAGAAAAACAAAACTTCTAATTCACAGTGCGAAGCAAGACAAATATTCATTTGTGGTACCACCTGAAATAATTTATGATTCACAGTGGTAATTAGTCTCAGTGGCACAGAGAGATCGAATTAAACGTGTTTAACATTTGGGTCTCAATA
Source organism: Amphiduros pacificus (assembly GCA_949316495.1). Taxonomy (NCBI): domain Eukaryota; kingdom Metazoa; phylum Annelida; class Polychaeta; order Phyllodocida; family Hesionidae; genus Amphiduros; species Amphiduros pacificus. The sequence goes on from OX439011.1 coordinate 1,002,600, forward strand.
CAATACTTCCTCATTAAAATCAAGTCAATGGGAACCTTCTACATTTCCAATATACATATTTAATCACTTCTGGGAAAACATAATCATGCTCAGGACATCTAAAATAACAATTCAGTGAGGCAACACTATATCTGGTCCCATCCAGCAAATATAGGACCTCCAGCAAATATAGGACCTCCAGCAAATATAGGTCATCCAGCAAATATAGGTCATCCAGCAAATATAGGTCATCCAGCAAATATAGGTCATCCAGCAAATATAGGACCTCCAGCAAATATAGGTCATCCAGCAAATATAGGTCATCCAGCAACTATAGGACATCCAGCAAATATAGGACCTCCAGCAAATATAGGTCATCCAGCAAATATAGGTCATCCAGCAACTATAGGACATCCAGCAAATATAGGACCTCCAGCAAATATAGGTCATCCAGCAAATATAGGTCATCCAGCAAATATAGGTCATCCAGCAAATATAGGACCTCCAGCAAATATAGGTCATCCAGCAAATATAGGTCATCCAGCAACTATAGGACATCCAGCAAATATAGGACCTCCAGCAAATATAGGTCATCCAGCAAATATAGGACCTCCAGCAACTATAGGACATCCAGCAAATATAGGACCTCCAGCAAATATAGGTCATCCAGCAACTATAGGACATCCAGCAAATATAGGTCATCCAGCAAATAAATAACGAATATCCAGAAAAGATGGATATTCTGCAAATAGAGAGTATTCAGCAAATATATAATATGCAGAAAATATGGAAAATCAAGCAAATGAAAATATCCAGAAAAACATGGGAAATGAGAGACAAATAAAAATATCCAGAATAAGGATATTCAGCAAGTTACGGATAACCAGCAAATATAGGGGTCTGATAAACTATATGTAATAAAACAATATGCGATTAAAATATGTTTGCATTATTCTATTTGGTACTGCATATAATCTTTTATTAATGTGAACTGTGGTCGCCAAGTATGACTTGTCCACAACAATAATAATGGTGTGTTAAGTAAAAGCAAAGGTCACATTGAAGGATTGTAACAACATCATGCCTTTCGAGACATAGAGTTGTTATTGTATCGCCGTGCCTTCAGAGATAGAGAGGGAAGACCTTGTATCTCAGATACTTTGTGAACAAAATATCAAGTGGGTTTGATAATTGAATTATTTGTTCTTTTTACTCACATGTTGAATATATATTCATATTGAGGGTAATATAATATTTTGGGTTCACTTTCAGCATTTACATTTGTCTTGATGATAATATGTTTATATTTAGAATACAATTTTTCTGCATTTAGATAAGTCACAGCTGTCTGCTGCTTGTTCTTGGAATATCTGTCTGGTGAAGGACACTATCATGTCAGTAAATAGAGAGGCTTTTACCATCTCCCTGATCATCATTACCTTTATAAAAAATGGTAAGTAGTGTGAATATCTACAAACTCACTTCTCTACTTAATTTGGCCAATGACCATGGCACAGTTGGTAAGATCTCAAGCTTATTAACACCAGTTCTTTTGTTGTGATACAAAGGATATGGGTTTGATCCCTGCCTATGCTGAGATTGAATCCATGTTACAATTTCCCACATGAGCTGAGACTTGTGCCTGAAGGGTTCACCCATTGTCCTTGTAAATCTGTGACTATGTGGGTTGTCATGTCAATTATCTCCAAAATTACAATTCAGTGAGGCAACACTGCCTGATACAAGCAGTTTTCATCATGACATGACTAAAATAATGCTTAAAGTGATGTAAAACTCCGAACAAAAAATCCACTTAATTAATTGAATACCAATTGAAATGTAGATTATTCATGCCGTTCTATGTACTGAAGAAACATTGGCTACATATTCAACCTCTCAACCAGCCACAAATATAAATTCATTTAAGTGTATGGGCACCACTAGAATTGAGTTGAAAATGGGAATCTCCCACAGGGATATGTAATAAATTCTGTGATTAAATGGTGGAACACCCTATAAAAAATATATTTATAAATTGTCTTTAGCTCATTTGCTCTTATTTTCACACCATATAGCTGCAAATCAGAAATTTACTGATTTGATTTGATTAGATTTTTCATGTAGGCTGCTTCACTTGTGTCTTGTGGGCCTTGAGTACCTGCGACTGTCTGGATGTAACACCTACCATTCACTGTAAAGCTGTTGCATTCATTTCCAGTTGTCGTTATTGGAAATATTTTACTACAGCTTTTTTGCACAACTGAATGATATTTTGTAGTGTGCAGAATAACCATGAGGTTTATCTTATTACATTAATTATAATTAAATACAGTATATCTTACTTGAATATTATATGAACACAATATATAGGTCAAATGGGCAGCTGCAGAAAAACCAAGAACTTCTACATTACACACCATCCTCATCATTATACCAGTGAAGCTTATGAAAATGCAAACTATGTTTGTATGAAGAAGTGTTTGCGTGATGAAAACTGTGTAACTTTTGTTGCCATGGCAACTTGCAGCCCATGTGATGCTTCCCATTGTCTGATTAACACTGTCCTGGGATTACATCATAATACATCTTGGCTTTATGCTTCAACAGGTAGGAACAATAAAGTAATATATCTGTATTTATTTTCACATATTCTAAATTAATCTTGATAAACAGAAATCCCCCAATATATATTTTGATAATGCCACAATCACACTAGGACGGTGATTTGAAAAGATCAAGATAAGAACAAGAATTCCCAAGTTACAGTTAGGATAAAAATGAGGCATTTTAACTTTCCAAAACATTCCCAATAGTTAGACAAATTGCTGCCGCCTTCCTTCATAAAACTTGAATTTGTTTACCCCAGACACTTATGCCCCACTCACAATTAACATCATTCTTTTCATTCCCGAAATTCCTATCAACTAATGTTGAAAAATTATGTACTCATAGACAACATGGTCTGGTTGTATACAAAGGATAATCGGTTTTGTTTAATATCTGTTTGTAAAACAATCAATTTATTTTCTTGTAAGTCAGTTATCACACTTGTCAATGAACAAGAATTTCAGCTTCTTAAAAATTGACTTGGCCACCAATATTAAGCCTAGTTAAGTTAAGACCCTGTGACTGCATTTCAGCCTCCACTTTTTCCTGGGATTTTCAAAATACAAATATTGAGATATTTGCAACCAACAAATTGCTTTTTGTGGATACATCTGTATAAGTTGCCTTTATCTTGGATTGATGATAACTCTTCAGGCAAGGAATCCAGAACCAGTGATATTTCTGGTTTTATGGATGTGAGTGTTCTTGATCTGTTTAATGTCATGCCGGGATTGAACTCATGATAAAATTTCCCACATGAGCTGAGGCCTGTGCCAAAGGGTTAACCTGTTGTCCTTGTAAATCTGTGACCGGGTGGGTTGTCATGTCAAGGACCTGCAACATGACAATTCAGTGAGGCAGCACTATATCTGCTACAAGTAGGTCTCATCACGAAATGACTGAAATAATGTTGAAAGTGATGCAAAACCCCAAACAAACAAACAAACATACAAACAAACAAACAAACAAATTAACCAAGTGAGGCAACTCAGGATTGATCAGCATCAGCCATCTGAGAACTATTAAAAACTGGGTGATAATTCCTCATCTTCATGTAGTTTTTCTCTGTGGTGGGATAAGGACCCCTCAGCTGAGAGGATATTGTCTTCCACAAAGGACGTTAACCTTTGGTACAGATCCTCTGGACATTCTTCAGGCCCTAAATTAAATTCAGCAAAATAAAAAAAGTAGACCCCTGAGATCTGAAAGCCATAATGGGCTCTTACGGTTTTCTAGATCTGGCAATGGATGTGGAGGTTTTGGTGATGGTATTCCACAAGATAACTGGGCAAATATTGGCCACCATCATCTGTGAATCCTCGTAATGGTGTACCAGACACAAATCTAGTAGCTCATCTTTGAACTGATTCTATGCGGTCCATATCTTTTTTGAGGTAAGGGTCCTACACACTTGATGCATATTCTAAGTGTGGGCACACAAGTGTATTGTAGGCAGCCTCTTTGATATTTCCTGGGCACATATTGAAATTTCTTCTTACAAATCCTAGTACTTGATTTGCTTTGCAGACAATGTTGTTAATATGTTCATCCCATTTCATATTTGTTTGGAGCTCAACTCCCAGGTAGGGATGATGTTCAACATGTTGCAAGATGTGTCCATTTATTGTATACTTTCTTGCTTGGCTTTTTTTCTTGCTGCTCAGGGTGTAGCATTTCTGAGCATTGAAGTCCATTTGCCACTCACTTGACCTTTCCTCCAGCATATTTAGGTCTTCTTTCAGTTTCACTGCATCATCGTCATCTTCAACTATTCTATATAGGAGGCTGTCATCAGCAAAGAGCCTTATGTTTGAATATTTTAGCTTCTCTCCAATGTCATTAATGTAGAGTAGAAATAGTAGTGGACCTAGTACTGTACCCTGAGGCACTCCAGATTTAACATGGACAGGGTCAGATTCATCACCATCAATAACTATCCTCTGTTCACGGTTTGTAAGCCAGTTTTTTTATCCATGAACCGACCTGCCCTGAGATTCCATAATGCTCGAGCTTGTGATTCAGCCATCCATGTGTCATGAATTCAATCTCGGCATGGCCGGGGATGGAACCCACGACCTGGACATCACCAAAGAGGAACTTGTTCTAATCAGGTGGCACTCTAATCAACTGTGGCACTCTAATCAACTGTGGCACTCTAATCAACTGTGGCACTCTAATCAACTGTGGCACTCTAATCAACTGTGTCACAGCCTGTGCCCCTGTGACCTGTTGATTTCCATCATGACTTGAGAACTTTCACTGCGTCATCAATATGAGATGCAAAATGTCTGATTTGTTGGATGGCCCCATTAGCACAGCCAGCAGAGAATAAGATCTGTGCCTTTAATGGTTATATTAGTTGAGGACGGGAGGTGGTGGATTTGACTCCCACTGCCAGCAGTGCTACTTTCACACTTGTTAAAAGGCTCGAAAGTCGGCCTGATATGGCCATAGTTGCTAAAGGGTCATAACTGCACCCATTCTTAATGAAAGGCATCAAACTGAAGGTAAAGATGCAGCTACTAATAGAATTATGATCAATCACGTGACCATAACAACCCCGCATACCTCGGAAGTGACACAAAAAGACTGTCTTGTAGAAACTTGATTACGTTTCCTGCATCCAAAAATCTGCCAAAATGGTAAAGATCCTAAAGATGATCTTGACAACGATTGCAGTCCCCGCCAATACCAACAAACGGTGATCTCATCAGTTGGATGGGGACTGACTGTGTTATCTTATTATGTCTTATTGATATGAGAAATGGGAGGAGGTGCAGGCACCTCTGAGGGTGCTGATCCTCCTCTCCTTATTTTTCATATTTTGTATTGTCCGTAATGGACTTTACAACCATTTTGGGTGGATAGAGCTTGAACAAAAAACATTTTTTCACAAAAAAACATTTTATTTTGCTTTTGATTTTTATGTGTTTCTTTGTCACGTTTTCATGTAGAGTACAGTTCATTTCATTGTGATAGTAGAAGTAGTTTCGAGCCATTCAGTGGACTTGTTAGTTGGTACAAATGCATTACAAACAGGCTGCATGCAGCTGACATACGGGACATGGAACTGTTGATATTTGTACTGCATGTACATGCACAGGCAAACATTCACCAATACTGTAGTTTGCAGTTTTTTCTCAACACTACCATAGTGTATTAGAGAAGTGTAAGAGTTCTCTAAGCAATTTCATAACTCTAACTGTGGCAATAGTTGGGAATTTGCATGAACAAACTGAAATGTTTTAGATTGGAAGTTGGCCCTGAAGGTAAGCAGTGGAACTGGCAACGCTGTCTATGACTTATGGATGGGAGAAGCATACCACTATACCATTGATGAATGCAACAAAGAGCTTGGCAAAATCTGCCCACAAAATTTCAAAGATGTTATTGTTGAAAACTGGATAAACAGCAGGATTGAAGAGGTGAGCAACCTTTTAAACACTTTAACACATAATGGGTGCTTCAGTTAAAGACCAATATTTGACTTTGATACTTCAGATCTAAAATCTATAAAATTGGTCAGTAAAATTGGTCAGTGCTGATTTAGAATAAAATCGATCACAATATATCAGAATGAATAAATAAATGAATGTTTACTCATCAATACAATAAGGTCATTAAGTTCCTAAACTGTAAACACAACGGTAAATATTGACCTAAATGAAAAGATATGAATTAGAATAATATTCAATCATAGAAATATGTATAGTTATATAAAGTGTTTTAAAAGCAGTATGGTGCTCTTTGCTTCGTGAAAACATAACTGACTGGATTAGAGAATATGTGAGGACTAAAATAAAACAATATATTTTTAAGATTGTCACAATCTTTATTTCTAAACTTTATTCAGGTTCGTGTCACTTACTATAAGGACAGTGAAGCTTTGTTCAACTTGTATTTTGATGGCAAAAATAGCAGCAAAGAAAACTGGTTTTCAGCAGAAAGATTGGATAGACAAAGTGACATCTGGTGGCAGGATCTTTTTGATGAAATCAATGGAACCAATGAGCTGAACTTTGATATGCAAGGCAAATGGTAATATTTCACATCTAATTGGAATGATAAATTTTAGAAGGCTGATTTGATTACTTTACAAAGGCTGATTTGATTTTGACAGTTAATATCAACCATGTAAATATCAATGAAGTTATCACCAATAAGACAATTCATTCCCCCAAAAGACCTTATAAGCCTATTAACATAATTGTTGGTATTTGCCCTATGAATTTTCATTTTTATTTGTCTTTTTTGACATTTTTCAGGGATCAGTATGATAATGACCAGTCCTCCAGACGGTTTCTTATAAACAGAGCTTATGATAGAGACAGAGGAAAAGACCTTGGGGGCTGGATGAGCCTGGTAGAAGGGGACATCTTAAATGCAGCCAATATCTCCTGTTATGACAGAATAATCCCTCGTCCTTTGTTGACCTACAGCAAGCGCAATATATTATCACTTCTCTCCAGCTCAAGTAAGCATTAAAGTATCACTCTCAAGTAAGCAGAACATAATTGTTTTTAATAAGTCCTAAATCAAGAAACACATTACCACAACTCCCTAGTGCATGTACATTTTTCATATTCCCCCCTCCCCCCCCCTGCTTGGGGGCATGTGTACTTGCATGGTAAATTATTTGAGTGCATGATACAGCAACAACAGTTTGACATTTACCTTGGTACCTTCCTGAATGGTTGACATTTAGCTTAGATATGCATTCCGTGGCAACTTTCCCCAATCTGATTAGGTTATGGCACTGATTGGCTGATTTTTGTTGCCATGGCGACTGTCCATGATCTTGTCTCTCTAGTAGTTTAATCAATGCAGTGAAGTTTTAATGATATTGTAGACCAAGCAATAGCTAGATTACAAAACAAATCTTTAAATATTCAGCGAACTTGATTTTATGTTTGTCTTCTAAGGTCCACATTTGGTAAGATTAGATGATTCTAGCTACAGTTACTCGGATGCTGTGTCTGCGTGTGCTGACCGTAGGGAGCGGGTCTACAGTAGTCAGGACATGGCACAAGGTATACAGGTTGCCAGCAGTAACAGTTGCTGTGTGGATGGATGGTTTCTGGGAGGTCAGGTGTTCAACCCTTGTAAGACACCGGCACTGTTTGGTGTGCCTGCAGGCAATATCATCACACATGTATGGTGCATTGGAAATACAGGTAATTCTTGATAATAACTGTGCTTTGGACTTTTAAGTGATAATTACGAACACCCTATCTGAGCATCACATTTTGAACGCCATGTCTGAGCACCAAATCTAGGCACCAAATCTACCACATCTTAGCACCATATCATGGCACAATATATTTCATAATGTCTTTGACAGTGCGTCTTGTTGGTGGTGAAAGTGAGGCGCATGGTCGTATTGAGGTATTTCATGATGGGCAATGGGGTACTGTATGCGATGACAACTGGAATTATGCAGCTACGAGAGTTGTATGCCGCCAGTTGGGATACAAAAACCAGGAGGATTTTGGTGAAAACTATAACTATCCAGGAGGATCAGGTGCAATCTGGCTGGATGATGTGCAGTGCACAGGACAGGAAAGGACACTACAGGAATGTGTGCATAATGGGTTAGGCAATCACAACTGTGGACATGATGAAGACATGGGAATCAATTGTCTGCCTGGTAGGTCTTAACATATGATCAGATTTCATATTATATTGCTTTTAATATTGCTAGAGGATTCAACTGATTGGAATAAATGTGTATGGAATATCACTGTATTATCACCCCTGTTATTCATTTTGACAGCCATCTGTAGAGTTCTTAACAAGTCAGATTTCTTATTCTATTGCTTTTAATATTGCTAGAGGATTTAACTGATTGGAATAAATGTGTATGGAATATCACTGTATTATCACCCCTGTTATTCATTTTGACAGCCATCTGTAGAGGTCTTAACATATGATCAGATTTCTTATTCTATTGCTTCTAATATTGCTAGAGGATTCAACTGATTGGAATAAATGTGTCTGGAATATCACTGTATTATCACCCCTGTTATTCATTTTGACAGCCATATGTAGAGTTCTTAACAAGTCAGATTTCTTATTCTATTGCTTTTAATATTGCTAGAGGATTCAACTGATTGGAATAAATGTGTATGGAATATCACTGTATTATCACCCCTGTTATTCATTTTGACAGCCATCTGTAGAGGTCTTAACAAGTCAGATTTCTTATTCTATTGCTTTTAATATTGCTAGAGGATTCAACTGATTGGAATAAATGTGTATGGAATATCACTGTATTATCACCCCTGTTATTCATTTTGACAGCCATCTGTAGAGTTCTTAACAAGTCAGATTTCTTATTCTATTGCTTTTAATATTGCTAGAGGATTCAACTGATTGGAATAAATGTGTATGGAATATCACTGTATTATCACCCCTGTTATTCATTTTGACAGCCATCTGTAGAGGTCTTAACAAGTCAGATTTCTTATTCTATTGCTTTTAATATTGCTAGAGGATTCAACTGATTGGAATAAATGTGTATGGAATATCACTGTATTATCACCCCTGTTATTCATTTTGACAGCCATATGTAGAGTTCTTAACAAGTCAGATTTCTTATTCTATTGCTTTTAATATTGCTAGAGGATTCAACTGATTGGAATAAATGTGTATGGAATATCACTGTATTATCACCCCTGTTATTCATTTTGACAGCCATCTGTAGAGGTCTTAACATATGATCAGATTTCTTATTCTATTGCTTCTAATATTGCTAGAGGATTCAACTGATTGGAATAAATGTGTCTGGAATATCACTGTATTATCACCCCTGTTATTCATTTTGACAGCCATATGTAGAGTTCTTAACAAGTCAGATTTCTTATTCTATTGCTTTTAATATTGCTAGAGGATTCAACTGATTGGAATAAATGTGTATGGAATATCACTGTATTATCACCCCTGTTATTCATTTTGACAGCCATCTGTAGAGGTCTTAACAAGTCAGATTTCTTATTCTATTGCTTTTAATATTGCTAGAGGATTCAACTGATTGGAATAAATGTGTATGGAATATCACTGTATTATCACCCCTGTTATTCATTTTGACAGCCATCTGTAGAGTTCTTAACAAGTCAGATTTCTTATTCTATTGCTTTTAATATTGCTAGAGGATTCAACTGATTGGAATAAATGTGTATGGAATATCACTGTATTATCACCCCTGTTATTCATTTTGACAGCCATCTGTAGAGGTCTTAACATATGATCAGATTTCTTATTCTATTGCTTCTAATATTGCTAGAGGATTCAACTGATTGGAATAAATGTGTCTGGAATATCACTGTATTATCACCCCTGTTATTCATTTTGACAGCCATATGTAGAGTTCTTAACAAGTCAGATTTCTTATTCTATTGCTTTTAATATTGCTAGAGGATTCAACTGATTGGAATAAATGTGTATGGAATATCACTGTATTATCACCCCTGTTATTCATTTTGACAGCCATCTGTAGAGTTCTTAACAAGTCAGATTTCTTATTCTATTGCTTTTAATATTGCTAGAGGATTCAACTGATTGGAATAAATGTGTATGGAATATCACTGTATTATCACCCCTGTTATTCATTTTGACAGCCATCTGTAGAGGTCTTAACAAGTCAGATTTCTTATTCTATTGCTTTTAATATTGCTAGAGGATTCAACTGATTGGAATAAATGTGTATGGAATATCACTGTATTATCACCCCTGTTATTCATTTTGACAGCCATATGTAGAGTTCTTAACAAGTCAGATTTCTTATTCTATTGCTTTTAATATTGCTAGAGGATTCAACTGATTGGAATAAATGTGTATGGAATATCACTGTATTATCACCCCTGTTATTCATTTTGACAGCCATCTGTAGAGTTTTTAACCAGTCAGATTTCTTATTCTATTGCTTTGTGCTTGTAAAAGTCGATTGAGTGTCACTGTATTATCACCCTTGTAATTCATTTTGACAGCCATCTTTTTTATTATTTGGACAATTTTCCAAAGATTGGAAGGAGCGAAAAATGAATTGTAGTTTATGATTGAGTAAGTGGTAGCCCAATTATTAGAAATTCTCAGGCTTGGCTTGTGAGTGAACCATGTAACTTTCATTTTGTTTTGATGTCATATCATTTAATTTTTCTGAGTGAGCTTGTTTAAAAAACAAAACATCACTTATTTTCCTTCAAAATAATCAGACAGTAATCAATAAAGGTAAATGTACCTGACTGGCTGATAAAGAAAATGTAGTTCAAAGGACCAGTTTCAAACATTTTGGGCAAATCTTGGAAGATTTTGTTAACATCAAATGTAGAATTAAAGAAGATCCACAAAGATTGCAGTAACATATAGATAATTCATCTGATAATATAAACATGGAATTTTATTTTTTTATCTAACCTACTATGGGCAAAATGCCATCTTCAAGATCTGATCCGTTTACCATTGATCATTGGAGTCTGGTTTTGTTTACTTCCAGTTTAGTTAATAAGCAAATTTTGCAGGAAACGTAGTCGGGATTCAGATCATTTTCCTCCACTTACACTCAAAACTAAATGGTCCAAACCAAAAATGTGCACAAACAAGAACCTGGCTTGGTAAATGTATATTTAAGTTTTGTCATTTTTGTTTGTTTTCAGTTGTCAATGAAAATTACCTTCAAGGTAACTATGATCAAATGTGATTTTCAAAGTTAATATGCATGCACTGAAGAGACTTAAACGATGTCCACCTCACCATGTCAAATATATAAACTTCATATAATACAATTTATTAAGAGAAATATCGATACCATTGCATAATACATGTGTGTGTGTTTGTGTGTGTGATCAAGGCAATAGAAATCTAAATTTCAACAGATTTCAACTTGTAAATTATATTGTGAAGAGTAATAAACAAGGTATACTCACATATATCATATGGAGATTAATATCAGTTTGTGGGAGAATATGAAATTGACAGTTCAAATTTCTATCAAGCAACATTTGACAGAACATCAAAGTGAGATTTGATAAAAGCATGTTACTTAATGGACTCATAATGTTACTCCGTGTAATCACCATGTGCACCAAACCTTTGAACTCATGTTGTGACCAGATTTCAAAATGCTGGTGGTTTTTCTTGTCTTGGCAAAAATCTGCTGTTGATTTATTGTACTTTACTTGGTCAGATTAATTCTCTAAAATAGTTTCAACATGGTTATAAACACATTCGATTTGATTTGGCATGTTGGCCACTCCACTTCTGTCTCAATTTGATTTGATTTGGCATGTTGGCCACTCCACTTCTGTCTCAATTTGATTTAATTTGGTATGTTGGCCCCTCCACTTTAATAATTAGCACTCAAGGGTAGATCCTAAATGCACCATCCCATACAGAAAATATCACGTCATTTATTAGTTTTTTTTATATTGTAAGCCGCCTGGGCAGGCCCCCTTTTTTCTTGTTGTAAATGACCTTCTTCACAGGTTCAGTGATTCAATAAAATTACTCCTCAAAATGCAATTTACTTCAATTTTGTCACACTTTTTGTCCAATGTTGTCACACTGTTTGTCCAATGTTGTCACACTGTTTGTCCAATGTTGTCACACTGTTTGTCCAATGTTGTCACACTGTTTGGCCAATGTTGTCACACTGTTTGGCCAATGTTGAATCTAATGATAATAAAGAATCTACATGTATGGCAGCATGTTGGATGCTACTAGCATTTGATCTCATTTGATTTGAGATGTTGGCCACTACACTTATGTCTTGTGGGCCCTCAAAACCATAGCATTGGTGTCAACAAATCACAATATGTATAAGTCATCAATTTCTGTGCAGACGTAATAACTTCCGCTTACCATGGTTCAATTCATGTTGGTGATAAAGTTCAAAAACAAATGAGAGATTTTCATTTCAAAAGAAAATTATAACATCAAAAAACATCCCTATTATCTTTTTCCCACATTCAATATTGCCGTTTATTATCCCTCAAAATGTGAATTGTATAATAATAATTTTGTATTTTTCATCAAGTGCGTCTTGTTGCCGGAACAGGCATTGCGAGCGGACGTGTTGAGATTTTCTACAATGGTCAGTGGGGCACTGTTTGTGACGACAGCTGGGATGAGACAGAGGCACGCGTAGTCTGCCGCCAGATGGGGTATTCTGGTGTCCATCTGGCAAATTCTAAATTTGGGCAGGGCTCTGGTACAGTATGGATGGAAAATGTGCAGTGTTCTGGTCTGGAGCGCACTATCAGCGAATGTTCTCACAATGGCTGGGGAATAAGTAGCTGTGACCATGATAAGGATGTTGGTGTCAGATGCTGGCATGGTAAGGGTTAGGGTTAGGGTTAGGATGATAAGGATGTTGGTGTCAGATGCTGGCATGGTAAGGGTTAGGGTTAGGGTTTGGATGATAAGGATGTTGGTGTCAGATGCTGGCATGGTAAGGGTTAGGGTTAGGGTTTGGATGATAAGGATGTTGGTGTCAGATGCTGGCATGGTAAGGGTTAAGGTTAGGGTTAGGATGATAAGGATGTTGGTGTCAGATGCTTGCATGGTAAGGGTTAGGGTTAGGGTTTGGATGATAAGGATGTTGGTGTCAGATGCTGGTATGGTAAGGGTTAGGGTTAGGGTTAGGATGATAAGGATGTTGGTGTCAGATGCTGGCATGGTAAGGGTTAGGGTTAGGGTTTGGATGATAAGGATGTTGGTGTCAGATGCTGGCATGGTAAGGGTTAGGGTTAGGGTTAGGATGATAAGGATGTTGGTGTCAGATGCTTGCATGGGTTAGGGTTAGGGTTAGGGTTAGGATGATAAGGATGTTGGTGTCAGATACTGGCATGGTAAGGGTTAGGGTTAGGGTTAGGGTTAGGGTTAGGGTTAGGGTTTGGATGATAAGGATGTTGGTGTCAGATACTGGCATGGTTAGGGTTAGGGTTAGGGTTAGGGTTAGGGTTAGGGTTAGGGTTAGGATGATAAGGATGTTGGTGTCAGATGCTGGCATGGTAAGATCCATATTTGTGTTTGACCCCAAACAAATGATCCTTACCATCTTGACAATGTCCTTACCATCTTGACCTTTATGCATAAAAGACACGATATAAAGTTAATTTCCCATAGATTCTGTCCCTTATAGAACAGTGTCAGTGTCTCACTTTATTAATTCAAATAATTTTCATATGTTTTATATTTGTGTTGTTTAATATTTATGTTGTTTAATATTTGTGTTGTTTAATATTTGTGTTGTTTTATATTTGTTATTGTTTTATATTTGTGTTGTTTTATATTTGTGTTGTTTTACATGCATGTGGCTCTGCTGTTAGTGTCTGGAATGAGGCGGCTCTGCTGTGAGTGTCTGGAATGAGGCGGCTCTGCTGTGAGTGCCTGAAATGACGTGGCTCTGCTGTGAGTGCCTGAAATGACGTGGCTCTGCTGTGAGTGTCTGGAAAGATGTGGCTGTGCTGTGAGTGTCTGGAAAGATGTGACTGTGCTGTGAGTGTCTGGAATGATGTGACTCTGCTGTGAGTGTCTGGAATGAGGTGGCTCTGCTGTGAGTGTCTGGAATGAGGTGGCTCTGCTGTGAGTGTCTGGAATGAGGTGGCTCTGCTGTGAGTGTCTGGAATGATGCGGCTTTGCTGTGAGTGTCTGGAAGTATGGGGCTCTGCTGTGAGTGTCTGGAATGAGGCGGTTCTGCTATGAGTGTCTGGAATGATCTGGCTCTGCTGTGAGTGTCTCGGATGACGTGACTCTGCTGTGAGTGTCTGGAATGATGTGGCTCTGTTGTGAGTGTCTAGAATGAGGCGGCTCTGCTGTGAGTGTCTGGAATGATGTGGCTGTGCTGTGAGTGTCTGGAATGATGTGAATCTGCTGTGAGTGTCTGGAATGATGTGGCTCTGCTGTGAGTGTCTGGAATGATGTGGCTCTGCTGTGAGTGTCTGGAATGAGGCGGCTCTGCTGTGAGTGTCTGGAATGATGCGGCTCTGCTGTGAGTGTCTGGAATGATGCGGCTCTGCTGTGAGTGTCTGGAATGATGTGGCTCTGCTGTGAGTGTCTGGAATGATGTGGCTCTGCTGTGAGTGTCTGGAATGATCTGGCTCTGCTGTGAGTGTCTCGAATGACGTGGCTCTGCTATGGGTGTCTGGAATGATCTGGCTCTGCTGTGAGTGTCTCGGATGACGTGACTCTGCTGTGAGTGTCTGGAATGATGTGGCTCTGTTGTGAGTGTCTAGAATGAGGCGGCTCTGCTGTGAGTGTCTGGAATGATGTGGCTCTGCTGTGAGTGTCTCGAATGACGTGGCTCTGCTATGGGTGTCTGGAATGATCTGGCTCTGCTGTGAGTGTTTCGGATGACGTGACTCTGCTGTGAGTGTCTGGAATGATGTGGCTCTGCTGTGAGTGTCTGGAATGAGGCGGCTCTGCTGTGAGTGTCTGGAATGATGCGGCTCTGCTGTGAGTGTCTGGAATTGATGTGGCTATGCTGTGAGTGTCTGGAATTATGTGGCTCTGCTGTGAGTGTCTGGAATGATGCGGTTCTGCTGTGAGTGTCTGGAATGATGCGGTTCTGCTGTGAGTGTCTGGAATGATATGACTCTGCTGTGAGTGTCTGGAATGATGTGGCTGTGCTGTAAGTGTTTGGAATGATGTGACTCTACTGTGATTGTCTGGAATGATGTGACTCTGCTGTGAGTGTCTGGAATGATGTGGCTCGGCTGTGAGTGTCTGGAATGATGTGACTCTGCTGTGAGTGTCTGGAATGCTGTGGCTCGGCTGTGAGTGTCTGGAATGAGGTGGCTCTGCTGTGAGTGTCTGGAATGATGTGGCTGTGCTGTAAGTGTTTGGAATGATGTGGCTCGGCTGTGGGTGTCTGGAATGATGTGACTCTGCTGTGATTGTCTGGAATGATGTGACTCTGCTGTGAGTGTCTGGAATGAGGCGGCTCTGCTGTGAGTGTCTGGAATGAGGCGGCTCGGCTGTGAGTGTCTGGAATGAGGTGGCTCTGCTGTGAGTGTCTGGAATGATGTGGCTGTGCTGTAAGTGTTTGGAATGATGTGGCTCGGCTGTGGGTGTCTGGAATGATGTGACTCTACTGTGATTGTCTGGAATGATGTGACTCTGCTGTGAGTGTCTGGAATGATGTGACTCTGCTGTGATTGTCTGGAATGATGACCCAGCAAACACAAGACGTCTACAAAACGTTTTGGTTTGGTCTTGGATTGGCTAGGCTATAAAATACGTCTTGTAAACGTTTTGAAAACGTTTTTTCAAAAACATCTTGGAATCGACTTGATAAAACATAATTATACAAAACGTTTTGATTTGGTCTTGGTTTGGCTTAGCTTCAGAAATTATGGTTGGTAAATGTTTTTAATAATGTTGGACACTAATTATGGAAAGTGACATTATGAAATTGGCATGAAATAGTTTAACTGAATGTTTTGGTGTTATTTGGTGAGGTTATAATCACATTTTTTATTGTTTTAAGAATAACACATGTAGGTAATGTTAAGAAAACAATACAACAATGTTTGACCTTGATGTAATATTTTCATATTTTATACTGAATCCTTCCAACAACTTACAAAGTTGTCCATTTGACAGTTATTTCAAACCAATGTACACATGACTGGGTTAGTTGGTTATTAAAAGTCCCTCCACCTCCATGAGATGGAGTCCTACTCCACACCCCTGCACATATTATTTTCATATTCTTACTGCATATTAGAATTAGAAAAATAGCTTAACACTACTAAATTTTCCGTTATTTTACATGATGATATGATTAATAATTATACCATTCAGGTCAGGTAATATACATACACCTGTATAAGAAATAACTGCCAATACAGAATGTTTGAATTATAAGTGTATGTAATGCTGACTCTGTCACCACTCAAATTTGAAAAGTGAAGACTTGGTTCTCCAACAGCAAAGATCGACTCAAGGCCACATCTTTGTTTTAGAGCTACAATTCGGGAATTAAGGTATGTACATGAGTGTGTTAATTATTGTGAGACTTATGGCATGAACATTCATGAATATATATTTAAATGCTGAGTTAAGACATTGAGTATTTATCTTTAACATGTGCATCTAATTTGGCTTAGTCAATTGACCCAATTACATAAGGGAGGGTTGCACCTTGTGCCCTCACCAGGCCTGTATGACCCCAGTTAGGCCAACAAGCTGTGACCCACATGTGGCTATTTCTGTACTGGCCTGCCAACCCCAACATGCACTCAAGCTTCTGTGAAGTGTGATAAATATAGGAAAAATCAATTCACAAATCTATGCATATCCTCACATACAATGTTTGGCACAATTAAAGAATTCTGGGCTCTATTATTTTTTATACATTTTTATTATACATCTGTCTCTAAAAGTTTATGACTTAATCGAGTCACTGAATTTGACTTAATTTATACTTAAACCACATGTTTTCAGATTGTGTAATTTATTTTTTTTATATTCATATCTTATGGCTTAAATGATATGTTTGTATTGTTTATGAAGATGTTTTAAATCTTTGAATTTAATAATTGCAGGAGCATGTCGAAGGATTTATCTGAAACAACATGAAGGACAATAGCCATTTCGGGGCAAAGCCTAAGAACAATGAAGAATGCCCCAAACTTGAACCAAGTTGGAGAGGCAAAATATCAGGTAGGATATTTTAGAATATCTGTACAAAATCAGTTTTTTTTTGGGTGGGGGGGGGGGGGGGGGTGTTGTTTGGTGAATATGGTATGTTAAATATTTAAAGGAATATTTCTTATGGTATCAAAAGTTTGACAATGAATCTTTAAAAAATGTTATTTCTGTTTCAGAAAGGTGCAGCAAAGAGAGGGTCTGCTCCCAGCACACCAGCTTCCTCATGTCTGGACTCATCTGAAGAGGACTCCTCAAAAACTCCACACTATCAGAAATCATGGACATTTTCAACAATTATCAGATATATGTAGAAATACATTGTAACATTGAGTTAGAAACTAAAATGATAATAAATATTAAAAAAAACCGAAAATAAATGTTCTTTTTGTACAAATTTAGAGGTAAGATGAAAATATATTGTTATGACTTGTGGGAAATTCTCAAAAAGGTTGTAGGAAGGTCTCATAAAGGTTTAATGAATATCTTAAGAGGGTCCTACCAAAACGTTTCCAAGAGGTTTTGTAAAAAACATTTCCAAGAGGTTTTATCAAAAACGTTTCCAAGATGTTTTGTCAAAACGTTTCCTAGAGGTTTTGCCAAAACGTTTCCAAGAGGTTTTGCCAAAACGTTTCCAAGAGGTTTTGCCAAATCGTTTCCTAGAGGTTTTGTCAAAACCTTTTCAAGAGGTTTTGCCAAAACGTTTTGAAAACGTTTTTGAGTGTCTACACAATTACGTTTTCAAGACGTTTTGTCAAAACGTTTTGTAAACCAAATCAAAACGTTTTCAAGACGTATTAAAAACGTATAATTGTTTGCTGGGGAAGCTCTGCTGTGAGTGTCTGGAATGATGTGACTCTGCTGTGAGTGTTTTTTATAATGATGTGAATTGTCCAGAATAGTTCAGATTTACAGTCTGTCACCGACCAGAGCTCACTGTCCTTGTGTATGTCGTCAGCTGATGTCATGTCGTCAGCTGATGTCATGTCTGATCTGAACATCATGTGTTGCTTGAGAATTAGTGTTTACAGGTTATTCCAGACTTTGTTCTGTAATCTGAATATCGTGTGTTACCTAAGACTTAGTATATACTTTATACATTTTTCTTATTGTTCATTTACTTATACTTGACACAAGAGGACAGCACTGGGGCGGGAATGCTACAGCGAAGCTAAACAATGTGGATTGAAATGACATCTTATCTGTTTCAGAATATGTTGGCTTGGCAGACACTATGACAATATTTGTGAAATGAGAACAGTTTTGGAAATGGATCTTGGTAATTCAACAAAACAAGCACTTCACCTGGTTGTGGAGTGAGGTTGTGGAGTGAGCAGATATGACAATATATTACAAATCATATTTCAAACATTATGCTCACATTTCATTTTCCAATAGAGAGATTAGTCATTACAAAAGTCTTAAAAGGATTAAGCACCGATTTTGAAAAAAACGTTTAAAATTCACATATTGGTGATTAGTGATGTCAATTTTGTTGTCTATTTTCTATTTTATTGATGCATCCCCATGTTTGCCTGTTAATTCTTTTTTAGCAAGACCCTAATTTTGTCCCTTTATAAAAGCACACTTCTTATTTGGTGTCATTTTTATGTGGAGTGTGACCATAGAGGCACTGTAAGGTCAAATGACGTCATAAGAGTATGGCAATATGCTTATGACGTCATCAAAGCCATTGTCCTTTAAATAGTGCCAGAATGACGTCAAACAGTGCTACCCTGCTTTGAGCCTCAATTGAGGTCAAACAAAGGTCACACTACCCGTGTTTACCCGTCACGTACAGCTTATGGCTCAGACAGACCTGTGCTGGGAGTGCAACTCTTTTATCTTATAGTAACTTATATTATTACTCTATGATAATTTTAATTTGTCAGGATGTTCATATCTGGCTAAGGTTTTAATTTCACCGAATTGTAGAATTGGTGCTTAATCCCTTGAATCTGTGTTATCCAGTAAGGTTTTAGCAATCAGCAACCATCTTATTTTTGTTATGCATGATTCCTTAGAGGTTTTCTGATGTCATGTTTTCACAACCAGCCATTACAAATGTTTGGTCTATATTTTGATCATAAATAAAATATTTTCCCCAGAAAGTAATATTTTAGAAAAAAATAGAATGAACAGACCTTATTATTTAATACTAACTTAAGATACACCAACAATGTTACAAAACCCTTATTGATGTATTCATTAAGAAATTGCAATTCACACTGCTTGAGTTTTAACATTTGTAATCCACCAGGTGTCTCTTTTGACATGAACAATGCAAGTTATGATAGTTATCTAAACAAGACATCTGACATGACGACTACCATTCTGTATGCTGTAAAGTGAACACATAAATATTATGGTAACAAATACACCTCCAAAAACTAAACTAATCAGTTTTGGCATCTTGAAAAGAAGAGAAACATAGTGATGTGTATGATTAACAGATTGAAATATAATGTCGGTCAACATTTGTTAATGGTATGAGCTAAACATACATGTCTACAAAGTTCATCGGTGTGAGATATTTTATCACACCAGGTGGCAGCATGACACACTCAAGCAGTTAGAATTATAATAATACACACTTCGATTACTGTTGAATTTCACATCATCTCATGATTACATTGAAAATTTGAATAATATTATATTTTATATCTTAATGTCTTATTTTTTAAGTAACACTTTGATGATAAAATTGTGATATCTTAATTGTGGTGACATAGCTATTATGTATCACTGTAAAAGAGTAGTAAGATGTAAAAACTTTGATATGACATCTTTAATAGTGAGCACAAACTGAATAACATATTACATCCCAGCAATAGAGCACTGAAGAACTGTAAACTACTGTAACAGTTTTAAATTGGTTCCATAAATGCATTTGATCAAACACATGCCAGAGTTTCTATTTAGTTTTCAATCCTGTATAAAGTTACACCAAATACTAATTCACAAGATTCAGCAGTCAGAGTAACTCTTTACATTACTTTAACAAAATGTTTAATGTACTCACCACCAAGTGGACCAATTAATATAACAGATTTGATAACTCTATAACCCACATACAACCATACATTGAGTTGCTCACTATACTGTAGATACTTCTATGATAGTATCATTTATAAACCAAATAGGGCTTCATAAACAATTTCAAAAGTGGAGCTTGTGTTTACTTAGGTCATTGACGAAATATCAAACTCTAATATCAAATATCAAATATCAAACGCTATTAAAAGTCTTTTTAATTGAATTTATTTATACATATTCATTATAATTGTATATAGTTGATATTTTGTGTAAATATTATTTACATAATGTATTGATTTTATACATCACATATATCTTATGTTTCAAATGAGCATTTTGTTTTATACAAAAGGGTATCCTGACCATGGGTCTATGTGGAGTTACCATGGCAACCATCAATTTATCATAAAAGATCCCTTGGCAAAAACCTGAGTTAGACCCTCCCTTTTGAAATAACACATGACTTTTCATATTCTGTAAGAACACCCTTCCACACATTTTACTAGCAGAGCCTCTTAATACCCTCTTAATAGGACCCCTATGGCATTATTATGCGCATAATCTCCTTCATGGCCTTATCTTAATCTCCCTTATTATCTTAATATCTTAATATGTTGATCTCCCTTATGACCTTGATATCTTAATCTACATTATGGCCTTGATATCTTAATCTCCCTTATGACTTTGATATCTTAATCTCCTTATGACCTTGATATCTTAATCTCCCTTATGACCTTGATATCTTAATCTCCTTTACGACCTTGATATCTTAATCTCCTTTATGGCCTTGATATCTTAATCTCCCTTATGACCTTGATATCTTAATCTCCCTTATGACCTTGATATCTTAATCTCCCTTATGACCTTGATATCTTAATCTCCTTCATGGCCTTATTATCTTAATCTCCCTTATGACCTTGATATCTTAATCTCCTTTATGGCCTTGATATCTTAATCTCCTTTATGACCTTGATATCTTAATCTTCTTATGACCTTGATATCTTAATCTCCTTATGACCTTATTATCTTAATCTCCCTTATTATCTTTATATCTTAATCTCCTGTATGACATTGATATATTAATCTCCTTTATGACCTTGATATCTTAATCTCCTTTATGGTCTTGATATCTCAATCTCCCTTATGACCTTGATATCTTTATCTCCTTTTGACCTTGATATCTTAATCTCCCTTATGGCCTTGATATATTAATCTCCTTTATGACCTTGATATCTTAATCTCCTTCATGGCCTTATTATCTTAATCTCCCTAATGACCTTGATATCTTAATCTCCTTTATGGCCTTGATATCTTAATCTCCTTTATGACCTTGATATCTTAATCTCCATTATGGCCTTGATATCTTAATCTCCCTTATGACCTTGATATCTTAATCTCCTTCATGGCCTTATTATCTAAATCTCCCTTATGACCTTGATATCTTGATCTCCCTTATGACCTTGATATCGTATTCTCCATTATGGCCTTAATATCTTAATCTCCCTTATGACCTTGATATCTTTATCTCCTTTATGGCCTTGATATCTTAATCTCCCTTATGACCTTGATATCTTTATCTCCTTATGACCTTGATATCTTAATCTCCTTTATGACCTTGATATCTTAATCTCCCTTATGACCTTGATATCTCAATCTCCTTATGACCTTGATATCTTAATCTCCTTTATGACCTTGATATCTAAATCTCCTTATGACCTTGATATCTTAATCTCCTTTATGACCTTGATATCTTAATCTCCCTTATGACCTTGATATCTTAATCTCCATTATGGCTTTGATATCTTAATCTCCTTAATTACCTTTATATCTTAATATTTTTTATGACATTGATATCTTAATCTCCTTTATGGCCTTGATATCTTAATCTCCCTTATGACCTTGATATCTTAATCTCATTTATGACATTGATATTTTAATCTTCTTTATGGCCTTGATATCTTAATCTCCATTATGACCTTGATATCTTAATCTCCTTTATGACCTTGATATCTTAATCTCCATTATGGCCTTGATATCTTAATCTCCCTTATGACCTTGATATCTTTATCTCCTTTATGGCCTTGATATCTTAATCTCCCTTATGACCTTGATATCTTTATCTCCTTATGACCTTGATATCTTAATCTCCTTTATGACCTTGATATCTTAATCTCCCTTATGACCTTGATATCTCAATCTCCTTATGACCTTGATATCTTAATCTCCTTTATGACCTTGATATCTAAATCTCCTTATGACCTTGATATCTTAATCTCCTTTATAACCTTGATATCTTAATCTCCCTTATGACCTTGATATCTTAATCTCCATTATGGCTTTGATATCTTAATCTCCTTAATTGCCTTTATATCTTAATTTCCTTTATGACATTGATATCTTAATCTCCTTTATGGCCTTGATATCTTAATCTCCCTTATGACCTTGATATCTTAATCTCATTTATGACATTGATATTTTAATCTTCTTTATGGCCTTGATATCTTAATCTCCATTATGACCTTGATATCTTAATCTCCTTTATGACCTTGATATCTTAATCTCCTCTATGACCTTGATATCTTAATCTCCTTATGACCTTGATATCTTAATCTCCTTTATGACCTTGTTATCTTAATCTCCTTTATGACCTTGATATCTTTATCTCCTTTATGACCTTGATATCTTGGATACCTAAATGACCTTAACATCCTGAGCATTAATATGGTCTTCCAGCTGAATTTGTTACCTCTATATCAATGGAAGGACCCCAGGCAGACCTAAATATTAAACTGTAGGGAAACAAAGAATAAATACAATATTAAAACAGAAAAATTAACATAATCTCAAATATCACCTGGATCAACAACAACCAGGCTGCACAGTTCCAGTTTTTATTTGATCTGCTGGAAAAAAATTCCTGTCTGGGTGATTGTTGCTAACAAAACCAAATGGCGTGATACATGTCAGCAAAAAAGAGAATTGTGAAATGGTGATTTTACGGCCATATCAGGTCAACTTTCGAACCTTTTAACCAATGTTAAAATAACACTGCCAGCAGTGGGAGAAGAACCCACCACCTCTCGTCCTCCACTTATATAACTAGTTTGAAAGTAACACTGCCAGCAGTGGGGATCAAACCCACCACCTCCCGTCCTCCACTTATATAACCAGTGTGAAAGTAACACTGCCGGTAGTGGGGGTCGAACCCACCACCTCCCGTCCTCCACTTATATAACTAGTGTGAAAGTAACACTGCCAGCAGTGGGGGTCTAACCCACCACCTCCCGTCCTCCACTTATATAAACAGTGTGAAAGTAACACTGCTGGCAGTTGGAGACGAACCCACCACCTCTCGTCCTCCACTTATATAACCAGTGTGAAAGTAACACTGCTGGCAGTGGGGGTCGAACCCACCACCTCCCGTCCTCCACTTATATAACCAGTGTGAAAGTAACACTGCTGGCAGTTGGAGACGAACCCACCACCTCTCGTCCTCCACTTATATAACCAGTGTGAAAGTAACACTGCCGGCAGTGGGGGTCGAACCCACCACCTCCCGTCCTCCATTTATATAACCAGTGTGAAAGTAACACTGCTGACAGTTGGACACGAACCCACCACCTCCCGCCCTCCACTTATATAACCAGTGTGAAAGTAACACTGCCGGCAGTTGGAGACGAACCCACTACCTCCCATCCTCCACTTATATAACCAGTGTGAAAGTAACACTGCTGACAGTTGGACACGAACCCACCACCTCCCGCCCTCCACTTATATAACCAGTGTGAAAGTAACACTGCCGGCAGTTGGAGACGAACCCACCACCTCCCGTCCTCCACTTATATAACCAGTGTGAAAGTAACACTGCTGACAGTTGGACACGAACCCACCACCTCCCGCCCTCCACTTATATAACCAGTGTGAAAGTAACACTGCCGGCAGTTGGAGACGAACCCACCACCTCTCGTTCTCTACTTATATAACCATCAAAGGCACAGATCCTATGCTCCACCAATTGTGCTAGTGAGGCCGGTAAATGTCAGCAATCAATTTATAAACTGAACCAGAGTTGTTGGCCTAACCCATCAACCATACTAGTTTGCATCTTTCCTGATTTCAAGATATCCAGGTGAAATAAAGCTAAGACTTGTTCTTATTTTAGTCATTCCCCAAATATGTATAATGACATGAAAGTACGATTTGAAAAATGGACAATGTGGAGAATATGAGGAAGGGACAATGAAATGAAGATTAATCATATCATTTTAAAACGTTCTATGGATTACAAAAAAGAAAAGAACAGTTAACATTTTATTACTTATTTCATTGTATTTCTTGTATTTCTTTATACAGCGGACGACAACAAAGCTGTGGACTGCAACAAACCTGCTGTCAACAGCAGACGTGCAGTTGTCAGCTGTCTGTTCTTGTTGTCTGCTGTTCTTGTTGTCTGCTGTTCTTGTTGTCTGCTGTTCTTGTTGTCTGCTGTTCTTGTTGTCTGCTGTTCTTGTTGTCTGCTGTTCTTGTTGTCTGCTGTTCTTGTTGTCTGCTGTTCCTGTTGTCTGCTGTTCTTGTTGTCTGCTGGTCTTGTTGTCTGCTGTTCTTGTTGTCTGCTGTTCTTGTTGTCTGCTGTTCCAGTTGTCACCACACTATGACCATGCTAAACTTGTATATATTAATTGGAATAATAAAGGATGATGCATGACGATGCATGACGTGAACTTCCCTCAAGACACATTCTTGAGGGTCATTCTCAACCAGCATTCAACCAGGTAGGTGTAAGGTAAGCATGTAATTATTTACATTCTTAAGGGCCATTCTCAACCAGCATTCAACCAGGTAGGTGTAAGGTAAGCATGTAATTATTTACATTCTTAAGGGCCATTCTCAACCAGCATTCAACCAGGTAGGTGTAAGGTAAGCATGTAATTATATACATTCTTAAGGGCCATTCTCAACCAGCATTCAACCAGGTAGGTGTAAGGTAATTATTTACATTGAATATGAGGTGTGTCATATTATGCCCAGACACATTTTATACATTTAACTTGTAAAAAAACATAGAAAGTCAGAGACTGGAGTGTTACATATTTTACTGGAGAAGTCATATGGAAAGTAGTTCTGCTAGATGTCATTTTCATAGGAAGCTAATGTCTTATATGTAATCAATGAGTTCACCCATAACAGAAATCAAGATGGCCGAATCTTGGTTGAGTATGTGCTTGATTTCTCTTAAGGGAAGTACACGTCATGTGAAAATATTGTAAATAGACTGAAATGTAAAAAGGCACCTGGTATTGATTCAATACCAAATGAAGTTCTTAAACAAAAATATGTCATGATCCCGTTGTACCACTTTTACACTAAATGTTTTGAATATTGTATTCTACCTTCAATATGGATAAAGGCTATAATCATTCCTATACCAAAGAGTTCTACAAAAGACTCTTTTGTCCCTCTAAACAATAGAGGAATAAGTTTACTCTCCTGTGTGTGTAAACAGTTCTCTGGTATTATTAATAATAGAATAACATCATATTGTGAGGTGTGTAGTACATTCGTGGAATAAACAGCTTCAGGAAAGAAAGGTCATGTGCCGATCACATTTTTACATTTAGTAGAATTTAAAAAACTGATTATCATGGAAAAAATCTACATATGCATGTTTTATATATATATATATGCAGAAGGCTTTTGACTGCATTAACAGAGATCTTTTATTTTATAGTCTGTTGTCATATAACGGTGATGGTAATATTTATAAGTGTATTAAGTCATTATCAAGGGTGAATGTAAATACTTACTGTACTGACTGGTTTGAAACAGAAAGTTGTGTCAGGAAGGGCAACACATTGTCACCAACATTGTTTTCACTTTTCATAAATGATTTACTAATGGCACTGAAAAAGTTGAATATTGGTGTCAAGATAAATGATGATATAATATGTACTCTATTGTTTACTGATGATTTTGTAACATTTGTAGAGGATTATATGTATTTACAGATAATACTGAACTGTGTACATAAATGGTTTGAAAACTGGAAGTTCTGCTATCTATATTTTGGCTATCTATGGGACTTGGGGGAATATGACTAAGCTGGGGATACTCGTTGGCTGTGACGTCGGACCTATCTGGCTGCCTGGCATACCTATCAGAGGACATAAGAATCACTGCAGAGTCAGATGTATGTGTGCACAATGATCACTATATTGGGTGCACAACAACATACATAAGCAGACTAGACTAAGCATGGCATGAGTGAGATACTTGTGAGTGTGATACCGATATGAACTCTCATGGGCCGGTGGCCAAGTCTAAGATAATTCTGGTCAGAGGGCTGACTGACGTGGACCATATAGTGTGTGGAATACTGCACGCTGAGTGTCAATTCTGGCCCCTTAAGTAGGTACATGTCTGGATCTATAATGTAGCTGACCTATACTGCTCATCTCCGATTTGTGTTTGATCCTCTTTGCATCAGTAGTCATGGGGGTGTCACTCATATGCGTCATCTATATTGTCTATGGTATTGTCCATGAAATGTCTATGTATTCGGGGTTCTCACACGTGATCATTCTGTGTCCCATTGTAGACAAGTAGACTTTAGTAGACACAACCTCGAGAAATGTGTCAGTGAAATTAGAGCATTTTTAATCTCTAATAAGATGAAAATAAATGATGGAAAAACTGAGATGCTCATCTGTACTGCTAGATATGGTACTGCTTCTAATCAAACTATTAGCACTGTAAGGATAGGTGATACTGATATCACACCTAGTGAGTCGGTGGGCAACCTACGTATCACATTTGACTCCAAAATGGACATGACGGCCCAAATGTGGAAAAGGGGACACTATCACATTAGGAATCTGGCAGCTATCAGGCAATGTCTAGACCGGAAAACAGCTTACTCATGCTTTTATTACATCTACCCATTGTAATCATTAATAGTAAAATTTAACTTTTCTTTAGACTAATTATGAGACAAAGTGATTAATTATGAGACAAAGTGATTAATTATGAGACAAAGTGATTAATTATGAGACAAAGTGATTAATTATGAGACAAAGTGATTAATTATGAGACAAAGTGATTAATTATGAGACAAAGTGATTAATTATGAGACAAAGTGATTAGTCAGTTGGGTTAATTTGTTCTGACCCAACTGATTACATTTGGCTTTATCCTAGAATAGAATTTGATAATATAACAGAAATATCAAACTTTAAGTCTATCAAGTACAATTATTTTGTTTGGGGCTTTACATCACTTTCAACATTCTTCTAGTCATTTCATGATGAGACCTACTTATAACAGATATAGTGCTGCCTCACTGAATTGTCATGTCGCAGGTCCTTGACATGACAACCCACCCGGTCACAGATTTACAAAGATAATGGGTTAACCTGTTAGGCAAGGGCCTCATCTCATATGTGAAATTGTGTCATGACATCAATCTCGGCATGGCCGAGGATTGAACCCACGACCTTTGGATCACCAGAGGAACTGGTGCTAATAAGCTGGCACTTTAACCAACTGTGCCACGGCCTGTGGCCATCAAGTATAGTAAGCAAAGCTTGATATATTTTTTTGTAACACGGATGGTTCCTTTTTTTACCTGTCGGCAATGGTTGTCAAAAAGGGAACTATCTGTGTTATTCTGTGATCGGTACGATCATAGGAAATGTGTAGTCATTTCCTGTGGGTTGTAAATCGTTTTTTTCTGTGGTCAATGTTATTAAAGCAACTGACACCACTGTGGAGTGTTTGTCTGTGTGCATGCAAGATTCCAATTTGCGCATGCGCCCCGGTGTATGAATACTTAATTAAAAGAAGTAAACAAAAGAAAAGAAGTGCGTGATGTAAAAGCAGAACGTTCAAAACGATGTCATCATCTTCATCCATCGTTGCATAAAATCATCTCTTTAATTAGCTTGGAAATGCTTCCCAATCGCAAGAACAGCGAATTTTCAGTAAGTTTAGTTCAAAATTGTTGTAAATCGGACAATTAGAACAGAAATGAAATGCCAAAGTCTGATCGATGACTTGTGATAGCACCTGAGCGATAATAGAGCAACTTACATAATCGGGCCTGAAAAGGCACATCTTTGCATACAGTTGTGTTAAAAAAATTGTTCATATACCAAATTATATGTTTATAAAAGATGAATAAAAATAATTTGAACTACTTCATCAGTTTGCAATGATTGTTTATGTTTAAGTGTATTTTGTTGTTCATTTAAAATTTTGTTTTGTTTGTTGCAATTTTTGTTTTGTTTGTTGCAATTTTTGTTTTGTTTGTTGTAATTTTTGTTTTGTTTGTTATTTAAAATTTTTTTTTCCCATTTGTGTTACATGTGGAGCACTTTTTCTTGTTATGTATCTGTATTAAGAACCTTTTCCATGCAGGTAGGCTATATCAGATCTCATGGAAGTCTGTCACTTGGACTCAATTCCTGTCAGTCATAATACAAGTGGACGGCTATATCAGAATAGGAAGAAGCCTGCCATTTGGACCCAATGCCCTACTCCTGTAAGAACTAGGCTACATCATGAGGTAGATGCCCTAATCTTCTCAGAACACGAGATAACCAAAAACCAAGACATTTAATTCTGATATCTTATAGCTTAAATTGTGATGTAAATATCCTTACAATTACACCTTACAATTACACCTGAATGCATATTAGAAAAACAAAACTTCTAATTCACAGTGCGAAGCAAGACAAATATTCATTTGTGGTACCACCTGAAATAATTTATGATTCACAGTGGTAATTAGTCTCAGTGGCACAGAGAGATCGAATTAAACGTGTTTAACATTTGGGTCTCAATACAATACTTCCTCATTAAAATCAAGTCAATGGGAACCTTCTACATTTCCAATATACATATTTAATCACTTCTGGGAAAACATAATCATGCTCAGGACATCTAAAATAACAATTCAGTGAGGCAACACTATATCTGGTCCCATCCAGCAAATATAGGACCTCCAGCAAATATAGGACCTCCAGCAAATATAGGTCATCCAGCAAATATAGGTCATCCAGCAAATATAGGTCATCCAGCAAATATAGGTCATCCAGCAAATATAGGTCATCCAGCAAATATAGGACCTCCAGCAAATATAGGTCATCCAGCAAATATAGGTCATCCAGCAAATATAGGACATCCAGCAAATATAGGACCTCCAGCAAATATAGGTCATCCAGCAAATATAGGACCTCCAGCAAATATAGGACCTCCAGCAAATATAGGTCATCCAGCAAATATAGGACCTCCAGCAAATATAGGTCATCCAGCAAATAAATAACGAATATCCAGAAAAGATGGATATTCTGCAAATAGAGAGTATTCAGCAAATATATAATATGCAGAAAATATGGAAAATCAAGCAAATGAAAATATCCAGAAAAACATGGGAAATGAGAGACAAATAAAAATATCCAGAATTAGGATATTCAGCAAGTTACGGATAACCAGCAAATATAGGGGTCTGATAAACTATATGTTATAAAACAATATGCGATTAAAATATGTTTGCATTATTCTATTTGGTACTGCATATAATCTTTTATTAATATGAACTGTGGTCGCCAAGTATGACTTGTCCACAACAATAATAATGGTGTGTTAAGTAAAAGCAAAGGTCACATTGAAGGATTGTAACAACATCATGCCTTTCGAGACATAGAGTTGTTATTGTATCGCCGTGCCTTCAGAGATAGAGAGGGAAGACCTTGTATCTCAGATACTTTGTGAACAAAATATCAAGTGGGTTTGATAATTGAATTATTTGTTCTTTTTACTCACATGTTGAATATATATTCATATTGAGGGTAATATAATATTTTGGGTTCACTTTCAGCATTTACATTTGTCTTGATGATAATATGTTTATATTTAGAATACAATTTTTCTGCATTTAGATAAGTCACAGCTGTCTGCTGCTTGTTCTTGGAATATCTGTCTGGTGAAGGACACTATCATGTCAGTAAATAGAGAGGCTTTTACCATCTCCCTGATCATCATTACCTTTATAAAAAATGGTAAGTAGTGTGAATATCTACAAACTCACTTCTCTACTTAATTTGGCCAATGACCATGGCACAGTTGGTAAGATCTCAAGCTTATTAACACCAGTTCTTTTGTTGTGATACAAAGGATATGGGTTTGATCCCTGCCTATGCTGAGATTGAATCCATGTTACAATTTCCCACATGAGCTGAGACTTGTGCCTGAAGGGTTCACCCATTGTCCTTGTAAATCTGTGGGTTGTCATGTCAATTATCTCCAAAATTACAATTCAGTGAGGCAACACTGCCTGATACAAGCAGTTTTCATCATGACATGACTAAAATAATGCTTAAAGTGATGTAAAACTCCGAACAAAAAATCCACTTAATTAATTGAATACCAATTGAAATGTAGATTATTCATGCAGTTCTATGTACTGAAGAAACATTGGCTACATATTCAACCTGCCACAAATATAAATTCATTTAAGTGTATGGGCACCACTAGAATTGAGTTGAAAATGGGAATCTCCCACAGGGATATGTAATAAATTCTGTGATTAAATGGTGGAACACCCTATAAATAATATATTTATTAATTGTCTTTAGCTCATTTGCTCTTATTTTCACACCATATAGCTGCAAATCAGAAATTTACTGATTTGATTTGATTAGATTTTTCATGTAGGCTGCTTCACTTGTGTCTTGTGGGCCTTGAGCACCTGCAGCTGTCTGGATATAACACCTACCATTCACTGTAAAGCTGTTGCATTCATTTCCAGTTGTCGTTATTGGAAATATTTTACTACAGCTTTTTTGCACAACTGAATGATATTTTGTAGTGTGCAGAATAACCATGAGGTTTATCTTATTACATTAATTATAATTAAATACAGTATATCTTACTTGAATATTATATGAACACAATATATAGGTCAAATGGGCAGCTGCAGAAAAACCAAGAACTTCTACATTACACACCATCCTCATCATTATACCAGTGAAGCTTATGAAAATGCAAACTATGTTTGTATGAAGAAGTGTTTGCGTGATGAAAACTGTGTAACTTTTGTTGCCATGGCAACTTGCAGCCCATGTGATGCTTCCCATTGTCTGATTAACACTGTCCTGGGATTACATCATAATACATCCTGGCTTTATGCTTCAACAGGTAGGAACAATAAAGTAATATATCTGTATTTATTTTCACATATTCTAAATTAATCTTGATAAACAGAAATCCCCCAAAATATATATTTTGATAATGCCACAATCACACTAGGACGGTGATTTGAAAAGATCAAGATAAGAACAAGAATGCCTAAGTTACAGTTAGGATAAAAATGAGGCATTTTATCTTTCCAAAACATTCCCAATAGTTAGCCAAATTGCTGCCGCCTTCCTTCATAAAACTTGAATTTGTTTACCCCAGACACTTATGCCCCACTCACAATTAACATCATTCTTTTCATTCCCGAAATTCCTATCAACTGATGTTGAAAAATTATGTACTCATAGACAACATGGTCTGGTTGTATACAAAGGATAATCTGTTTTGTTTAATATCTGTTTTGTTTAATATCTGTAAAACAATCAATTTATTTTCTTGTAAGTCAGTTATCACACTTGTCAATGAACAAGAATTTAAGCTTCTTAAAAATTGACTTGGCCACCAATATTAAGCCTAGTTAAGTTAAGACCCTGTGACTGCATTTCAGCCTCCACTTGTGAATTTTACTGGGATTTTCAAAATACAAATATTGAGATATTTGCAACCAACAAATTGCTTTTTATGGATACATCTGGTAAAATAACCTGACAGTGTATAAGTTGCCTTTATCTTGGATTGATGATAACTCTTCAGGCAAGGAATCCAGAACCAGTGATATTTCTGGTTTTATGGATGTGAGTGTTCTTGATCTGTTCAATGTCATGCCGGGATTGAACTCATGATAAAATTTCATGCTGAGCTGAGGCCTGTGCCAAAGGGTTAACCTGTTGTCCTTGTAAATCTGTGACCGGGTGGGTTGTCATGTCAAGGACCTGCAACATGACAATTCAGTGAGACAGCACTATATCTGCTACAAGTAGGTCTCATCACGAAATGACTGAAATAATGTTGAAAGTGATGCAAAACCCCAAACAAACAAACAAACAAACATACAAACAAACAAACAAACAAACAAATTAACCAAGTGAGGCAACTCAGGATTGATCAGCATCAGCCATCTGAGAACTATTAAAAACTGGGTGATAATTCCTCATCTTCATCTAGTTTTTCTCTGTGGTGGGACAAGGACCCCTCAGCTGAGAGGAGATTGTCTTCGACAAAGGACTTTAACCTTTGGCACAGGTCCTCTGGACATTCTTCAGGCCCTAAATTAAATTCAGCAAAATAAAAAAGTAGACCCCTGAGATCTGAAAGCCATAATGGGCTCTTACGGTTTTCTAGATCTGGCAATGGATGTGGAGGTTTTGGTGATGGTATTCCACAAGATAACTGGGCAAATATTGGCCACCATCATCTGTGAATCCTCGTAATGGTGTACCAGACACAAATCTAGTAGCTCATCTTTGAACTGATTCTATGTGGTCCATATCTTTTTTGAGGTAAGGGTCCTACACACTTGATGCATATTCTAAGTGAGGGCACACAAGTGTATTGTAGGCAGCCTCTTTGATATTTCCTGGGCACATATTGAAATTTCTTCTTACAAATCCTAGTACTTGATTTGCTTTGCAGACAATGTTGTTGATATGTTCATCCCATTTCATATTTGTTTGGAGCTCAACTCCCAGGTAGGGATGATTTTCAACATGTTGCAAGATGTGTCCATTTATTGTATACTTTCTTGCTTGGCTTTTTTTTCTTGCTGCTCAGGGTGTAGCATTTCTGAGCATTGAAGTCCATTTGCCACTCACTTGACCTTTCCTCCAGCATATTTAGGTCTTCTTTCAGTTTCACTGCATCATCATCATCTTCAACTATTCTATATAGGAGGCTGTCATCAGCAAAGAGCCTCATGTTTGAATATTTTAGCTTCTCTCCAATGTCATTAATGTAGAGTAGAAATAGTAGTGGACCTAGTACTGTACCCTGAGGCACTCCAGATTTAACATGGACAGGGTCAGATTCATCACCGTCAATAACTACCCTCTGTTCACGGTTTGTAAGCCAGTTTTTTATCCATGAACCGACCTGCCCTGAGATTCCATAATGCTCGAGCTTGTGATTCAGCCATCCATGTATCATGAATTCAATCTCGGCATGGCCGGGGATGGAACCCACGACCTGGACATCACCAAAGAGGAACTTGTTCTAATCAGGTGGCACTCTAATCAACTGTGCCACAGCCTGTGCCCCTGTGACCTGTTGATTTCCATCATGACTTGAGAACTTTCACTGCGTCATCAATATGAGATGCAAAATGTCTGATTTGTTGGATGGCCCCATTAGCACAGCCAGCAGAGAATAAGATCTGTGCCTTTAATGGTTATATTAGTTGAGGACGGGAGGTGGTGGATTTGACTCCCACTGCCAGCAGTGCTACTTTCACACTTGTTAAAAGGCTCGAAAGTCGGCCTGATATGACCATAGTTGCTAAAGGGTCATAACTGCACCCATTCTTAATGAAAGGCATCAAACTGAAGGTAAAGATGCAGCTACTAATAGAATTATGATCAATCACGTGACCATAACAACCCCGCATACCTCGGAAGTGACACAAAAAGACTGTCTTGTAGAAACTTGATTACGTTTCCTGCATCCAAAAATCTGCCAAAATGGTAAAGATCCTAAAGATGATCTTGACAACGATTGCAGTCCCCGCCAATACCAACAAACGGTGATCTCATCAGTTGGATGGGGACTGACTGTGTTATCTTATTATGTCTTATTGATATGAGAAATGGGAGGAGGTGCAGGCACCTCTGAGGGTGCTGATCCTCCTCTCCTTATTTTTCATATTTTGTATTGTCCGTAATGGACTTTACAACCATTTTGGGTGGATAGAGCTTGAACAAAAAACATTTTTTCACAAAAAAACATTTTATTTTGCTTTTGATTTTTATGTGTTTCTTTGTCACTTTTTCATGTAGAGTACAGTTCATTTCATTGTGATAGTAGAAGTAGTTTCGAGCCATTCAGTGGACTTGTTAGTTGGTACAAATGCATTACAAACAGGCTGCATGCAGCTGACATACGGGACATGGAACTGTTGATATTTGTACTGCATGTACATGCACAGGCAAACATTCACCAATACTGTAGTTTGCAGTTTTTTCTCAACACTACCATAGTGTATTAGAGAAGTGTAAGAGTTCTCTAAGCAATTTCATAACTCTAACTGTGGCAATAGTTGGGAATTTGCATGAACAAACTGAAATGTTTTAGATTGGAAGTTGGCCCTGAAGGTAAGCAGTGGAACTGGCAACGCTGTCTATGACTTATGGATGGGAGAAGCATACCACTATACCATTGATGAATGCAACAAAGAGCTTGGCAAAATCTGCCCACAAAATTTCAAAGATGTTATTGTTGAAAACTGGATAAACAGCAGGATTGAAGAGGTGAGCAACCTTTTAAACACTTTAACACTTTATGGGTGCTTCAGTTAAAGACCAATATTTGACTTTGATACTTCAGATCTAAAATCTATAAAATTGGTCAGTAAAATTGGTCAGTGCTGATTTAGAATAAAATCGATCACAATATATCAGAATGAATAAATAAATGAATGTTTACTCATCAATACAATAAGGTCATTAAGTTCCTAAACTGTAAACACAACGGTAAATATTGACCTAAATGAAAAGATATGAATTAGAATAATATTCAATCATAGAAATATGTATAGTTAT
Source organism: Amphiduros pacificus (assembly GCA_949316495.1). Taxonomy (NCBI): domain Eukaryota; kingdom Metazoa; phylum Annelida; class Polychaeta; order Phyllodocida; family Hesionidae; genus Amphiduros; species Amphiduros pacificus. Next base: position 1,037,750 of record OX439011.1, read on the forward strand.
ATAAAGTGTTTTAAAAGCAGTATGGTGCTCTTTGCTTCGTGAAAACATAACTGACTGGATTAGAGAATATGTGAGGACTAAAATAAAACAATATATTTTTAAGATTGTCACAATCTTTATTTCTAAACTTTATTCAGGTTCGTGTCACTTACTATAAGGACAGTGAAGCTTTGTTCAACTTGTATTTTGATGGCAAAAATAGCAGCAAAGAAAACTGGTTTTCAGCAGAAAGATTGGATAGACAAAGTGACATCTGGTGGCAGGATCTTTTTGATGAAATCAATGGAACCAATGAGCTGAACTTTGATATGCAAGGCAAATGGTAATATTTCACATCTAATTGGAATGATAAATTTTAGAAGGCTGATTTGATTACTTTACAAAGGCTGATTTGATTTTGACAGTTAATATCAACCATGTAAATATCAATGAAGTTATCACCAATAAGACAATTCATTCCCCCAAAAGACCTTATAAGCCTATTAACATAATTGTTGGTATTTGCCCTATGAATTTTCATTTTCATTTGTCTTTTATGACATTTTTCAGGGATCAGTATGATAATGACCAGTCCTCCAGACGGTTTCTTATAAACAGAGCTTATGATAGAGACAGAGGAAAAGACCTTGGGGGCTGGATGAGCCTGGTAGAAGGGGACATCTTAAATGCAGCCAATATCTCCTGTTATGACAGAATAATCCCTCGTCCTTTGTTGACCTACAGCAAGCGCAATATATTATCACTTCTCTCCAGCTCAAGTAAGCATTAAAGTATCACTCTCAAGTAAGCAGAACATAATTGTTTTTAATAAGTCCTAAATCAAGAAACACATTACCACAACTCCCTAGTGCATGTACATTTTTCATATTCCCCCCTCCCCCCCCCCTGCTTGGGGGCATGTGTACTTGCATGGTAAATTATTTGAGTGCATGATACAGCAACAACAGTTTGACATTTACCTTGGTACCTTCCAGAATGGTTGACATTTAGCTTAGATATGCATTCCGTGGCAACTTTCCCCAATCTGATTAGGTTATGGCACTGATTGGCTGATTTTTGTTGCCATGGCGACTGTCCATGATCTTGTCTCTCTAGTAGTTTAATCAATGCAGTGAAGTTTTAATGATATTGTAGACCAAGCAATAGCTAGATTACAAAACAAATCTTTAAATATTTAGCGAACTTGATTTTATGTTTGTCTTCTAAGGTCCACATTTGGTAAGATTAGATGATTCTAGCTACAATTACTCGGAAGCTGTGTCTGCGTGTGCTGACCGTAGGGAGCGGGTCTACAGTAGTCAGGACATGGCACAAGGTATACAGGTTGCCAGCAGTAACAGTTGCTGTGTGGATGGATGGTTTCTGGGAGGTCAGGTGTTCAACCCTTGTAAGACACCGGCACTGTTTGGTGTGCCTGCAGGCAATATCATCACACATGTATGGTGCATTGGAAATACAGGTAATTCTTGATAAAAACTGTGCTTTGGACTTTTAAGTGATAATTACGAACACCCTATCTGAGCATCACATTTTGAACGCCATGTCTGAGCACCAAATCTAGGCACCAAATCTACCACATCTTAGCACCATATCATGGCACAATATATTTCATAATGTCTTTGACAGTGCGTCTTGTTGGTGGTGAAAGTGAGGCGCATGGTCGTATTGAGGTATTTCATGATGGGCAATGGGGTACTGTATGCGATGACAACTGGAATTATGCAGCTACGAGAGTTGTATGCCGCCAGTTGGGATACAAAGACCAGGAGGATTTTGGTGAAAACTATAACTATCCAGGAGGGTCAGGTGCAATCTGGCTGGATGAGGTGCAATGCACAGGACATGAAAGGACACTACAGGAATGTGTGCATAATGGGTTTGGCAATCACAACTGTGGACATGATGAAGACATGGGAATCAATTGTCTGCCTGGTAGGTCTTAACATATGATCAGATTTCTTATTCTATTGCTTTTAATATTGCTAGAGGATTCAACTGATTGGAATAAATGTGTATGGAATATCACTGTATTATCACCCCTGTTATTCATTTTGACAGCCATCTGTAGAGTTTTTTTACCCAAATTGCCAAAGTTTTGAAGAAGTGAATAACGAATTGCAGTTTATGATTGAAAAAAAATTGTGAAATGGTGTTTTTTACGACCCTTTCAGCAACTATGGCCATTTCAGGTTGACTTTCGAGCCTTTTAACCAGTGTGAAAGTAACACTGCCGGCAGTGGGAGTTGAACCTACCTGCTCTCGTCCTCCACTTATACCACCATTAAGTGCACAGATCCTACACTCTACCAACTGTGCTAGTGGGGTCGGTAGTTTATGATTGAGCAAATGGTGGGCAAATTATTGGAATTTTCAGGCTTGGCTTGCGAAATGACTATGCCATTTTGATTTTTTTCCAATGTCATATCATTTAATTTTTGTTTTCTTTCAATATAATCTGACATAGAAAACAAAATTAAAACAAATTTGTTTTATTGCTCTTTCTGCTCTCAGAAAGTAAGTGCAAATGTACCTGACTGGCTGATAAAGGAAACATAGTTCACAAGCTCAGTTTCAAATGTTTTGGGAAAATCTTGGAAGGTTCCACTAACCAGGAAATGTAGAATTAAAGAAGATCCATAATGATTGCAATAAAATATAGATAATTCATCTGATAATATGGATGATGATTTTTGGATCTGCACTTCTATATCAAAAGGCAGTAATGGCCAAATGCCATTTTACTTCAAAGAGCAAAACACATTTTCCAGGTTGAATGTCACTAGCTGCCCTTTGGAAGTGTTTTTCTATACTTACTGTTGGGAGTAATCAATTAATAATAATAATAATAATAAAATTTGTATAGCGCTGATACCAGACAAGGTCTGTTCATAGCGCAATTAACAGATTTTGTGCTAGTCAAACTGTCTAATGTCAATTTCATAAATATTAAGGGTACCTCATAACTGCCTTTTACTGATGAATCATAAATAACACACACAAAAAAATAATTGTTTTTTTGCCATTGACTGCCTTTTGCCATTCATCATTAAAGGGGAGCTTTGAGGAAGGAGGAAAAGTATTATTGTTTAAGATATGAATAGGTAGATAAATGTTTAACCATATAATCCAAAGATCTGATCTGTTTACCCTTGATCATTGGAGTCCACTTACACTCAAAAGTAAATAGTTCAAGCGAAACCTATGCCCAAACAAGACTTAATAAAACCCTGCCTCGGAATGAATGTTCAAGTTTTGTCATTATTATTTGTTTTCAGTTGTCAAAGGAAAAAAATTTCAAGGTAAATTTGACAAAATTTGATATGTATGCGATAGAAATCTCAATTTCAACTGATTTCAACTTGTAAATTATATTGTTAAGAGTAAAAAACGAGGTATAATCACATGTATTGTATATGGGACTTCCAAACTAGATTAATATAATATTTTCGAAAATTGAATTAAACAAAATAATACAACAAAACAAAAATACCCCAGAGAGTATAATTCATCAAATGTAAAAATCAAAGTAACTCTGTTGTCAAATTATATTGCCTCTTTAATATCTCCAAACCACCCCATGCATTTGAATCTATGAAACTGGCAGGTCAAATTTTTATCAAACAACATTGAACAGAACATCTTAGCGAGACATGGTACAAGCATGTTACTTAATGGATTCTCTCAAATCAGCATGTGCACCAAAGTTTTGAACTCTGGTTGTCACCAGATTTCAAAAAGGCTTGTTGGTTTTTATTGTTTTGGCAAAACTCTGCTGTTAAATTATTATTTATTATCTTGATCAGATGTATTCTCTGAAATAGTTTCAACATGATTAACACATGCATGAATGATTCAATATGATTTGGCATGTTGGCCCCTCCACTTTTATAATTAGCAGTTGAGAGGAGATCCTAAATGCACTCACCCATGCAGTAAATCTTATGTCATTTAAAAGTTTGTTAATATTGTGAGTCACCTGGACAGTTCCCCTTTTCTCTTTATTGTAAATAACCTTTACAGTAAATTTACTCCTCAAAATGCAATTTTCTTCAATTTTGTCACACGGTTTTGTATATTTAGGCCCATGGTGATTCTTAATGATAATAAACAATCTACATGTTTGGCATTTGATCTGATTTGCTCTGATTTGAGAAGTTGGTTGCTCCACTTATGTCTTGTGGGCAAGCATAGCCTAGCATTGGTGTCAATAATTCACAATACATCATACATTTCTAGTAAAAGTAATAACATTCGCTGGCTTTGTAGAAGCCTATGCTTCAATTCTTTTTGGTGATAAATCAAGAACAATTGAATAAAATCATCAAAAGAATTTTCAAAAGAATATTATAACACTATCGAAAAATATCCCTATTATCTTTTTCCCATATGCAAAACTGTCATTCTTTATCCTTCAAAATTCAAATTAGATAAAAGTTCCTTTTTATTTATCATCAAGTGCGTCTTGTTGCTGGAACAAGCATTGCGAGTGGACGTGTTGAGATTTTCTTTGATGGTCGGTGGGGTACTGTTTGTGAAGACAACTGGGATGAAAGAGATGCTCGTGTAGTCTGCCGCCAGATGGGATATTCTGGTGTCCTTCAGGCAAAAGCTAAATTTGGACAATACCATGATGCAATATGGATGGATGAATTGCAGTGTACAGGTGATGAGCACACTATCAGTGAATGCCCTCACAGGGGCTGGGGAGTACACAACTGTAATCATTATCAGGATGTTGGTGTCAAATGCTTGCATGGTAAGTTCAATAGTTCTTTTTTATCCCAACAGAAGAGCCTATTTAAATTGTGTGGATTTGCAGGACTAAACATTTTTTTTTGACTGGTGCATCTGCATGCTAAATTGATAAATTTATAACCATGGTTATAACCCCGATACCCTGAGGGAAATCCTACCAGAACTGCTGAAAATCCCACTGGAATGTAACATTTCATGAAGGCCAAAACAAATTAATCTTAATGCAAGGTATATATATATATATATATATATATATATATATATAAATATATATATATATATATATATATATATATATATATATACATATATATATATATATATACATATATATATATATATACATATATACATATATATATATATATATATATATATATATATATATATATATATATATATATATATATATATATATATATATATATATATATACAGGCATGTCACATGCCCCACTACCTAAGTACATTAATGTAACATGCTCTGCCACCTTACTACAATCATGTCACATACTCCAACACCTTAGTACAGTCATGTCACATTATATATATATATATATATATATATATATATATATATATATATATATATATATATATATATATATATATATATATATATATATATAGAAATATATATATGGTATATATTCTCTTATGGCAAAAACAGTCACAGTAAACATCTTTTAATTGCTATATGGATATGAATTAATTCTATATTTTAATATATATATTTTGGTGGCTCCGTTACTTGAATTATATGTTACTTGAATTATATGTGTGATGTTTCATATGTGCTGTTTTATAAATGAGTTGTTTTATATGTGATGTTTTCAATATGTGCTGTTTAATATGTATGCTGTTTTTTGTACATGTTAATTTATATGTGCTACTTTAGATGTATGCTGTTTAATTTGAGTGCTGTTTATGTTATATGTGCTGTTTTGCTGTTTTACAGTGTGTTTATATGTGTGCTGTTTTATGTATGTATGCTTAATATGTCTACTGATTTATATGTCTACTGATTTATATGTCTACTGATTTATGTCTACTGAATTATATGTCTACTGATTTATATGTCTACTGATTTATATGTCTACTGATTTATATGTCTACTGATTTATATGTCTACTGATTTATATGTCTACTGATTTATATGTCTACTGATTTATATGTTCTGTTTTTTAAGTGTGCTGTTTTTTATGTGTGCTGTTTTTATGTGTGCTGTTTCATATGTGTGCTGTTTTAAATGTGTGCTGTTTTATTTGTGTGCTGTTATATATGTGTGTTGTTTAATATGTGTGTTGCTTAATATGTGTGTTGTTTAATATGTGTGTTGTTATATATTCGTGCGGTTTTATATATATGCTGTTTTATATATGTGCTGTTTGACATGAGTACAGTTTCATGTTTGCTTTTTTATGTGTTTTCTAGGTGTGTTGTTTTGTATGCTGTTTATACGTGTTTATACTTATCAGTTTCAGATCATGTTGGTTTGGCAGACACTATGACAATATTTGTGAAATGATAATAGCTTTGGAAATGGACCTTAGTCATTCAGCAAAGAAAATCAACATTCACAGATGTGTTACTTGGCCTGATTTTGGAGTGGAAACATTATACTTGCATTTCATTTTCCAATAGAGATTAGGTAAAATAAAACTCTTAAACTGTGTTATCCAGTAAAGTTTGAGGAATCAGCAGCCATCTTGTTTTATACATGATTCCTTTCAGGTTTTGTGATGTCAATTTTTCATATCCTGACAATCATAAATAAAAAATCATCACTTACCCAAAAATATCTATATCCTGAGAAAGTGGGATGTGAAAGATGGGTTAGAATAGAATAAACAGATAGTGTATCTAATCTGCACAAAATAAATCTTATCATTATAATATTTGATGAAGGGTGCCCAATAAACAACAATAAATATGTAAAATGTAAGAACATTGTTTTTTGTTCATGTAATAACGGGCTTGTGTAAAAATGAAAATACTGCCAACACTCTATCACATGCTTTTGTTACATTAGAGAGACAACGACACACATATACTAATTTATGGAATTATGCTTTATTAATATAAAGCACGGTTGTAAATCACAAACACACCACACACCAAGCACATCATCAATCATTAATACAAAATATCTCTTAATTCACTAGGTTTTGTTACTCGACGGCTAGGAGCCTGAATACCGTAGTTAAATGCTGATTAACCGTGGCATGAACAGGACATGGTAACAAATACATGTTACAATATAACAAATAGTGAATAATGGTGAAAACTTTGCATGAAAACCTAATCATTGATAAATGAAGGCCAAGTATGTATTAGATGAGTTGAAGTGCGTGAGATGAGTAAATTTGTGGTGGTGAGACGAGAGGCGAAATATATATGTTAGATGGGTGTTGGCGAATATATTGGAGGTAGGCCTGCGATCGCCATTGGCCTGCCGCGCTAATCTCCTCTGGGGAGAAGCAGTTAATTGCTGATTGCGTTGCGTTCCCCGCGCGGAGTGAATGAGTCGAAAATCAGGTCGGGTCGAGACCGATTAACGTTATTAGGTGTTTGATGAGAGTATTGAATTGGCCCTTCTTGAGGGGGCGACCGTTCTTGCACATTAATAGAAAATTATCAGGAGAAATACTTGACCATCTTTAAGGATAAGTAATTTACTCCATTGTGGATACCAAATGCTACGTCACGCACACGTGGAGGAGAAGAAAGAAGAACATTCGAAGAATTATGATGGTAGATCGCACAATATATGCCGCCTCGAAGACACGTGTAGAAACCCAGCGTCAGCGCCACCTGATGAGTGAGAGAGTCCGGCGAGGAGGGCAGCACGGCTAGCAGGCAATGTAAGATGGGGTCAGTGATGAGTAGCTTTTGATTTGGGGGAGCATGGTGTTCCTGCAGGGAGCGAAGTGCCAGGGAAACACGTGGGGTGTAGATGGAGGGAGGGGGGAAGCCATGAAGGATGTGAAGTGAACGTATGGCGGCCAAATATACAGAAATGGAGGCGGGAGACAACGGCTTGGGTCGGGAAGGGTTGGAGAGATGGGCTATGTACATGAGAACGGAGTCTTCCGAGACTGGAGTGGCCATGAGATGATAAGAATTTCAAAAGTTTAAAAATTGTCTGTGAACGGAGTTGTATGTCCGTCTGGTGTTAGGTCGGAGGCCTGAACAGACGAGTTGCAGGGCTCTGGTCCTCAGATCTGCAAATAACAATACATACGATTAATATGAGTTAAAGTGGTCAGCGCCACCTGAGGTTTTACATATAAACTACATGTTATTAGATACATACATACAATTATGAAAGATTCCGTTCATAAATTAATCCCTGTCACACGTGGGTGCTAATAGTTAAGTGGTCAGCGCCACCTGAGGTTTTTACACATAAATACCTGTTATTATTAGCTACATACATACATTATGATAGACACAACAATTAACCACAGTCATACATGGTGCTAGTAGATTCCGTACATGGTATAATACGTTCAGTACATATAATACATATAAGTTGTGTTTTGATTTGATGTTACATATCCAATGGTATTGCGGCTGGTAAAGTCATATGTGGCTCACTGCCAGGGTTTAGAGTCCGGAAACGGACAAAGTCAAGTCTACTCAGTATATCTGCCATTGAGTTGTCAGCTGAATAGAGGTGAATAGCCTGGTATTGGATATGATATTTGGTTACATAATGGTATAAAACACGTATCAGCCCCATCATCTTGGGCTCTTTTGAACGTCCTGCGTTAACACAGTAGCATACACCGAGATTGTCAATGTCCATCAAAAGCTGTTTACCGTACATGCGTTGGCCGAAAGTAGCTATAGCTAGGACTACTCAGTACAGTTCTTTCCAGGCTATAGACTGGGGCGCCATCCAGGCATTGTCGCCGTCGAAGGTGAGTATTGACCAAGATGAGTTGTAGTATATCCCACATGCTTAGTCTGAGGCATCTGTAAATAAGATTTCAGATGTCTCAGGGTCAAATTCACGAGGAAACATGGATATACCATTGTGACTACGAACACTATAGTGCCACCAATGCACGTCCAGTTTAGCTTGGGGGGTGATGATGATCCTATGATGTAGCTTCAGTGTCCGTCTGATGAGTCGACGGGTGAAGATGGAACCATACTGAACAACACTATCACAAAAGATCAGTTTACCTATTAATGATAGAAGTTCTCTTTTGGTGCAATTTGTCTGTGCGATTCCAGTTTCCGTACTTTGGACAGGCGTTCTTCTGTGATTGATAAAGTTTTTGCAGGGATGTTGATCTCTATGCCGAGAAACTCCATGACCTGCGTAGGAAGGACTGTCTTTGAAGGTTGGATCGTGAAGCCACATTCCGTGCATGTGGTAAGTATCACATCCAAGCTCCCTTGACACACTTCAGGGGATTCCCCAAGGGTGATGATGTCATCCAGGTAGTGGAGCGTGTCAAGGGAAGCCCCCCTTCTTTTGTAGACAAAGTCTAAGCCATCAGCAAACTCATTAAAGATTTTGGGGGCAGAACGGAGCATAAAAGGTAAGATGGACATATGATAATACTGACCGTCCCAGTTAAATCCGAGCAATGGCTGGTCTGTAGGATGCACGTATGCAGACTGGAATGCTGAGGAGAGCTAACTCCCTCCTCCAGAACTCTGAGGCTTGGGCGACGCCCACCGGTCGGGGACCGTCCATGGGTGAGTCGGCAGAGGCGGCTGGATCGAAGGAAGTCCAGATGTCGGGGTGATGGATGATCAATGCAGCTTCCAGAGGCCCGCGCCATGTCCGGGTCACTATGAACGACCGAGGCCTCTGGGAGATGATGGGTGTGATGGTGGTGGTCCTTAATGTCAGATGCCTGCGTATCCCCCTCTGACAGGGGTGATGGGTTATCAATGCTGCATCCAGAGGCCCGCGCCTTGTCCGGGTCACTAGGAACGACCGAGGCCTCTGAAGGATCATGCATGGGATGGTGGTGATCATTAGTATCAGGTGCCTGCGTATCCCCCTCTGGTTGAGGGGGAACAGGGGTACTCACTGGTTACTTGTGCTGTTCCTCTCGGACGATGGTTGTCCTTTGCTGGGATGGCTGAGGCCACTGCTGGAACACTTGCCTTGCTTGCAGCAGACATCATAAGGGAGCGATCCCTTGCATCCCTTGCAGTGATGAGCCCGCCTGCACATCTTGAAGTTGCACCGCAGTGCATTCCAATTGTTGCAGACTTCCGTGCTCTGAGGGCTGCTCTTCTTCGCGGCCCGCTGGAAGAAAGGGGCATTCTTGGGGTGAAGTGTGATCAACTTCTCTACATCTAGGACACCTAGGCGCTGACAACTTAACTTGAGTGGCGTCGAGAGTCGTCATTAAGGTGAATAGAGGGATGGAGGTGATTTTGAGGTGGCGCCCTCCCATGCCCATGCGATGCTTGGCATCAAGGGCAGCCACGGCTGTCCAGTTTTATTTTTTACTGAACTCTAGCAGGTTATCATATAAATGAATACTCTAGCAGGTTATCATATAAATGAATGCCGTGGATCTTAATGAGCAAATGTTCATAGGCGTTCCAGGCTTCCAGCCACAGTGTCACATGCGTTATTCTCCGCTTCTGTCTGCGGGGGCGGTATTATCTGAATCCAGGTAGGTTTGCATAGTACCGAACTCCTCTGATCTGTGTTCCTTGTGCCGGGCACCTTACCGCCTAACAGAGGCATGGGTTCCCCCACTGAGGTGAAAACGCCGGCCGACTTGAAAGTGGTATCGGTCAATACCTCTGTATGCATGACTGAGGCTCCAGCGGCCTCGGTCCCCTGATCGTGGTCAAAATGTGAATTGTTCATATTATTAGAAAAGTCATATGTACTTGGGTTACCTTCTGCTGTGGCCGGGAAGGCCGAAGCCTGTTGGCTTGGTCCAGCCCCTGGTTGCGATCCTTGAGCTGTTGAGCCCTGTTGTGCCGGTTGAGGTGATGGTGGAACTACCGGGTGGGTGGCCGGTCGGTGTCCCTGCAGGTTTCCCAGCCGGTACCTGGCTTGTTCGGCTGTTAGAGCTTGAATCTGAGTCTGCATGTCCCTCAGCATAGATGATATAACGTTCTGAGTGGCTCGAGGAGCATAGCGGTAGTGGAGGCACCCTGCCCCTGTATTGAGGTGGGGTCTTGTACATAAAGAGGGTGAATTCTACCTTCAATGTGCCCGGCTAGCTGGTCTTCTCCCAGGCCTCTATCGGCCTCTACCTCTAGTCTCTCCACTTCTGCGATCCAGAGGGGTTGATTCAGACAACGTTTCTTCCCAAACGGACCTGGGTGGCCCTTGATCGGCGTTCGCAGTGAGTGCAGGTTTTCATTGCCATCGTGGATGACCAAGGCTGAGGGTTGGATATAAGAGCTGTCGGGGTGACTCCAGACCAGATCACTCTGAGCTGTGTTGTCGAGGCGACTCCTGACCGGTACACATTAGTTAATGTTCATTTAGTTACAGTGTTCATTCAAAGATCAGGTAAAACTCACGTTAAAAAGGCATTGTTCGCGTAAGTCCGTGTTTAAAAACTGATAAAATCCATATAAAAAACATTAATTCCTATAAGGTAAGTTAAAACCATTGAGTTGTGGTTAAAACCATAAAAACCATAAAGTTCTCTTACACGTCTGCTACACGTCTGAACAGAATTCGAATGTCTACTGACCCATGTCTACTGACCGGTGGCCTGTGGTGGCATCTGGCAGGTGAGTTATGCCTCAGTCACATTTGCGCCGATTTCAGTAAAGATGACCGGCCGATGTGTATTTTTTACAAAATCAGCAGGCAGTTCAGCTTGCCGTGCGGGCACCGGGAGATCATCGGCCACAATTGGGCATCTTTAAGATGTCGGGCGGGTCATCGGGAACTTTAGCTGGAACATAAAAGTTGCCAGCGTTTCCCCGATGTCTTATCAGTAAATGTCATCTTAAAGTACACGGAAGGGTCCCGGCAGTGTCCCGCAGGGCTCCCTACGGTCTCATATAGACGTCTTTAGGATGACTTTCAGACGTCTGTCAAATGATATAGACGTCTTTAGGATATCCTGCAGACGTCTGTCACATGATACAGACGTCTTTAAGATGTCCTTCAGACGTCTGTGTCATTTTCTTGCGGATGCCGTGCGTTGGCCTTTCATAATGTGACCACAGCTACGGCATGTCTCATATTGTTGCTGATAAACTCCCCGGCGCCCGGCAGACTGGAAAGTTGGAGGATTCTTACTGCCCGGCCGGCGCCCGGTGCAAATGTGACTGAGGCATTAGACAGGTGATTTAAACCTGAGCATGAATAGCCCTCATGCTGGGCATTAATGGGGACGTGATTCTGTTCACCTCTAACCTCGGTTAAATAATATCTAACCTCTCATTAACGCTTGACTATAGAAATTCCCTTCTAGCAGGAATGCCAAAATGCTATATAGCCAAACTTCAAAGTTGCAAAATGTTACAGCAGAAAAATTAAAGGGCATGATCACATGACAGTATATAGATGGAGTTGCAGTTGAAGCTAAGATAGGCTTCAACATGGGTATGATTATTATTATTATTATCATTATTGTTATTGTTATTATTATTATTGTTATTGTTATTATTATTATTGTTATTGTTGTTATTGTTATTGTTATTGTTGTTATTGTTATTGTTATTTTTATTGTAATTATTGTTATTATTGTTATTGTTATCATTATTATTATTGTTATTGTTATTATTATTATTATTATTGTTATTGTTATTGTTATTATTGGTTTTTTATTATTATTATTATTATTATTATTATTATTATTATTATTATTATCATTATCATTATCATTATCATTTTTATTATTATTATTATTATTATTATTATTATTATTATTTTTATTATTATTATTATTATTATTATTATTATTATTTTTATTATTATTTTTATTATTATTATTATTATTATTATTATTATTATTATTATTATTATTATTATTATTATTATTATTATTATTATTATTATTATTATTATTATTATTATTATTATTATTATTATTATCATAATTACCTTTTTGTAAGATCATCACCCTGTGCTGCTTGAAACACCAGTATTTGTCTATTTTGACTAATAATAAAAGGAATGTGTGTCATGTCCCTTCCACCTTAATATTTCACCTTTTTCTTTCAAATAAGCCCAAGATCAAGCCGATTGGAGCAGAGGATGCTCTGCTTGATTTGTTTGTTTGTTTGTTTGGTTTTTTTTTATTATTTCAGTCATTTTGTGAAGAGACCTACTTGTAGCAGATAAAGTGCTGCCTCACTGAATTGTCAAGTCGCAGGTCCTTGACATGACAACCCACCCGGTCACAGATTTACAAGGACAACAGGTTAACCCTTTGGGCACGGGAATGTATCATGAGTTCAATTGCGGCATGGCCGGGGGCTCTACTTGAATTAATTAATGACTTTATCATTCCTATTCATATAATTGATAATTGTTATTATTAATATGAAATCCTCATTTATGTTTTCAATAAGAAGTTGTGTGCAATATAAATTCTCACTGCTTAAACAGTTGTGAATCACCAGGTGTCTCTTGTGTCATGAAACACACAAAGCTATGATCAAGTTATGGACAAGACAGCTGACATGATAATAGACATTCTGGTCGCTCTGAAGGGAACATATTAAAACTAAGGTTATAAATTCGCTTCCAGACAATAAACCAATCACTTCTTCGTCAGAGGAATAGAAAGACAGTTGAACTTTCAGGGGACATTAAAAAATAATGACATGTCAATCAATATTTGTAACTATTTTCCCATACTAAACATATTTCAACACACCAGCATGGTCCACTGGAGGACTGAGAATTATAATTATAATACACACTTTGATCATTATTGAATGTATTATCATTTCCCCTCGATCATGATGAAAGTCTGAAGAAATAAAGATAAAACCTTATAAGTTTATGAAAATAAGTGAAATAGCTATGTTTTGCACACAGATGTGGAACCACCAACCAGACATTTTAAGACAAAAGATAACAAATATATCAGGCAAAACACTTAGAGAAAGCACTGTTCCTAAGGGCCTTCCATAGCCGAGGGACAATACGAGGGGAAAACTCTGCCCCCCATAGTCATCATATTAGCTCAGGGGACATTAAATTCAGGGGACATAAGGCTGTATAGTGTGCGAGTGGGAGATACTTGTCTCAATCAAATGTCTATCGTGATATGATATCTATCCAGGATTAGAATAATAGCGCACGAGGACATTGCGTGAAAGGCATCAGTGGCAGGTCAAAATGGGGTTCATACCAGTCTCTCTTCTGGACAAGTGTTTGTTACTTTTCTTGTATAATCGTGTTCACAAATCTTATACAAAGTAATAGAATAAGAAGAAATACCGAACGATATAAATGCGAGTTTTGTTCACAGCACAAATAATTGAATCACGGAAAGAGCAAGCGCAATTCATGTCTCTGAGATGAATATGTCTATTTTTTCCCTCTGGTGACCTCATTTATATATTATATAATCTCATGTACATGTTTTGGTTGTTTTAATTGGTCAGTGGCAGCTGAGGCCTTAACGCTCATAACCAACTTTTTCTGGACTCATATATCTATATACTAAATTAGTGCAAAAACCTGGAAGTAATTGTTTACTTGAGGAGTTATATAACGTCACAATACTTTTTCACGTGGGGTCAATCAAAACAATACCCACAACATTCAAATATTTTGAACTCACCAATCAAAATTTAGCATGCACGTGTGTCGGCTGACTTCCGGGCACAAAAGTGATCTGCCAAGACTGTTGACAAAAACATGGAATATATTTAATATTTGGAATATTTTTCTATGGAATTGTTTTATCTTTGTATTCTGCGTCTGCTGTCCAATGCACACCATTCATAATGCTCTATAAGCTCTGTGGTGAGAAATTCCCGAAAAACTTGTTTCATCTCTTGAAGTACAGTGACCGGCAAGGTATGCTTGATGTTTGACTGTGTTAAAAATGTCAACTGCCGGTTTCGGACAGTTGCCGGTCACTGTAACATGAAAGATGTGTTATTCCATAGTCTTACATTGCCTTGGATCAGTGAAAAATTAAGAAGTAGTTCATCATATTTGATAAAAGCATTAAATTTTATCAACATTTTTCTTAACCATTTTTTGGTGTGGATTTTCAATGTGACAACCAATTCAACTCATTGGCAAGACACAAGAAATTCTCAGTTTTGTAATGGTTTTTTATCTTAATTAAATCTAAATATGGTCTATGGAATGATCTACTCAAATAAAGGAGAAAACTCCAACCAGGACTGTGGAGAAAACAAATCATTTCTAATATTGATGAATATTATACCTAGACACATTGTTGGTTCACTCTTTTGATGAACTTGAGCCTAAGGGATTGCATTATTCTGGTAAGCTTGAGGGATTGCATTATTCTGGTATGCCTTAGGGATTGCATTGTTCTGGTATGCTTGAGGGATTGCATTATTCTGGTATGCCTTAGGGATTGAATTGTTCGGGTATGCTTGAGGGATTGCATTATTCTGGCATGCCTTAGCGATTGCATTTTTCTGGTATGCTTGAGGGATTGCATTATTCTGGTATGCTTGAGGGATTGCATTATTCTGGTATGCTTGAGGGATTGCATTATTCTGGTATGCTTGAGGGATTGCATTATTCTGGTATGCTTGAGGGATTGCATTATTCTGATATGCTTGAGGGATTGCATTATTCTGGTATGCCTTAGGGATTGCATTATTCTGGTATGCTTGAGGGATTGCATTATTCTGGTATGCCTTAGGGATTGCATTATTCTGGTATGCTTGAAGGATTGCATTATTTTGGTATGCCTTAGGGATTGCATTATTCTGGTATGCCTTAGGGATTGCATTATTCTGGTATGCTTGAGGGATTGCATTATTCTGGTATGCTTGCGGGATTGCATTATTCTGGTAAGCTTGAGGGATTGCATTATTCTGATATGCTTGAGGGATTGCATTATTCTGGTATGCCTTAGGGATTGCATTATTCTGGTAGGCTTGAGGGATTGCATTATTCTGGTATGCCTTAGCGATTGCATTATTCTGGTATGCCTTAGGGATTGCATTATTCTGGTATGCTTGAGGGATTGCATTATTCTGGTATGCCTTAGGGATTACATTATTCTGGTATGCTTGAGGGATTGCATTATTCTGGTATGCTTGAGGGATTGCATTATTCTTGTATGCTTGAGGGATTGCATTATTCTGGTATGCCTTAGGGATTGCATTATTCTGGTATGCTTGAGGGATTACATTATTCTGGTAAGCTTGAGGGATTGCATTATTCTGATATGCTTGAGGGATTGCATTATTCTAGTATGCCTTAGGGATTGCATTATTCTGGTATGCTTGAGGGATTGCATTATACTGGTATGCCTTAGGGATTGCATTATTCTGGTATGCTTGAAGGATTGCATTATTTTGGTATGCCTTAGGGATTGCATTATTCTGGTATGCCTTAGGGATTGCATTATTCTGGTATGCTTGAGGGATTGCATTATTCTGGTATGCCTTAGGGATTGCATTATTCTGGTATGCCTTAGGGATTGCATTATTCTGAAATGCTTGAGGGATTGCATTATTCTGGTATGCCTTAGGGATTACATTATTCTGGTATGCTTGAGGGATTGCATTATTCTGGTATGCTTGAGGGATTGCATTATTCTGGTATGCCTTAGGGATTGCATTATTCTGGTATGCTTGAGGGATTGCATTATTCTGGTATGCTTGAGGGATTGCATTATTCTGGTTTGCCTTAGGGATTGCATTATTCTGGTATGCCTTAGGGATTGCATTATTCTGGTATGCTTGAGGGATTGCATTATTCTGATATGCTTGAGGGATTGCATTATTCTGGTATGCCTTAGGGATTACATTATTCTGGTATGCTTGAGGGATTGCATTATTCTGGTATGCTTGAGGGATTGCATTATTCTGGTATGCCTTAGGGATTGCATTATTCTGGTATGCTTGAGGGATTGCATTATTCTGGTATGCTCGAGGGATTGCATTATTCTGGTATGCCTTAGGGATTGCATTATTCTGGTATGCTTGAGGGATTGCATTATTCTGGTATGCCTTAGGGATTGCATTTTTCTGGTATGCCTTAGGGATTGCATTATTCTGGTATGCCTTAGGGATTGCATTGTTCTGGTATGCTTGAAGGATTGCATTATTTTGGTATGCCTTAGGGATTGCATTATTCTGGTATGCCTTAGGGATTGCATTATTCTGGTATGCTTGAGGGATTGCATTATTCTGGTATGCCTTAGGGATTGCATAATTCTGGTATGCCTTAGGGATTGCATTATTCTGATATGCTTGAGGGATTGCATTATTCTGGTATGCCTTAGGGATTACATTATTCTGGTATGCTTGAGGGATTGCATTATTCTGGTATGCTTGAGGGATTGCATTATTCTGGTATGCTTGAGGCATTGCATTATTCTGGTTTGCCTTAGGGATTGCATTATTCTGGTATGCTTGAGGGATTGCATTATTCTGGTATGCTCGAGGGATTGCATTATTCTGGTATGCCTTAGGGATTGCATTATTCTGGTATGCTTGAGGGATTGCATTATTCTGGTATGCCTTAGGGATTGCATTATTCTGGTATGCCTTAGGGATTGCATTATTCTGGTATGCCTTATGGATTGCATTATTCTGGTATGCCTTAGGGATTGCATTATTCTGGTATGCCTTAGGGATTGCATTATTCTGGTATGCCTTAGGGATAACATTATTCTGGTATGCCTTAGGGATTACATTATTCTGGTATGCTTGAGGGATTGCATTATTCTGATATGCTTGAGGGATTGCATTATTCTGGTATGCCTTAGGGATTACATTATTCTGGTATGCTTGAGGGATTGCATTATTCTGGTATGCTTGAGGGATTGCATTATTCTGGTATGCCTTAGGGATTGCATTATTCTGGTATGCTTGAGGGATTGCATTATTCTGGTATGCTTGAGGGATTGCATTATTCTGGTATGCCTTAGGGATTGCATTATTCTGATATGCTTGAGGGATTGCATTATTCTGGTATGCCTTAGGGATTACATTATTCTGGTATGCTTGAGGGATTGCATTATTCTGGTATGCTTGAGGGATTGCATTATTCTGGTATGCCTTAGGGATTGCATTATTCTGGTATGCTTGAGGGATTGCATTATTCTGGTATGCCTTAGGGAATGCATTATTCTGGTATGCTTGAGGGATTGCATTATTCTGGTATGCCTTAGGGAATGCATTATTCTGGTATGCTTGAGGGATTGCATTATTCTGGTATGCCTTAGGGATTGCATTATTCTGGTATGCCTTAGGGATTGCATTATTCTGGTATGCCTTAGGGATTGCATTATTCTGGTATGCCTTAGGGATTACATTATTCTGGTATGCTTGAGGGATTGCATTATTCTGGTATGCTTGAGGGATTGCATTATTCTGGTATGCCTTAGGGATTGCATTATTCTGGTATGCTTGAGGGATTGCATTATTCTGGTATGCCTTAGGGATTGCATTATTCTGGTATGCCTTAGGGATTGCATTATTCTGGTATGCTTGAGGGATTGCATTATTCTGGTATGCTTGAGGGATTGCATTATTCTGGTATGCTTGAGGGATTGCATTATTCTGGTTTGCCTTAGGGATTGCATTATTCTGGTATGCCTTAGGGATTGCATTATTCTGGTATGCCTTAGGGATTGCATTATTCTGGTATGCCTTAGGGATTGCATTATTCTGGTATGCCTTAGGGATTGCATTATTCTGGTATGCCTTAGCGATTGCATTTTTCTGGTATGCTTGAGGGATTGCATTTTTCTGGTATGCTTGAGGGATTGCATTATTCTGGTTTGCCTTAGGGATTGCATTATTCTGGTTATGCTTGAGGGATTGCATTATTTTGGTATGCCTTAGGGATTGCATTATTCTGGTATGCCTTAGGGATTGCATTATTCTGGTATGCTTGAGGGATTGCATTATTCTGGTATGCTTGCGGGATTGCATTATTCTGGTAAGCTTGAGGGATTGCATTATTCTGATATGCTTGAGGGATTGCATTATTCTGGTATGCCTTAGGGATTGCATTATTCTGGTAGGCTTGAGGGATTGCATTATTCTGGTATGCCTTAGCGATTGCATTATTCTGGTATGCCTTAGGGATTGCATTATTCTGGTATGCTTGAGGGATTGCATTATTCTGGTATGCCTTAGGGATTACATTATTCTGGTATGCTTGAGGGATTGCATTATTCTGGTATGCTTGAGGGATTGCATTATTCTTGTATGCTTGAGGGATTGCATTATTCTGGTATGCCTTAGGGATTGCATTATTCTGGTATGCTTGAGGGATTACATTATTCTGGTAAGCTTGAGGGATTGCATTATTCTGATATGCTTGAGGGATTGCATTATTCTAGTATGCCTTAGGGATTGCATTATTCTGGTATGCTTGAGGGATTGCATTATACTGGTATGCCCTTAGGGATTGCATTATTCTGGTATGCTTGAAGGATTGCATTATTTTGGTATGCCTTAGGGATTGCATTATTCTGGTATGCCTTAGGGATTGCATTATTCTGGTATGCTTGAGGGATTGCATTATTCTGGTATGCCTTAGGGATTGCATTATTCTGGTATGCCTTAGGGATTGCATTATTCTGAAATGCTTGAGGGATTGCATTATTCTGGTATGCCTTAGGGATTACATTATTCTGGTATGCTTGAGGGATTGCATTATTCTGGTATGCTTGAGGGATTGCATTATTCTGGTATGCCTTAGGGATTGCATTATTCTGGTATGCTTGAGGGATTGCATTATTCTGGTATGCTTGAGGGATTGCATTATTCTGGTTTGCCTTAGGGATTGCATCATTCTGGTATGCCTTAGGGATTGCATTATTCTGGTATGCTTGAGGGATTGCATTATTCTGATATGCTTGAGGGATTGCATTATTCTGGTATGCCTTAGGGATTACATTATTCTGGTATGCTTGAGGGATTGCATTATTCTGGTATGCTTGAGGGATTGCATTATTCTGGTATGCCTTAGGGATTGCATTATTCTGGTATGCTTGAGGGATTGCATTATTCTGGTATGCTTGAGGGATTGCATTATTCTGGTATGCCTTAGGGATTGCATTATTCTGGTATGCTTGAGGGATTGCATTATTCTGGTATGCCTTAGGGATTGCATTTTTCTGGTATGCCTTAGGGATTGCATTATTCTGGTATGCCTTAGGGATTGCATTGTTCTGGTATGCTTGAAGGATTGCATTATTTTGGTATGCCTTAGGGATTGCATTATTCTGGTATGCCTTAGGGATTGCATTATTCTGGTATGCTTGAGGGATTGCATTATTCTGGTATGCCTTAGGGATTGCATAATTCTGGTATGCCTTAGGGATTGCATTATTCTGATATGCTTGAGGGATTGCATTATTCTGGTATGCCTTAGGGATTACATTATTCTGGTATGCTTGAGGGATTGCATTATTCTGGTATGCTTGAGGGATTGCATTATTCTGGTATGCTTGAGGCATTGCATTATTCTGGTTTGCCTTAGGGATTGCATTATTCTGGTATGCTTGAGGGATTGCATTATTCTGGTATGCTCGAGGGATTGCATTATTCTGGTATGCCTTAGGGATTGCATTATTCTGGTATGCTTGAGGGATTGCATTATTCTGGTATGCCTTAGGGATTGCATTATTCTGGTATGCCTTAGGGATTGCATTATTCTGGTATGCCTTATGGATTGCATTATTCTGGTATGCCTTAGGGATTGCATTATTCTGGTATGCCTTAGGGATTGCATTATTCTGGTATGCCTTAGGGATTACATTATTCTGGTATGCCTTAGGGATTACATTATTCTGGTATGCTTGAGGGATTGCATTATTCTGATATGCTTGAGGGATTGCATTATTCTGGTATGCCTTAGGGATTACATTATTCTGGTATGCTTGAGGGATTGCATTATTCTGGTATGCTTGAGGGATTGCATTATTCTGGTATGCCTTAGGGATTGCATTATTCTGGTATGCTTGAGGGATTGCATTATTCTGGTATGCCTTAGGGATTGCATTATTCTGATATGCTTGAGGGATTGCATTATTCTGGTATGCCTTAGGGATAACATTATTCTGGTATGCTTGAGGGATTGCATTATTCTGGTATGCTTGAGGGATTGCATTATTCTGGTATGCCTTAGGGATTGCATTATTCTGGTATGCTTGAGGGATTGCATTATTCTGGTATGCCTTAGGGAATGCATTATTCTGGTATGCTTGAGGGATTGCATTATTCTGGTATGCCTTAGGGATTGCATTATTCTGGTATGCCTTAGGTATTGCATTATTCTGGTATGCCTTAGGGATTGCATTATTCTGGTATGCCTTAGGGATTACATTATTCTGGTATGCTTGAGGGATTGCATTATTCTGGTATGCTTGAGGGATTGCATTATTCTGGTATGCCTTAGGGATTGCATTATTCTGGTATGCTTGAGGGATTGCATTATTCTGGTATGCCTTAGGGATTGCATTATTCTGGTATGCCTTAAGGATTGCATTATTCTGGTATGCTTGAGGGATTGCATTATTCTGGTATGCTTGAGGGATTGCATTATTCTGGTATGCTTGAGGGATTGCATTATTCTGGTTTGCCTTAGGGATTGCATTATTCTGGTATGCCTTAGGGATTGCATTATTCTGGTATGCCTTAGGGATTGCATTATTCTGGTATGCCTTAGGGATTGCATTATTCTGGTATGCCTTAGGGATTGCATTATTCTGGTATGCCTTAGCGATTGCATTTTTCTGGTATGCTTGAGGGATTGCATTATTCTGGTATGCCTTAGGGATTGCATTATTCTGGTATGCTTGAGGGATTGCATTTTTCTGGTATGCTTGAGGGATTGCATTATTCTGGTTTGCCTTAGGGATTGCATTATTCTGGTTATGCTTGAGGGATTGCATTATTCTGGTATGCCTTAGGGATTGCATTATTCTGGTATGCTTGAGGGATTGCATTATTCTGGTATGCCTTAGCGATTGCATTTTTCTGGTATGCTTGAGGGATTGCATTATTCTGGTATGCTTGAGGGATTGCATTATTCTGGTATGCCTTAGGGATTGCATTATTCTGGTATGCCTTAGGGATTACATTATTCTGGTATGCTTGAGGGATTGCATTATTCTGGTATGCTTGAGGGATTGCATTATTCTGGTATGCTTGAGGGATTGCATTATTCTGGTATGCTTGAGGGATTACATTATTTTGGTATGCTTGAGGGATTGCATTATTCTGGTATGCTTGAGGGATTGCATTATTCTGGTATGCTTGAGGGACTGCATTATTCTGGTTTGCTTGAGGGATTGCATTATTCTGGTATGCTTTAGGGATTGCATTATTCTGGTATGCCTTAGGGATTACATTATTCTGGTATGCTTGAGGGATTGCATTATTCTGGTATGCTTGAGGGATTGCATTATTCTGGTATGCCTTAGGGATTGCATTATTCTGGTATGCTTGAGGGATTGCATTATTCTGGTATGCCTTAGGGATTGCATTATTCTGGTATGCCTTAGGGATTACATTATTCTGGTATGCTTGAGGGATTGCATTATTCTGGTATGCTTGAGGGATTGCATTATTCTGGTATGCTTGAGGGATCGCATTATTCTGGTATGCTTGAGGGATTGCATTATTCTGGTTTGCCTTATTCTGGATTGCATTATTCTGGTATGCTTGAGGGATTGCATTATTCTGGTATGCCTTTGGGATTGCATTATTCTGGTATGCCTTAGCGATTGCATTATTCTGATATGCTTGAGGGATTGCATTATTCTGGTATGCTTTAAGGAATACATTATTCTGGTATGACTTAGGGATTGCATTATTCTGGTATGCCTTAGGGATTGCATTATTCTGATATGCTTGAGGGATTGCATTATTCTGGTATGCTTGATGGATTGCATTATTCTGGTATGCCTTAGCGATTGCATTATTCTGGCATGCCTTAGCGATTGCATTATTCCGGTATGCCTTAGGGATTGCATTGTTCTGGTATGCTTGAGGGATTGCATTATTCTGGTATGCTTGAGGGATTGCATTATTCTGGTATGCTTGAGGGATTGCATTATTCTGGTATGCTTGAGGGATTGCATTATTCTGGTATGCCTTAGGGATTGCATTATTCTGGTATGCCTTAGGGATTGCATTATTCTGATATGCTTGAGGGATTGCATTATTCTGGTATGCTTGAGGGATTGCATTATTCTGGTATGCTTGAGGGATTGCATTATTCTGGTATGCTTGAGGGATTGCATTATTCTGGTATGCTTGAGGGATTGCATTATTCTGGTATGCTTGAGGGATTGCATTATTCTGGTATGCTTGAGGGATTGCATTATTCTGGTATGCTTGAGGGATTGCATTATTCTGGTATGCTTGAGGGATTACATTATTCTGGTATGCTTGAGGGATTACATTATTCTGGTATGCTTGAGGGATTGCATTATTCTGGTATGCCTTAGGGATTGCATTATTCTGGTATGCTTGAGGGATTGCATTATTCTGGTATGCTTGAGGGATTGCATTATTCTGGTATGCTTGAGGGATTACATTATTCTGGTATGCCTTAGGGATTGAATTATTCTGGTATGCTTGAGGGATTGCATTATTCTGGTATGCTTGAGGGATTGCATTATTCTGGTATGCCTTAGACATTGCATTATTCTGGTATGCCTTAGCGATTGCATTATTCTGGTATGCCTTAGGGATTGCATTATTCTGGTATGTCTTAGGAATTGCATTATTCTGGTATGCCTTAGGGATTGCATTATTCTGGTATGTCTTAGGAATTGCATTATTCTGGTATGCCTTTGGGATTACATTATTCTGGTATGCCTTAGGGATTGCATTATTCTGGTATGCTTGAGGGATTACATTATTCTGGTATGCCTTAGGGATTGCATTATTCTGGTATGCTTGAGGGATTGCATTATTCTGGTATGCTTGAGGGATTGCATTATTCTGGTATGCCTTAGCGATTGCATTATTCTGGTATGCCTTAGCAATTGCATTATTCTGGTATGCCTTTGGGATTGCATTATTCTGGTATGCCTTAGGAATTGCATTATTCTGGTATGCCTTAGGGATTGCATTATTCTGGTATGCCTTAGGAATTGCATTATTCTGGTATGCCTTAGGAATTGCATTATTCTGGTATGCCTTAGGGATTGCATTATTCTGGTATGCCTTAGGAATTGCATTATTCTGGTATGCCTTAGGGATTACATTATTCTGGTATGCCTTAGGGATTACATTATTCTGGTATGCTTGAGGGATTGCATTATTCTGGTATGCTTGAGGGATTGCATTATTCTGGTATGCCTTAGCGATTGCATTATTCTGGTATGCTTGAAGGATTACATTATTCTGGTATGCTTGAGGGATTGCATTATTCTGGTATGCCTTAGCGATTGCATTATTCTGGTATGCCTTAGCGATTGCATTATTCTGGTATGCCTTAGGGATTGCATTATTCTGGTATGCCTTAGGAATTGCATTATTCTGGTATGCCTTAGGGATTGCATTATTCTGGTATGCTTGAGGGATTGCATTATTCTGGTATGCCTTAGTGATTGCATTATTCTGGTATGCTTGAGGGATTGCATTATTCTGGTATGCTTGAGGGATTGCATTATTCTGGTATGCTTGAGGGATTGCATTATTCTGGTAAGCTTGAGGGATTGCATTATTCTGGTATGCTTGAGGGATTGCATTATTCTGGTAGGCTTGAGGGATTGCATTATTCTGGTAAGCTTGAGGGATTGCATTATTCTGGTATGCTTGAGGGATTGCATTATTCTGGTAGGCTTGAGGGATTGCATTATTCTGATATGCTTGAGGGATTGCATTATTCTGGTATGCTTGAGGGATTGCATTATTCTGGTATGCTTGAGGGATTGCATTATTCTGGTATGCCTTAGTGATTGCATTATTCTGGTATGCTTGAGGGATTGCATTATTCTGGTATGCTTGAGGGATTGCATTATTCTGGTATGCTTGAGGGATTGCATTATTCTGGTATGCTTGAGGGATTGCATTATTTTGGTTTGCCTTAGGGATTGCATTATTCTGGTATGCCTTAGGGATTGCATTATTCTGATATGCTTGAGGGATTGCATTATTCTGGTATGCCTTAGTGATTGCATTATTCTGGTATGCTTGAGGGATTGCATTATTCTGGTATGCTTGAGGGATTGCATTATTCTGGTATGCTTGAGGGATTGCATTATTCTGGTATGCTTGAGGGATTGCATTATTTTGGTTTGCCTTAGGGATTGCATTATTCTGGTATGCCTTAGGGATTGCATTATTCTGATATGCTTGAGGGATTGCATTATTCTGGTATGCCTTAGGGATTGCATTATTCTGGTATGCCTTAGGGATTGCATTATTCTGGTATGCCTTAGGGATTGCATTATTCTGGTATGCCTTAGGGATTGCATTATTCTGATATGCTTGAGGGATTGCATTATTCTAGTATGCTTGAGGGATTGCATTATTCTGGTATGCTTGAGGGATTGCATTATTCTGGTATGCCTTAGGGATTACATTATTCTGGTATGCCTTAGGGATTGCATTATTCTGGTATGCCTTAGGGATTGCATTATTCTGGTATGCCTTAGGGATTGCATTATTCTGGTATGCTTGAGGGATTACATTATTCTGGTATGCTTGAGGGATTGCATTATTCTGGTATGCTTGAGGGATTGCATTATTCTGGTATGCTTGAGGGATTACATTATTCTGGTATGCTTGAGGGATTGCATTATTCTGGTATGCCTTAGCGATTGCATTATTCTGGTATGCTTGAGGGATTGCATTATTCTGGTATGCTTGATGGATTGCATTATTCTGGTATGCTTGAGGGATTGCATTATTCTGGTATGCTTGAGGGATTACATTATTCTGGTATGCCTTAGGGATTGCATTATTCTGGTATGCTTGAGGGATTGCATTATTCTGGTATGCTTGAGGGATTGCATTATTCTGGTATGCTTGAGGGATTGCATTATTCTGGTATGCTTGAGGGACTGCATTATTCTGGAATGCTTGAGGGATTGCATTATTCTGGTATGCCTTAGCGATTGCATTATTCTGGTATGCCTTAGGGATTGCATTATTCTGGTATGCCTTAGGGATTGCATTATTCTGGTATGCCTTAGGAATTGCATTATTCTGGTATGCCTTAGGGATTACATTATTCTGGTATGCTTGAGGGATTGCATTATTCTGGTATGCTTGAGGGATTACATTATTCTGGTATGCCTTAGGTATTGAATTATTCTGGTATGCTTGAGGGATTGCATTATTCTGGTATGCTTGAGGGATTGCATTATTCTGGTATGCCTTAGACATTGCATTATTCTGGTATGCCTTAGCGATTGCATTATTCTGGTATGCCTTAGGGATTGCATTATTCTGGTATGTCTTAGGAATTGCATTATTCTGGTATGCCTTAGGGATTGCATTATTCTGGTATGTCTTAGGAATTGCATTATTCTGGTATGCCTTTGGGATTACATTATTCTGGTATGCCTTAGGGATTGCATTATTCTGGTATGCTTGAGGGATTACATTATTCTGGTATGCCTTAGGGATTGCATTATTCTGGTATGCTTGAGGGATTGCATTATTCTGGTATGCTTGAGGGATTACATTATTCTGGTATGCCTTAGGGATTGCATTATTCTGGTATGCTTGAGGGATTGCATTATTCTGGTATGCTTGAGGGATTGCATTATTCTGGTATGCCTTAGCGAATGCATTATTCTGGTATGCCTTAGCAATTGCATTATTCTGGTATGCCTTTGGGATTGCATTATTCTGGTATGCCTTAGGAATTGCATTATTCTGGTATGCCTTAGGGATTGCATTATGCTGGTATGCCTTAGGAATTGCATTATTCTGGTATGCCTTAGGAATTGCATTATTCTGGTATGCCTTAGGGATTGCATTATTCTGGTATGCCTTAGGAATTGCATTATTCTGGTATGCCTTAGGGATTACATTATTCTGGTATGCTTGAGGGATTGCATTATTCTGGTATGCTTGAGGGATTGCATTATTCTGGTATGCCTTAGGGATTACATTATTCTGGTATGCTTGAGGGATTGCATTATTCTGGTATGCTTGAGGGATTGCATTATTCTGGTATGCCTTAGCGATTGCATTATTCTGGTATGCTTGAAGGATTACATTATTCTGGTATGCTTGAGGGATTGCATTATTCTGGTATGCCTTAGCGATTGCATTATTCTGGTATGCCTTAGCGATTGCATTATTCTGGTATGCCTTAGGGATTGCATTATTCTGGTATGCCTTAGGAATTGCATTATTCTGGTATGCCTTAGGGATTACATTATTCTGGTATGCCTTAGGAATTGCATTATTCTGGTATGCCTTAGGGATTACATTATTCTGGTATGCTTGAGGGATTGCATTATTCTGGTATGCCTGAGGGATTGCATTATTCTGGTATGCCTTAGTGATTGCATTATTCTGGTATGCTTGAGGGATTGCATTATTCTGGTATGCTTGAGGGATTGCATTATTCTGGTATGCTTGAGGGATTGCATTATTCTGGTAAGCTTGAGGGATTGCATTATTCTGGTATGCTTGAGGGATTGCATTATTCTGGTAGGCTTGAGGGATTGCATTATTCTGGTATGCTTGAGGGATTGCATTATTCTGGTATGCTTGAGGGATTGCATTATTGTGGTATGCTTGAGGGATTGCATTATTCTGGTATGCCTTAGTGATTGCATTATTCTAGTATGCTTGAGGGATTGCATTATTCTGGTATGCTTAAGATTGCATTATTCTGGTATGCTTGAGGGATTGCATTATTCTGGTATGCTTGAGGGATTGCATTATTTTGGTTTGCCTTAGGGATTGCATTATTCTGGTATGCCTTAGGGATTGCATTATTCTGATATGCTTGAGGGATTGCATTATTCTGGTATGCCTTAGGGATTACATTATTCTGGTATGACTTAGGGATTGCATTATTCTGGTATGCCTTAGGGATTGCATTATTCTGGTATGCCTTAGGGATTGCATTATTCTGGTATGCTTGAGGGATTGCATTATTCTGATATGCTTGAGGGATTGCTTTATTCTGGTATGCTTGAGGGATTGCATTATTCTGGTATGCTTGAGGGATTGCATTATTCTGGTATGACTTAGGGATTGCATTATTCTGGTATGCTTGAGGGATTGCATTATTCTAATATGCCTTAGGGATTGCATTATTCTGCTATGCTTGAGGGATTGCATTATTCTGGTATGCTTGAGGGATTGCATAATTCTGGTATGACTTAGGGATTGCATTATTCTAATATGCCTTAGGGATTGCATTATTCTGCTATGCTTGATGGATTGCATTATTCTGGTATGCTTGAGGGATTGCATTATTCTGGTATGACTTAGGGATTACATTATTCTGGTATGCTTGAGGGATTGCATTATTCTGGTATGCTTGAGGGATTGCATTATTCTGGTATGCTTGAGGGATTGCATTATTCTGGTATGACTTAGGAATTGCATTATTCTGGTATGCCTTAGGGATTGCATTATTCTGGTATGCTTGAGGGATTGCATTATTCTGGTATGCCTTAGGGATTGCATTATTCTGCTATGCTTGAGGGATTGCATTATTCTGGTATGCTTGAGGGATTGCATTATTCTGATATGCTTGAGGGATTGCATTATTCTGCTATGCTTGAGGGATCGCATTATTCTGGTATGCCTTAGCGATTGCATTATTCTGGTATGCTTGAGGGATTGCATTATTCTGGTATGCTTGAGGGATTGCATTATTCTGGTATGCTTGAGGGATTGCATTATTCTGGTATGCTTGAGGGATTACATTATTCTGGTTTGCTTGAGGGATTGCATTATTCTGGTATGCCTTAGGGATTGCATTGTTCTGGTATGCCTTAGGGATTGCATTATTCTGATATGCTTGAGGGATTGCATTATTCTGGTATGCCTTAGGGATTACATTATTCTGGTATGACTTAGGGATTGCATTATTCTGGTATGCCTTAGGGATTGCATTATTCTGGTATGCCTTAGGGATTGCATTATTCTGATATGCTTGAGGGATTGCATTATTCTAGTATGCTTGAGGGATTGCATTATTCTGGTATGCTTGAGGGATTGCATTATTCTGGTATGACTTAGGGATTGCATTATTCTGGTATGCTTGAGGGATTGCATTATTCTGGTTTGCCTTAGGGATTGCATTATTCTGCTATGCTTGAGGGATTGCATTATTCTGGTATGCCTTAGCGATTGCATTATTCTGGTATGCTTGAGGGATTGCATTATTCTGGTATGCTTGAGGGATTGCATTATTCTGGTATGCTTGAGGGATTGCATTATTCTGGTATGCTTGAGGGATTACATTATTCTGGTTTGCTTGAGGGATTGCATTATTCTGGTATGCCTTAGGGATTGCATTGTTCTGGTATGCTTGAGGGATTGCATTATTCTGGTATGCTTGAGGGATTGCATTATTCTGGTATGCTTGAGGGATTGCATTATTCTGGTATGCCTTAGCGATTGCATTATTCTGGTATGCTTGAGGGATTGCATTATTCTGGTATGCTTGAGGGATTGCATTATTCTGGTATGCTTGAGGGATTGCATTATTCTGGCATGCTTGAGGGATTGCATTATTCTGGTATGCTTGAGGGATTGCATTATTCTGGTATGCTTGAGGGATTGCATTATTCTGGTATGCTTTAGGGATTGCATTATTCTGGTATGACTTAGGGATTGCATTATTCTGGTATGCCTTAGCGATTGCATTTTTCTGGTATGCTTGAGGGATTGCATTATTCTGGTATGCTTGAGGGATTGCATTATTCTGGTATGCTTTGGGAATGCATTTTTCTTGTGTGCCTTAGGGAGTACATTATTCTGGTATGCTTGAGGGATTGCATTATTCTGGTATGCTTGAGGGATTGCATTATTCTGGTATTCTTGAGGGATTGCATTATTCTGGTATGCTTGAGGGATTGCATTATTCTGGTATGCCTTAGTGATTGCATTATTCTGGTATGCTTGAGGGATTGCATTATTCTGGTATGCTTGAGGGATTGCATTATTCTGGTATGCTTGAGGGATTGCATTATTCTGGTATGCCTTAGGGATTGCATTATTCTGGTACATGTAAATCCATGATCTTTTGAACTTTATTCACATATTTATTATGTACACAAATTATGTTAGTTATACAAATGTGAATTTTTTGCCTGAATTATAATTTCTGCCACAAGGGCCGTACACAGGTAGATGAAGTCAGTTGTATAGCACATCTACATTTCACATGTTTCAGTTTTCAGCAGAAACCAATTTGACAGTTCACTCGCGATAAACGAGTAGCAATCTTTACTAACCTTTTGTTGAGAATACAGCTTTATCAGACACATATTCATATTCTTTGTAAAAAAACAGATGCGTTTTGAAAAAGGTGAGTTCAAATACGTCAATTCTAACCAGTGTGAGATCAGAAGAATATATGTAAACAAAGAAACTTGTTTGAAGTTTGTTACTTATTCACTATTCACAGTTCATTGCTCAATTTATTTTTCAAAATCGATAGATCACGTTGCCAATATGTCATATTTGCAATATTTTGTTGGAAATGTCACTGGGATGTATTTTGTAGCACTTTATATTAATAATAATCCTGAAAAATAACATTATCAGCACATTATACAAGACGAGTGAAAAAAAAAATTAACAGAAGTCAATTCAAATGTCACCAAATTTTGTATGAGGGTTTAGGGGTGTCCAAATAAACTACTCATAACATATTTTCCCAGCACAATTGATGGTTACAAGATGGTTCCACATGCAACTTTTTAATTATCTTAGTTAGAAAAAACCTAAAATTCTAATAATCGAAGTCAAATAAAACTAGCGCAGGTAAATTCAAAGGTCACCATATTTTGTTTAAGGCATTCATGAAACCTGACTTTCAGGCACATTTTCTTTACATAACATGAGTGTATATACCCTAAACAGTGCTTTTATGTAGTATTACCCAAGATATTCCCTTTTAACAACTGTTTGTGGCACTTGAAAGTTGATCAGTTGTCTGCTAAAACCTACACCAGCAATTGAACCCTTTGTCAACCAGCTTTGTTTAGGTCGTCTGTGATCTCGTGTAAAAACCTAATGAGTTACCAGTTGGGCACCTGTTCAGCTTGGGAAACAGGGTGGCGATGTTTTGTACAATTCTCCCTATCTGCTCTACCATATACGCTGCATTTTTAGAGCGCTGCGATCGTTTTTGACCCAATTCTGTATGGGGCATTGTCGCCTCTGTCTTTCGTTGTTTTTCTCAGTTTTTGATGTTGAATGTTGACATAAATTACCTAGATTGCAATATACTTTTATAAAGATTACACAACGTACACTCTTTAGCGCTGATATCGGCGTGACAATGTACGATGTCAGTCTGAAATGTCCCTCCCATCTTGAAGCAAGGCAGACAGAAGTTTACAATGCAACATCTTTCCCGTCATGCATCTCTCTCGCGCCAATTTCGTCATTTTTTCACAGACCAGCTAAAAATACGGGAAAGCAGATAGCGAAAATTTATTGCCAGGAGTATACTTCAGAACAACGTAAGATTATTTTAATATTATTTGAATCAATGAAGTAACTTTCATGGTTGTGACAAATATTTTATGGTTGTGACAAATATCTAATGGTTGTGAAAAATATATCATTTGTGGGAAGAGTACACTATGCATGCAAAGGCTGCATGGATTCCCCCTAAAAGGCTGGGCTGTATAGAACTGATTTTTTTATTTTACTTTTTTTTGCAAACATATATTATATAAAAAATGATGATTTTTTATAGAAAACAAAGATGAAATCTTCATAATGGGGTTCTATTTGAGAGAAATGCACTTCAGAACATATAGAATTGAATTATTTTTAGAAAAAGTAGAAAATATTAAGAACAATGACAAAGATGAAATCTTCATATTGGCGTTGTATTTAAGCGACATACACGTCAGAACATATAAAACTAAATTGTCAATTTCTGCAAAAACTTCTTGGAAATGTGCACTGTAAATTCGCCTAGGACCTTCCAGGTTTCATGAATGCTTTAAGGATTGTAGGGTCTCCATATATGCTAGCCATAAAATATTTTCCAAGCACAATAGACGGTTACAAAATGGCACTGCCTACAATATTTAAATTATCATTATGAAAAAACCTATTTTTTAATATTCGAAGTTAAAAAAAACTAGTGCAGGTCAATTCAAAGGTCACCAAATTTTGTAATATACAAGATGACCTAGTTGTACAGGAAATCGTGACCAGATCTTCTCCCTCTCATCACACACTGCTCCTCTCCCTGTGCCTATCATCCTCATCATATGGACCATCGCCACCAGGGAGGATGATGCGGCCTGCACAGAACGCTGCACCTGTGTGGCTCCTGGGATGTGGCAGGCAGGTCAGGTTGGTCGACTGGTCTGTGTGGATTTCATACTCCTCTATGGAAGCTTCCCCAGAGTAACCACCCAGCACCCAGACCTTGTCATGCCCGTCACAGGCACATTGTTGCCAGCCTTGTTGCCAGGTTATCATACATGATTCTGACTTATATCCACCAGACAGGAAGACAGACTTGTTGCTGACACATGCTGCCATACCTTCACCACCTGTACGACGC
Organism: Amphiduros pacificus; assembly: GCA_949316495.1. Lineage (NCBI taxonomy): Eukaryota > Metazoa > Annelida > Polychaeta > Phyllodocida > Hesionidae > Amphiduros > Amphiduros pacificus. The sequence continues at coordinate 1,070,351 of OX439011.1, forward strand.
GGCAGGGATGGGGCTGGCTGCCATGCTGACTCTGGCTGGCTGACACAGACACTCTCCACTGTATTGAATTCTTTACCTCCTAGTCCGTCTTCCCCAGCAGCCACGTACATCCTGTCTCCCAGCACAAACCCACATGGCCATAACCTCCTAGTGGTGAGGTGAGGTAGGTGTGAGCTCTGCCCAGTGAGGCCATCCAGCATGCACGCCAAGTCATATCTCAACTCAGTGGCCACCTACCTGCCATGGCAAGCTGAGTGATGAGGGGAGCCGTGACACTTCACCTCCGGCCACTCGTTTTCCCATCAGTCCATACAACCAGCCACCGCCGCTGTCCTCTGCTGATCCAAACCTCTCTCCCTGCAACACAGCAAACATCCACACATCAAACAACAACTCCACAACATCCACACATCGGTTTCAACTTTCCAAATCAAAATCAATGATATTGTTCGTCATAAGATGCTCAATGACTTTGACATGAAAACATGAAATGAAATAAAGATATTTTGTTTGATTTAAAGAAACAAATTTTGTTGGGTAAAACAACAAAATGACTCAGAGAAAATTGCACTTTTGTTTGCCCCAAAAAACAGGTTTATTTTGAATCAACTTCTTAAAATTTGAACAAGAAACTCTGGATTATAGCATATCTATACAATGACTTATCTTACCTGAGAAATAATTCAATTTAGTTCAGTGAAAGTCAAGGTTTTTCGTTGCAACAGTTGAGAGGGGGAAACCATGCGGCGGGAAATGAGAAAGAAATGCTCCGTATGAACGGAGAGAAACCAAGATATAAGACCGTAAAAAGTTTACTTTCCAGTCAGGATTTAAGACACGTAATTTCATTCCCACAGATGACAGTGATGTTAATTATAGTTTTAAAGATTAATTAGATAGGGTAGTTTTTCATCAGTGTAGGGACCTGTACCGGGCGGTCAGCACGAGTGCTATTCAAAGATTGGAGGCAGTGCATATTGGATCTCCTCTCTAGCTGGGTAGCCACGCTGCGTAGGCTCTGAGTGCCCACGAGACAAAAGTGGAGCGGCCAACACATCATATCAAATGTCACGACATGAGCAGGAGTGAACCTTTAAAATTTACGTTTTCAGTGATATTTTTGCAATGCTTCAAGATATCAACAAAAAGTAAAGAGATTTAGAATCTGTGGGCCAGGACGCTTCCATTGACACGAAGGTAAATTTCTTTGTCAGGGTTGCCGAGCACTTTGCGATCAAAATAATGATCTAATGGAGAGGGCGAACTGATGTTACTTTCGGTTGGCAATGTGAATGCTAGATGATCCGCCTCACGCTACCAGCGACTCATTACCTGTCCGCCTCAGTACTCGTGCGCCTCACTGGGCCATAGATTCATATTAAGTCCACAATCACCTACCTTTTAAACAACCTCTTGTTAAGAATATTTACAGCTTTGTCAAATGTAGATGTGTTTTAAAAAAAAGTAAGTTCAAATACGTCAATTCTATATTTTGTTTCGCCGAATTCGCCGAGGATATTCAGAGGGCGGAGGTCGGCGTCCGCCGCCTTCCGCCACCGGAACCTGCCGGCTCAAATCGTGGAGAAACAGGATAACCCGGGCTAACTTGCCCGACCCAATCGTGTGTCTTTGACAGATCACTCGCGATATACGAATGACGATGTTTTACTAACCTCTTCTTGAGAATACAGCTTTATATGACAAGGATTCGTATTCTTTGCGAAATGTAGATGTGTTTTAAAAAAAAGAGAGTCAAATTCGGTCTATTACAAGCAATATGATGCAGACAGGTAGTGAGGCGGAACGCTGTGAGTCGGAACGTCCAGCACCTGGCAATGTGACCACCTTGGATACGTTGAAAACAAATGAGTCCAGCATATGATATCTTAAATATCTCTGCTATAATCAACCTCTTATTATATCGTTTAGAAATATGGAGGTCATTTTCAGAGCCTAAATACATGTCACATGTATATTTCACATGAAATATATAAATCTATACTTAACACCTGGCTATATTGTTCGCAATTACGGTGGTCATGTTCAGAGCGAAAACATCAAAATCATTTTATAACATAGACCTACTACTATATTACTGTTTTCTTTTTGTTAAAAATGAAATTAAACCCTTTGATCACAGGTTTTGGTGCTGGATGTTCCGCCTCAGACGTTCTGCCTCACAACCTGTCTGCCTCACATTGATTGTAATTGACCGAATTGGACTCACTTTTTTTTAAAACACATCTAAATTGTTTAAAGAATACGAATTTAGGGCTAATAAAGCTGTATTTGCAACAAGAGGTTAGTAAAACATCGTTATTCATATATCGCGGGTGTTGTTTACATATAGGTATATTTTGGGTGCCCTGTAGAATTCATATACATGTATTGTCACTGTTTGGTATAGAATGTCAGTTTTCTCATAGATAATATACTCAAAAATCTTCCACAAAGTGTTTACTGATAAATAAAAATGTTTTCATCCAATTTTTATCTTACCCCCAAAAGAAATCCAAGGATATTACCTATTAGTATGATAAGCATCATCTTCATTTCAAAATTGTCTAAATTATTTAAAACATTGGCAAAAAATATGTTGTTCCAATTTTGACAGCTGACAACAAGTCTACAAATTGTCAATTTCTGCAAGGTATTCATATATTAATCACATTTGTTGGTTTTGTGCAAAATTATTTAATAATTTTCATGATTTGGGGCAAGAAAATGTTCATCTTACATTTCAATACAAAACAGTGATAATATATGAAATCTACAGAGCACCCAAAATGTCTGTTTTCTCAAAGATAATGCAATTATAAATGAAAATTATCAACAATGAATGATAACGGCATGTAATATTATTCATATTTGTTGGTGTCGGTTAGAAATATTATCATGATTTGGGGCAGGAAACTGTTCATCTAACATTTTAATATCAATATTTAATGTCAATATATGAAATCTATAGAGCATCCATAATGTCATTTTTCTCAAAGATGATGCAATCATTAATGATAATCAGCAAGAAGGAATGATGAAGAAATGTTGTAACATTCACATGTGTTGGGTTTGTGCAAAATCTTTAATATTATCATGTATTTTTGCTCAAAACCAACAAATGTGAATGATAAAACATGTAATATTATACTGGCTACACCACTAATTTGGTTGTTCTGGGAATAAAAAAAAAAGAAACCCAGTAAATGATGACTGGCCTTGACGTGGCTACTGGGCTTATGCGTTATGAAGAAGTCATCAGTGTGAATATGGAACCTGATCTTTAATTTACAATGCAATGAATAATTGTATGAATGTACATTTAATTATGCACTTATTTATGCACTCATCTGGGGTCACAAAAAGGTCACACTTGTCTTGCCACCAAAATATCCAGTCAGTCAGATTTGTTCAGGGCAACAGTCAAATCTGCAACTGTTTTACCTATAGCAGATATTGCACTGTCATCAGCATACATTTCCACTGCAGAGTTACAACATTCAGGTAGATTATTGATAAATAGGCTGAAAAGCAAAGGACCTAAGATAGATCCCTGGGGGACATCCACAGTTACATTCAATTTTTCAGAAGCCTCATCCATAAACATTACCATCTGGGATCTAGTGTAGGATATAGAATACACACCCGGAGACTCTTGGAAATATATAGACATTCATAGACAATAACGAACGATACTAATGGTTGATGAGTCACCATAACCACCACTCTGTAAGATCACGTGTAAGACGGACGAGCCGAAGTTGGATACGCAGGCAGGACGAGTCCATCTGATGACGCGTGAGGAAGCCACGTAGGCAAGCCCCCACAGATGACGCGGAGTGGTCCCTTAAAAGAGGCGCGCAACCGTTGGATCCTTTGGTCATAGTTCAGAAGAGTCAGAAGAAGAGTTCAGCGACCACTTGCCACGGAAGATCCACGACTCTCAGTATCATGACTACATAGACTTGGGTGTTTTGCGCATAGTTAGGGGTTCATAAGTATCATGCAAATTTGGTAGTTCATATGCCTTGCTCATTGCCATGCCGGCCTAGCCAGACAAGGAGGAATCACAGCACTGAATAAAGGTAACTATTGCACTGTGTATATCCTGTGTCTGCAGTCCTTATTGCCCGTCATCCATATGAGGGTATAATATGGTAGCTAGGATCCGTGCCCCAACTCACAGCCAGCGAGTTAGCGAGCTATGCTTATAGTACAGTACAGTACGGTAGAGTAGAACAGGTTAGAGTATCTATCTATTTGGTAGAGTATTGATCCCCCGTCCACGTCCCCCAACGACGGATACTCACCAATAGTGGGTAACACTATTAGCAAAATATGTGGCAAACCAGTACCAACTCTCTTGGGTTACATCGTAGGCACTCAACTTTTGTAGAAGAATATTATGGTTCACCGTGTCGAATGCCTTTTTCAGGTCAATATAAATGACACCTGCTAATTGACCTTTATATACATCAGGTGATTAATGCCTAAAATAAGTCATTTCTGCTAGATTTATTCCTGAATGATACAAATACAGATGATATTTTGTGTAGGAAGTATGAATATTTCTTTTCACTAAATGTCATTTGAATGTATATATATATATATATATATATATATATATATATATATATATATATATATATATATAGAATGAGACTGAGCAGATATGGGCCCGATTTTTTAAACAATCTCAAGCAATTTGTGCTTACATCTCAAGTCATGCTCAAATCCTTTTTTTGAAACATTTTCAAGCAAGAATGTCTTACTTACATTTCAAGTTTGTGCTTAGATGTCAAGCAAGGCCCATAGCTTGCTTGGATGCACTTTTTCTTGCTTACATTTTGTATCGAAAATTGAAAAAGATGAAAACAGTTGCAAATGTTTTCAAAAATGTTTTCTTGCAAATCAAAATTGGTTAAAATGTGACAATTTTGCATCTTGACGTCACAGAGGTACCCAGAACACCGGAAAAAAGGTTACAAACTGCCCCGTGTGGCCTCATGACGTTACAGGGTTAGGGTTAATCCTGTCAGAGCCCCATTGTAACGAGTTCAGAGGGGTCAAATATCGGAGCAATGTAAACAAATTTAGAGCATAAAATTATAAAAACCAACAAAACAAAACTGATGCGGTTCACGATGAGAAGTGTCCTTTTGTGCTTACGTAAGATCAGTCCCAAACTTGTTCTAAAAACCTGACGAGCTCAGATTTGAAGATTGTGCTTACGTAAGAAAATATTAGATTTCAAGTCCTTGCTTACATTTTCTTGCTTGAGATTGTTTCAAAAATCGGGCCATGGGGCATTTTTACTTTTAAGATCTTTTATTGGGCCTTTTGGAAATGCCCCACAAAAGCACCTATATTTTTGCACATTAGAATGGTTTAAGGGGTTAATATTGACAATTCCACACAATATCTTCATTTAGTGCTTTGCAGTGTGTGAACTAAATACAATTCATATAATTTCGAAATCAGAGGGTGTAATAATAAGAGATGTTGCACAGTGATGTCTGATATTGATCTTCATATAAATTGTCTATAAATTATATATATTACTAGCCCATTTCTCCCTCTAGTGTAATTGGTAAGAACTAAATCTTTTGTATTTATATGCCCCATAAAATCCTAAAATTTGTATTACAATTATATACCCAATGAAATATGCCCACAAAAGTTGCATAGATATGTATGCCCCATAAAAGTTGCATGGTTATATGCCCCACAAAAGTTGCAATGATAAATGGCCACAAAAGTTGCAGAAACATCCCCACAATTTTGCAGATATGTATGCCCCACAGAAGTTCCATTGAGGTGTATTCAATGGGTAATATGGGCAAAGTTTCTAACTATCAGTAAATGTTTGATTGCATGAATTCAATGACCTTTATGCTATATTCAAATATTGGGGCAAACTTCAGGGCAAGTGAATTGTAAAATATCATACTCTTTAACCCAACCAGTACTGTTTATTTAGAAAATCTATAATATCTACTTTGATAAACCATACCTCTGTTATCATCAACTTCAGACCTATAAAACTATATATTGCCGGCAAGGTCATGGAACATGGATTTTTACTGTGTTAATTAAAATCTTTAATATTTGCTCCTGAAGCCATACAGGTGTTATAATTACAGGTAAAACAATAAAAAACAGTAAACTATTGCATTAGAGGGGTTAAAGTTGTTGTTTATGTCATGAAATGTCACCTTTGTACAGAATAATTAAAAGGGTCTTGTTCCAGATGCCATATTGGGCTTAAATGGTGAAATGAATGAAACAGGTGTATTGCATACAGGTGTTTTTTATGTAAGCTATTATGTCACACCTGTATAGAAATGGGAGAAAAATGGCTAAAATGGTTTAATGGCAGCATTTCAAAAGTATTCATGCTTCTCCAAAGAACGCATAAAAACAGCCCCTAACTCCAACTGTACTTGGTACCTAGACACCTCAGGTCTCATTTCCTTGAGATTTCACAGGTGTGCTATTACCTGGCACCCCGGACAGGTGTGTCAATTAATGAGAAATACTAGAAAATACTACTTTTCTGACCTATAACCTGGTATGACCAATGCAATACAGGTGTCACAAGTACTATACCATATTAGATGATGTTGTCTATTCAATATCAACTGTCCTCATACCTTTCCAGGTCAATATAACTGTTAGAGTAGTGCCCAATAATGAAAGATAGTTGAACAAGTGACAGATAGCTACAACAGTGAAATATAGCTGCACAAGTGAGAGATAGATACAATAATGACAGTTGCATAATTGAGAGATAGCTACACAGATGAGAGTTGGATGCCACAGTGAGGGACAGCTGCATGAGTGAGAGGTAGCTGCATTAGTTAGAGATAGCTTGGAGTAATTATGAATGGTTATATATTGTTAAATATTCTTTTTATATTTTGTTTTATTCTTTGTTTTTATTTATTTTATATCTGATACTGTTCATATTTTTATTTAATTATTTACAGTTATGATTGCAGTATTTTTGAGAAAACTGACATTTTGGTTGCCCTGTAGATTTCTTATATTGTCACTGATTTGTATTAAAATATAAGATGAACAGTTTCCTGCTCCAAATCATGATAATTTTTTAATATTTCTGACCAAAACCAACAAATGTGAATAATATAGAATGTCGTCATCATTCATTGTTGATAATTATCATTTATGATTGCAAATCTTTGAGAAAACTGACAAACTCTTGAGTCAGCCCGCCGTCATCAGGATTCCCAGTATTTGGTGACTAGGGTTCCGGGTTACCTGCGTCTTAACAAATGACTTTGTACTACTGATTGCTTTGTACCCAATGTCATGCTTGCTATGAGAGATATTATACCACATGATTTCTCTATATCTAATGCAAAGTTATGAAGACTTATTATCTTACTTTTAACACTGACAATATCATGCGAAATACTGAAACACATTTGAGAGTTGTCAAGGTTAATTTACTAAAATCTACAAAAATATTCCTTTTAATAGCACTCAAGATTTTAAAGCTGTATAAAAATCTATCAATTGTAAAGGGAAATATTCACAGGATTAATTTTTTAACATCAGTCTGAATTCTGAAGATTTCACCAAAACCATATACCTATACTTAGGTAATCACACAAAATGCTGACCATTTTGCGTCCAAGATATATTTTATAGAAGCAGATCATTTATACTGTAAAATATTTTTATCCATGTCAACATTTTAACACAATCTATTATATGTGTTTACAATTTATTGCAGATTGTCAAAGTGGTGACAATCATGAAGGGAAATTTGTTTAAATATTAGACCAGGTTGCTGCAATATATTGGTTCATTTGTACATCACGATTAGAGTTGAGCTTCCATCTTTCTACAGTTATATTTGTTATCTTAGTTAGCCTGGGTTATGCTGCATCTGGTTGGACACCACCAAACATCGCTCATGCATATTTGTAGATAGAGCTCTGCAGCAAAAAATGTTTTGCATTTCCGGTTGGCCATAATTCTGAGAAAAATATTATCTACAAAGTAATTCATATTGTTACACGGGTCTTGCGTATGGGGCATGGATGGGGATCAGGAACTATACTCGTTGGCGACTGTGTGCTGGGGCCTTAACCTAGCTATCTAATCTACCTATGTGATTTGGGAGGTAATAAGGACTGCAGAAACAGCATATACAATGCACAATAGTCGTCTTTATTCAGTGCTGTATACACTGTCCTGAGGCCTGAGTCCTGAGGCTGGTTAAAACACCCAAATCTATACAAGTGACTGTCACGATCCGGCTGGGACCATCACGTCATCTCTCTGCCGGGTGAGTAATGCATCTCATTAGCCTGCACTTGTTGGCCTTCACGTTGCACTCTGTAACCTCTGTGATCTCTTGCCAAATATCATGATTGTCTATACTTGTTTATAAGAGTCTATAGATGGGTAATCTATATCCTACAATATATGTTTCAGTAATTTATTTCCAGTGTACCAATTTGTGATATTTTAAAGATTAATTTATCAAATGATTGGATGTGAAATATATTTTTGGGAATTTCAACTTCTGACAGCCCACAGTAGGTTCGGAGCAAGGCAGTAATGGCGGTAGGTTCAAACTTTGTCAAAATGCAAAAAATTGAAACTGTCAACCCCCATATTTCTGTATATGAGAATGATGAGAACACACTAGTGTATAAAAACAATGCAATACATATGCCCTCATAATGTTTTATATGTGATATATTGTTGATATATAGGTGTTACTACTGTAAACAATAGACCCACTTAAGAAATCCTACCAATGAACGGAGAGAAACCAAGATATAAGACCGTAAAAAGTAATGTTTACATTCCAGTCAGGATATAAGATACATTAGTTCATTTGAATACCAGTAAAGTCAGCCCAATTTGAAGACACAGGGAGACAGGGAGCAAGTCTGGAAGAAAATAAAATGCCCACCTGAACATATACAATATAATACAATGTAATATAATATCAATACCAGCCCTGATCACTCTGTACATGAGCTGTAGTGGCTCAAAACTCATGAAATATCCTTTGAGAATATCCTACAGCCTGTCAAGCAGTTCATAGCCTAGGCCGGTTTTTTGATTTTCTACGTTTTCTATTGATGATTTATTTCAAATGATCTTAAAGCATTCATGAAACCTGGAAGGTTCCAGGTGATTTTACAGTGGTTTAAGGTATATGAAAACAATATTTGATCTTAAAATTGACATACATACAGGCTATCTGTCTGAAATCCACAAAAGAACATCTGCTCTGAGAATTATGATTTTTTGTGACCACCAAGTACTGCCAGTACTGGACAGGAAGTGTTGTGTGACCTTGACCTTTGAACTGTCAGGGGGCTCCGTAAGTCACAGTAGGTGTTGTTTACCAATTGTCAAAATTGGAGCAACACATTTTCTGCCATTGTTTTCACTATTAAGAGAATGAATTGGAATATAACACTTATCATGATTATCATGCCTTTTCTTGGCTTTCTTTTGTTGGAAAAATTATTAAAAACGGATGAATATTTATGAAGTTATAAAAGAAGAAAAATCATTATTTATTATATTATATATGTTTGCAAAAAAAAGTAAAAAAAAATCTATACAGCCCAGCCTTTAAGATGGAATCCATGCAGCCTTTAATGTCTTCCCATTCAGTGGTGTGAAAAACCCCAAATTTCATCAAAGAGGGTCAAATCATAAATTTCACTGATACCAATTATCAGCATTCACAGTTTTGCCATTCAAAGTCCTTGTGATTTAAGGCCAAACCAGTAATCAAAGGGTTTAATGTCACTTTTTCCATATCTGGTCTTTTAGGTTAAGGGGGATTCCATGCAGTCTTTGAATCATGTCTTCCCTTTTTGTCACAAAGGTTATCACATGTATAAGATATTTTCAAATAAATAGTATACTTTCCCACAAATGATATACCGGTATCTTTCACACCCATAAGATATTTGTCACAACCCTAAGATATTTGTCACAACCATGACAGTTATTTCAGTGATTCAAATAATATTAAAATAATCTTATGTTGTTCTAAAGTATATTCCTGGCAATAAGTTGTACAAAACATCTCCACCCTGTTTCCAAAGCTGAACAGGTGCCCAACTGGTAACTCATTAGGTGTTTACACGAGATCACAGACCAGCTGAACAAAGCTTGTTGACAAAGTGTTCAATTGCTGGTGTAGGTTTCAGCAGACGACTGATCAACTTTCAAGTCACATAAAGTTGTTAACAGCGAATATTTTGGGTACTACTACATAAAAGCACTGTTTGGGTTATTAACATTCATGTTATGTAAAGAAAATGTGTCTGAGAGGTCAGGTTTCATGAATGCTTTAAATCTTAATATGAGGACAGCAGAGCTAAGGGGTTAAATCTAACATGTAAATGATGTCAATGAGACAAAAACTATGAAAGTTACGGAACCTTCTTCACTAAACTTCTGAATTCTCAATTATTCGTATTTAGATTGTCAATGGTCACATAAAACATGAATCCATTCTCAGTATTCAATTGGGTGACAGGGCTTTTTCATCGGTCGGTCCTAGGCTATTGAACTCCCTTCCTTGTGACATTAGGACTAGTACCTCAGTCTCCTCCTTTAAGAGCAGCGGAGCAGGAGGCACGTCCTGAACGCAGCGCTATGAACAGACTTGTCTGGTATCAGCGCTATATAAATTATTATTATTATTATTATTATTATTATTATTATTATTATTATTATTATTATTATTATTATTATTATTATTATTATTATTATTATTATTATTATTATTATCATCATCATCATCATCATCATCATCATCATCATCATCATCATCATCATCATCATCATCATCATCATCATCATCATCATCATCATCATCATCATCATCATTATTATTATTTATGCTCAGTGTGGAAATAATCAATGGGGGTAGTCGTCTCTAAATGCATTATCAGTGGCTAATGTTTCTCCCACTTCTCTGGGCCACACGGCTGGGCATTGCTGGTTACAAAGCTGAAACTCAGATAATGTCTCCAGTGTCATTATCCCTGCAGGAATCGCTGCCAAGGAGGAATTCATACATTGGGTCATACCTGCTACACACTCACACCTAAGACAACTCACACCCAATCACATCCGCATCTAGAACAACTCACACCCAATCACATCCGCACCTAAGACAACTCACACCCAATCACATCCGCACCTAAGACAACTCACACCCAATCACATCCGCACCTAAGACAACTCACACCCAATCACATCCGCATCTAGAACAACTCACACCCAATCACATCCGCATCTAGAACAACTCACACCCAATCACATCCGCATCTAGAACAACTCACACCCAATCACATCTGCATCTAGAACAACTCACACCCAATCACATCCGCATCTAGAACAACTCACACCCAATCACATCCGCATCTAGAACAACTCACACCCAATCACATCTGCATCTAGAACAACTCACACCCAATCACATCTGCATCTAAGACAACTCTCACCCAATCACATCCGCATCTAGAACAACTCACACCCAATCACATCCTCATCTAGAACAACTCACACCCAATCACATCCGCATCTAAGACAACTCACACCCAATCACATCTGCATCTAAGACAACTCACAACCAATCACATCCGCATCTAGAACAACTCACACCCAATCACATCTGCATCTAAGACAACTCTCACCCAATCACATCTGCATCTAAGACAACTCACACCCAATCACATCCGCATCTAGAACAACTCACACCCAATCACATCCTCATCTAGAACAACTCACACCCAATCACATCCGCATCTAAGACAACTCACACCCAATCACATCTGCATCTAAGACAACTCACAACCAATCACATCCGCATCTAGAACAACTCACACCCAATCACATCTGCATCTAAGACAACTCACACCCAATCACATCCGCACCTAAGACAACTCACACCCAATCACATCTGCATCTAAGACAACTCTCACCCAATCACATCCGCATCTAGAACAACTCACACCCAATCACATCCTCATCTAGAACAACTCACACCCAATCACATCCGCATCTAAGACAACTCTCACCCAATCACATCAGCATCTAAGACAACTCACACCCAATCACATCTGCATCTAAGACAACTCACAACCAATCACATCCGCATCTAGAACAACTCACACCCAATCACATCTGCATCTAAGACAACTCTCACCCAATCACATCTGCATCTAAGACAACTCACACCCAATCACATCTGCATCTAAGACAACTCACACCCAATCACATCCGCATCTAGAACAACTCACACCCAATCACATCTGCATCTAAGACAACTCACACCCAATCACATCCGCATCTAGAACAACTCTCACCTAATCACATCTGCATCTAAGACAACTCACACCCAATCACATCTGCATCTAAGACAACTCACACCCAATCACATCCGCATCTAGAACAACTCTCACCTAATCACATCTGCATCTAAGACAACTCACACCCAATCACATCTGCATCTAAGACAACTCACACCCAATCACATCCGCATCTAGAACAACTCACACCCAATCACATCTGCATCTAAGACAACTCACACCCAATCACATCCGCATCTAGAACAACTCACACCCAATCACATCCTCATCTAGAACAACTCACACCCAATCACATCTGCATCTAAGACAACTCTCACCCAATCACATCTGCAACTAAGACAACTCACACCCAATCACATCCGCATCTAGAACAACTCACACCCAATCACATCTGCATCTAAGACAACTCTCACCCAATCACATCTGCATCTAAGACAACTCACACCCAATCACATCCGCATCTAAGACAACTCACACCCAATCGCATCCACACCTAAGACAACTCACACCCAATCACATCCGCATCTAGAACAACTCACACCCAATCACATCCGCATCTAAGACAGCTTGTACCCACTTAAAATACAGAAAGAATTACTTCGTTCATGTCATGTAAGTGGATTTATTCAACTTTCTACAATTTAGTAACACATATTTGACACAGTAGCAGCAATTTGTTTCAATATTAGATACATCTGGCGATCGATGTATTCAGAAGAGCTGTCAATCATTTTCACTTTGAGGTTCCTCCAAGTAATTTTGACACTTGTTCAAATATTTTGTCTTTCTTTTTTTTGTTTTTTTTCTATTTGTTTATTCAGTTTTGTATTGTGACTATCAGCAGACATGAGATGAGGAATTATGAAAGTGATTTTGATGAGATGATGTTACAATTCTTCATATATTTAATATAGACTATATATATATCATAACGATATTCATTATAACATATTTCATATATAACAATCAGAAGCGACGAGGGCTGGTGTGTATACGTCAGATATTTCTGTGTACATGTCACTCTATGGCACTTCTCACCGTAGCCTGTATCAGTTTTGTTTTGTTGAATTGTATCACATCTATATTTTTATTACGTCCATTTTATATTCCTTTACCATTTGTATCATGAAAACTACTATTTCTTGTCAAAAATACTACATATTCTGCTCAAATCATTGAACTACCCATTTGTTTACATTACTGTGATATTTGACCTTTCTGCACTCAGTGGGGCTCTGACGGGATTTACTTTGGCGCTGTTCTATCCGTCCTTGTTTCTTACATCATTGACAACTCAAAATGTAGATTATGGGCTCTTCTCTTCAATTGTGTGAGTTTGATGTTCGTTATATTAATTTACATCTTGAATTTGATATTTGGGGGATGGAGAAATATAAATATCATTTTCATTTATCAGGAAATTGCATACAAATTCTTTTTTTAAAGAAAGACTTTCTTGTTAAACAAGTGGTGTGTGTTATTGTGTTTATGCACATATTCTTCTATTTTAAGTACCCAGAAATTCAAAGAAGCATATCTCAAGTTGACAATGTTTCTGTGTGTATACATAATACCTTCCCAACAGAATAATCTATGTTAGCAAGTGACTAAGGTCATAATAAATGTCAAATGTAACATGTTAAAAATTACCTAATTTATGCCAAATTTGTTCCACCATCTTTCTATATGAATCCAGAATTGCTTTGTTACAGAACTGTTATACAGAAAGTGCTCAACATCATCTATATCTTTACAATGACTCCTTTTACATAGGTTAGACAGAACAACCATTTCATTCATGGTAATATCCTGTTAATAATATTATACTGAAAAGATTGTTATCTTGCGTCAGATGTACATGAATAGGAAAATTTAATTATCTGTCTCCAGCATCACCTTCTGTATAATTTCTTTCCCACTTTTCCAGGGCTGTTGGTTTTTATATTTTATCAAATATGAAAATATATTGCTTTTCTCAATTTATAAAATATAAGAATGTAACACTTAATATCAAATTTGTTGACAAAAGTCTAACAACTTATTTTCATCATCCAGCAGATGACGAACCCTTGTTACACCAGTACTAAAACATTCTGGCCACATTAAGGTATTCATTGATTTCCATTGTGAAGAAGTTTGCCTCTTCATGTAAAGATTAGGGGAGGCAATATATCTGTTTTGCCACAATATTTCCTGTTTGAAGTAATTCACACCCAATCACCCTGCCTAGGATCAGACCAGATATCAAACACTATAAAAAGGAATTATAGTACAAACCTGTGATCAGAGGGTATTCAGTCTTTACTTACACAGCTCGACCGTTAAGGAGGATTCTATTTAGCTTTTAGAGTCATGTCCTCCCTTTTGCAGAAAAATGTTTTCACAGACATAAGATATTGTTATATTTATATGAGTCTCGGCTTATAATACACATAAATGATTTAAGAATGTCTAAAATCGTGGGAACAGGAGGAAAACAGTTATGTCTGTTATAAAAATATGTTTCTATGTTTTGGCTTCTATGATATAACAAGATTTTGATTATAGTTTTAAATATTTCATATACTGTTGTACGTGTGCACTGATATGTTTTAACGTATCTAACATGGCCGCCGTGTTGTCAACTGGATGTGACATCAGCTTGTCCCCTCCTATTACCAGGTCCATTCTCCAGCCATTGACAATGTACAGAACCACATCGTTAATTGCCATAGTGTAACAAGTGAGAAATCCTCACAGTCCCTCAATGTTATACCTCATCCCCAGCTGCTAAATTGAGTAAAAATAGCATCATATATATACCCTCAATAAAGACTACCCGAAGCTTCCAGTATTGTGTCTGATCCAATGTAGATGTGTTTGTTGTCTGTCCACCCCAGCTGGCTGGTGTTTAACATAACCATAGGTTCGATATCTTTCATATTATTATAATACCACAAGGCTTCCAACGTAGGCTGATAGCAGTGACAACACTGTCTTGTTGTTTTGGCAGGTTTATAGGTGCAATTAATGAATATCTTTGTACTATATGAATAGAATGTTTTTTAATGGTGTGTACTGTTTTATCATCGTAATTGTATTCATATGTGTTCCTTGAGTACGTAATAAATATAATAATGATGATGATGATGATGATGATGATGATGATGATGATGATGATGATGATGATGATGATGATATCGCAAATGAAATGTATTTTTTTACACAGATTATGGGATATGTTATTTATTTTTCTGCTCCAAGTTTACACGAGATGTGTGCATTCAAATCATAATTATGGAAATGAGTTTAAAATTGCCGTTATAACCTTATACTGAAAAAACCACATGCTTTATTGTTATTTTTGTCTTTCCAGTTTATTTTTAGTTATTGGCAGGTAATGATGTTCAGTGAAAAAATGACTATGAAAAAATGACTATGATAAACATTAATTTATATCCCTACCAATGTGTGGGCCATCATAAATGAATTGATTTATGAATGCTATTATATCATACACAGTATTTTGTTTTCAAGGTTTAGAAAAAGAATTCAAACATTTTGGTTTTTAAATTAATATTTCAAAGCTATGGCACAGTTGCAACCAGGCTACAACCCAGCTGAGGTCATACAGACTGCATCACCTTTGGGTACACATTTTCTTAGAAGATGCATTTTATTAAAATATTGTAACACCTGCATTATTTTTTTCATGATAGTAATTATAAATACTAATTTTAGTGTACACCACTGACTTGAAGATTATCAAAGATTGAGATAGGCTTTTTTTGTCAGAAAAAATTGTTTGAATGGGCCTATTTATTAATTTGAAATAAGTTGTTCCAAATTCGGTCCATGAAGGTCTTTTGGATATAGCATAGAAAACCATGACTGAAGGGACAATAGGTGAGATCCACCGACGAAAGAGGGTCCCGGACACGATCTGACAGGGTGCCGGACACGATCTGACAGGGTGCCGGACACGATCTGACAGGGTCCCGTACACGATCTGACAGGGTACCGGACACGATCTGACAGGATCCCGTACAGGGTACCGGACACGATCTGACATGGTCCCGTCCACGATCTGACAGGGTCCCGGACACGATCTGACAGGGTCCCCGACACGATCTGACAGGGTCCCGTACACGATCTGACAGGGTACCGGACACGATCTGACAGGGTCCAGGACACGATCTGACAGGGTCCCATACAGGGTACCGGACACGATCTGACAGGGTCCCGGACATGATCTGACAGGGTCCCGGACACGATCTGTACAGTGTCCCGGACACGATCTGACAGGGTACCGGACATGATCTGAGAGGGTCCCGGACACGATCTGACAGGGTCCCGTACAGGGTACCGGACACGATCTGACAGGGTCCCAGACACGATCTGACAGGGTCCCCAACACGATCTGACAGGGTCCCGGACACGATCTGACAGGGTCCCAGACACGATCTGACAGGGTCCCCGACACGATCTGACAGGGTCCCCAACACGATCTGACAGGGTCCCCGACACGAGCTGACAGGGTCCCCGACACGAGCTGACAGGGTCCCCGACACAATCTGACAGGGTCTCCGACACGATCTGACAGGGTCCCGGACACAATCTGACAGGGTCCCGGACACGATCTGACAGGGTCCCGTACAGGGTACCGGACACGATCTGACAGGGTCCCAGACACGATCTGACAGGGTCCCCAACACGATCTGACAGGGTCCCGGACACGATCTGACAGGGTCCCGGACACGATCTGACAGGGTCCCGGACACGATCTGACAGGGTCCCCGACACGATCTGACAGGGTCCCCTACACGATCTGACAGGGTCCCAGACACGATCTGACAGGGTCCCGGACACGATCTGACAGGGTCCTGGACACGATCTGACAGGGTCCCGGACACGATCTGACAGGGTCCCGGACACGATCTGACAGGGTCCCGGACACGATCTGACAGGGTCCCGGACACGATCTGACAGGGTCCCGGACACGATCTGACAGGGTCCCGGAAACGATCTGACAGGGTCCCGGACACGATATGATTGCCCGATGAAATCTACCAACGAGACAGGGTCCCAGACACGATCTGACAGGATCCTGACACGATCTGACTGTTCGATAAAATCCACCGACGAGACAGGGTCCCGGACACGATCTGACAGGACACGCTCTGACAGGGTCCCTGACATGATCTGACTGCTTAATGAAATCCACAGACGAGACAGGGTCCCGGCTGCAGATAACATCTTAATTCTGCCAGACATGACCGATATTCAAGTGTTCTTCAATTGGTTCATCCATCTTGCTGAAATCATGACGTCAAAGGGACCAACTATTTGAATTCTTTCTCTGCTACCACCTGCCGGAGTAATTAGCTTGTTTTCTGCAGCAGACTCGCCAACCATGATCTGAGTGGGTACAATTATTTGAACATTTCTACCTTTGAGTGAATGCTTCATGCTTTGCTTGAGGCAGATGGCCATCTCCTTGATTGTACAGTATCTGTATCAACTCAAAAGGGACAAACATTGAACTTTGTCATAATTGGTGGCACACAAGACGCTGTATTGAAAGCGAGGCGTGAAGTATATAAATGTATAAATGAAGATAATGACTGATGGTGCGGGCTAGCGCCATGTGATAGTATATGATTTTTACAGATGATTTTTACAGATCCAATTTTGCTTGTATATGTTGATGCTTAAATAACTTCATAAACAATGATATGAATATAAAACGGTTTCTTAAACCGCCCCCTACTGACATTTCTTAAACCGCCCCCAAATGGCATTTCTTAAACTGCCCCCTACTGGCATTTCTTAAACTGCCCCCACTGGCTTTTCTTAAACTGCCCCCACATGGCATTTCTTAAACTGCCCCCTACTGGTATTTCTTAAACTGTCCCCCACTGGCATTTCTTAAACTGCCCCCACTGGCTTTTCTTAAACTGCCCCCAAATGGCATTTCTTAAACTGCCCCCACATGGCATTTCTTAAACTGCCCCCTACTGGCATTTCTTAAACTGCCCCCACTGGCTTTTCTTAAACTGCCCCCAAATGGCATTTCTTAAACTGCCCCCACATGGCATTTCTTAAACTGCCCCCTACTGGCATTTCTTAAACTGCCCCCACTGGCTTTTCTTAAACTGCCCCCACATGGCATTTCTTAAACTGCCCCCTACTGGTATTTCTTAAACTGTCCCCCACTGGCATTTCTTAAACTGCCCCCACTGGCTTTTCTTAAACTGCCCCCAAATGGCATTTCTTAAACTGCCCCCACATGGCATTTCTTAAACTGCCCCCTACTGGCATTTCTTAAACTGCCCCCACTGGCTTTTCTTAAACTGCCCCCAAATGGCATTTCTTAAACTGCCCCCTACTGGCATTTCTTAAACTGCCCCCTACTGGCATTTCTTAAACTGCCCCCTACTGGCATTTCTTAAACTGCCCCCACTGGCTTTTCTTAAACTGCCCCCAAATGGCATTTCTTAAACTGCCCCCTACTGGTATTTCTTAAACTGCCCCCCACTGGCATTTCTTAAACTGCCCCCACTGGCTTTTCTTAAACTGCCCCCAAATGGCATTTCTTAAACTGCCCCCACATGGCATTTCTTAAACTGCCCCCTACTGGTATTTCTTAAACTGCCCCTACTGGCTTTTCTTAAACTGCCCCCAAATGGCATTTCTTAAACTGCCCCCTACTGACATTTCTTAAACTGTCCCCTACTGGCATTTCTTAAACTGCCCCCAAATGGCATTTCTTAAACTGCCCCCTACTGGCATTTCTTAAACTGTCCCCTACTGGCATTTCTTAAACTGCCCCCAAATGGCATTTCTTAAACTGCCCCCTACTGATATTTCTCAAACTACCCGTATTGGCATTTCTTAAATTGCCCCCTACTGACATTTCTTAAACTGCCCCCTACTGGCATTTCTTAAACTGCCCTCTATTGGCATTTCTTAAACCGCCCCCTACTGGCATTTCTTAAACTGCCCCCTACTGACTTTTCTTAAACTGCCCCCAAATGGCATTTCTTAAACTGCCCCCTACTGACATTTCTTAAACTGTCCCCTACTGGCATTTCTTAAACTGCCCCCAAATGGCATTTCTTAAACTGCCCCCTACTGATATTTCTCAAACTACCCCGTATTGGCATTTCTTAAATTGCCCCCTACTGGCATTTCTTAAACTGCCCCCTATTGGTATTTCTTGAATTGCCCCCTATTGGCATTTCTTAAACCGCCCCCTACTGGCATTTCTTAAACTGCCCCCTACTGGCATTTCTTAAACTGCCCCCACATGGCATTTCTTAAACTACCCCCTACTGGCATTTCTTAAACTGCCCCCTACTGGCATTTCTTAAACTGCCCTCTATTGGCATTTCTTAAACCGCCCCCTACTGGCATTTATTAAACTGCCCCCTACTGGCATTTCTTAAACTGCCCCCACATGGCATTTCTTAAACTGCCCCCTACTGGCATTTCTTAAACTGCCCCCTACTGGCATTTCTCAAACTGCCCCCACATGGCATTTCTCAAACTGCCCCCTACTGGCATTTCTTAAACTGCCCCCTACTGGCATTTCTTAAACTGCCCCCTACTGGCATTTCTTAAACTGCCCCCTACTGACATTTCTTAAACTGCCCCCTATTGGCATTTCCTAAACTGCCCCCTACTGGCATTTCTCAAACTGCCCCCACATGGCATTTCTCAAACTGCCCCCTACTGGGTTTTCTTAAACTGCCCCCAAATGGCATTTCTTAAACTGCCCCCTACTGGCATTTCTTAAACTGCCCCCTATTGGCATTTCTTAAACTGCCCCCTACTGGCATTTCCTAAAACAACTTACTTCTTTGCTCTTCTCATATGTACACTTTCAAATCGTGCAGGTCGTTGGCAAATATAAATTTCTATCCTATCATCCTGCGACATATTGAACTTCAATGCAATATGAGTATCTTTGGTTGAAGTTGTTTATATTTTGCTCAAAGATATCACACTTAGTGAGTCAGTGGCCGACCTTGGTATCAAGGCCCTAACAGTATCACCAACACTGTCAGAGTGGGTGACACTGATATCACACCAAGTGGGTGACACTGATATCACACCTAGTGAGACAGTGACTGACCTTGGTATCAAGGCCCTAACAATATCACCAACACTGTCAGAGTGGGTGACACTGATATCACACCTAGTGAGTCAGTGGCTGACCTTGGTATCAAGGCCCTAACAATATCACCAACACTGTCAGAGTGGGTAACACTGATATCACACCTAGTGAGTCAGTGACTGACCTTGGTATCAAGGCCCTAACAATATCACCGACACTGTCAGAGTGGGTGACACTGATATAACACCTAGTGGGTAACACTGATATCACACCTAGTGAGTCAGTCGCTGACCTTGGTATCAAGGCCCTAACAATATCACCAACACTGTCAGAGTGGGTGACACTGATATCACACCTAGTGAGTAACACTGATATCACACCTAGTGAGTCAGTCGCTGACCTTGGTATCAAGGCCCTAACAATATCACCAACACTGTCAGAGTGGGTGACACTGTTATCACACCTAGTGAGTAACACTGATATCACACCTAGTGAGTCAGTCGCTGACCTTGGTATCAAGGCCCTAACAATATCACCAACACTGTCAGAGTGGGTAACACTGATATCACACCTAGTGAGTCAGAGGCTGACCTTGGTATCAAGGCCCTAACAATATCACCAACACTGTCAGAGTGGGTAACACTGATATCACACCTAGTGAGTCAGTGGCCGACCTTGGTATCAAGGCCCTAACAATATCACCAACACTGTCAGAGTGGGTAACACTGATATCACACCTAGTGAGTCAGTGGCTGACCTTGGTATCAAGGCCCTAACAATATCACCAACACTGTCAGAGTGGGTGACACTGTTATCACACCTAGTGAGTAACACTGATATCACACCTAGTGAGTCAGTCGCTGACCTTGGTATCAAGGCCCTAACAATATCACCAACACTGTCAGAGTGGGTAACACTGATATCACACCTAGTGAGTCAGAGGCTGACCTTGGTATCAAGGCCCTAACAATATCACCAACACTGTCAGAGTGGGTAACACTGATATCACACCTAGTGAGTCAGTGGCCGACCTTGGTATCAAGGCCCTAACAATATCACCAACACTGTCAGAGTGGGTAACACTGATATCACACCTAGTGAGTCAGTGGCCGACCTTGGTATCAATGCCCTAACAATATCACCAACACTGTCAGAGTGGGTGACACTGATATCACACCTAGTGAGTCAGTGGCTGACCTTGGTATCAAGGCCCTACCAATATCACCAACACTGTCAGAGTGGGTAACACTGATATCACACCTAGTGAGTCAGTGGCTGACCTTGGTATCAATGCCCTAACAATATCTCCAACACTGTCAGAGTGGGTAACACTGATATCACACCTAGTGGGTGACACTGATATCACACCTAGTGAGTCAATGGCTGACCTTGGTATCAAGGCCCTACCAATATCACCAACACTGTCAGAGTGGGTAGCACTGATATCACACCTAGTGAGTCAGTGGCTGACCTTGGTATCAAGGCCCTACCAATATCACCAACACTGTCAGAGTGGGTAGCACTGATATCACACCTAGTGAGTCAGTAGATGACCTTGGTATCAAGGCCCTACCAATATCACCAACACTGTCAGAGTGGGTAACACTGATATCACACCTAGTGAGTCAGTGGCCGACCATGGTATCAAGGCCCTAACAATATCACCAACACTGTCAGTGTGGGAGACACTGATATCACACCTAGTGAGTCAGTGGCTGACCTTGGTATCAATGCCCTAACAATATCACCAACACTGTCAGAGTGGGTAGCACTGATATCACACCTAGTGAGTCAGAGGCTGACCTTGGTATCAAGGCCCTAATAATATCACCAACACTGTCAGAGTGGGTAACACTAATATCACACCTAGTGAGTCAGTGACTGACCTTGGTATCAAGGCCCTAATAATATCACCAACACTGTCAGAGTGGGTAACACTGATATCACACCTAGTGAGACAGTGGCCGACCTTGGTATCAAGGCCCTAACAATATCACCAACACTGTCAGAGTGGGTAACACTGATATCACACCTAGTGAGTCAGTGGCTGACCTTGGTATCAAGGCCCTAACAATATCATCAACACTGTGAGAGTGGGTGACACTGATATCACACCTAGTGAGTCAGTGGCTGACCTTGGTATCAAGGCCCTAACAATATCACCAACACTGTCAGTGTGGGTGACACTGATATCACACCTAGTGAGTCAGTGGCTGACCTTGGTATCAATGCCCTAACAATATCACCAACACTGTCAGAGTGGGTAACACTAATATCACACCTAGTGAGTCAGAGGCTGACCTTGGTATCAAGGCCCTAACAATATCACCAACACTGTCAGAGTGGGTAACACTAATATCACACCTAGTGAGTCAGAGGCTGACCTTGGTATCAAGGCCCTAATAATATCACCAACACTGTCAGAGTGGGTGACACTGATATCACACCTAGTGAGTCAGTCGCTGACCTTGGTATCAAGGCCCTAACAATATCACCAACACTGTCAGAGTGGGTGACACTGATATCACACCTAGTGAGTCTGTGGCCAACCTTGGTATCAAGGCCCTAATAATATCACCAACACTGTCAGAGTGGGTAACACTAATATCACACCTAGTGAGTCAGAGGCTGACCTTGGTATCAAGGCCCTAACAATATCACCAACACTGTCAGAGTGGGTAACACTGATATCACACCTAGTGAGTCAGTGACCGACCATGGTATCAAGGCCCTAATAATATCACCGACACTGTCAGAGTGGGTGACACTGATATAACACCTAGTGAGTCAGAGGCTGACCTTGGTATCAAGGCCCTAATAATATCACCAACACTGTCAGAGTGGGTAGCACTGATATCACACCTAGTGGGTGACACTGATATCACACCTAGTGGGTGACACTGATATCACACCTAGTGAGTCAGTGACTGACCTTGGTATCAAGGCCCTAACAATATCACCAACACTGTCAGAGTGGGTGACACTGATATCACACCTAGTGAGTCAGTGACTGACCTTGGTATCAAGGCCCTAATAATATCACCAACACTGTCAGAGTGGGTAGCACTGATATCACACCTAGTGGGTGACACTGATATCACACCTAGTGGGTGACACTGATATCACACCTAGTGAGTCAGTGACTGACCTTGGTATCAAGGCCCTAACAATATCACCAACACTGTCAGAGTGGGTGACACTGATATCACACCTAGTGAGTCAGAGGCCGACCTTGGTATCAAGGCCCTAATAATATCACCAACACTGTCAGAGTGGGTAGCACTGATATCACACCTAGTGAGTCAGTGGCTGACCTTGGTATCAAGGCCCTAATAATATCACCAACACTGTCAGAGTGGGTAACACTGATATCACACCTAGTGAGTCAGAGGCTGACCTTGGTATCAAGGCCCTAATAATATCACCAACACTGTCAGAGTGGGTAGCACTGATATCACACCTAGTGAGTCAGAGGCCGACCTTGGTATCAAGGCCCTAATAATATCACCAACACTGTCAGAGTGGGTAACACTGATATCACACCTAGTGAGTCAGTGGCTGACCTTGGTATCAAGGCCCTAACAATATCACCAACACTGTCAGAGTGGGTAACACTGATATCACATCTAGTGAGACAGTGACTGACCTTGGTATCAAGGCCCTAACAATATCACCAACACTGTCAGAGTGGGTAACACTGATATCACACCTAGTGAGTCAGTGGCCGACCTTTGTATCAAGGCCCTAACAATATCACCAACACTGTCAGAGTGGGTGACACTGATATCACACCTAGTGGGTGACACTGATATCACACCTAGTGAGTCATTGGCTGACCTTGGTATCAAGGCCCTAATAATATCACCAACACTGTCAGAGTGGGTAGCACTGATATCACACCTAGTGAGTCAGTGGCCGACCTTGGTATCAAGGCCCTAACAATATCACCAACACTGTCAGAGTGGGTGACACTGATATCACACCTAGTGGGTGACACTGATATCACACCTAGTGAGTCATTGGCTGACCTTGGTATCAAGGCCCTAATAATATCACCAACACTGTCAGAGTGGGTAGCACTGATATCACACCTAGTGAGTCAATGGCTGACCTTGGTATCACGGCCCTAACAATATCACCAACACTGTCAGAGTGGGTGACACTGATATCACATCTAGTGAGACAGTGACTGACCTTGGTATCAAGGCCCTAACAATATCACCAACACTGTCAGAGTGGGTAACACTGATATCACACCTAGTGAGTCAGTGGCCGACCTTTGTATCAAGGCCCTAACAATATCACCAACACTGTCAGAGTGGGTGACACTGATATCACACCTAGTGGGTGACACTGATATCACACCTAGTGAGTCATTGGCTGACCTTGGTATCAAGGCCCTAATAATATCACCAACACTGTCAGAGTGGGTAGCACTGATATCACACCTAGTGAGTCAGTGGCCGACCTTGGTATCAAGGCCCTAACAATATCACCAACACTGTCAGAGTGGGTAGCACTGATATCACACCTAGTGAGTCAATGGCTGACCTTGGTATCACGGCCCTAACAATATCACCAACACTGTCAGAGTGGGTGACACTGATATCACATCTAGTGAGACAGTGACTGACCTTGGTATCAAGGCCCTAACAATATCACCAACACTGTCAGAGTGGGTAACACTGATATCACACCTAGTGAGTCAGTGGCCGACCTTTGTATCAAGGCCCTAACAATATCACCAACACTGTCAGAGTGGGTGACACTGATATCACACCTAGTGGGTGACACTGATATCACACCTAGTGAGTCATTGGCTGACCTTGGTATCAAGGCCCTAATAATATCACCAACACTGTCAGAGTGGGTAGCACTGATATCACACCTAGTGAGTCAGTGGCCGACCTTGGTATCAAGGCCCTAACAATATCACCAACACTGTCAGAGTGGGTAGCACTGATATCACACCTAGTGAGTCAATGGCTGACCTTGGTATCACGGCCCTAACAATATCACCAACACTGTCAGAGTGGGTGACACTGATATCACACCTAGTGAGTCAGTGGCTGACCTTGGTATCAAGGCCCTAACAATATCACCAACACTGTCAGAGTGGGTGACACTGATATCACACCTAGTGGGTCAGTGGCTGACCTTGGTATCAAGGCCCTAATAATATCACCAACACTGTCAGAGTGGGTAACACTGATATCACACCTAGTGGGTAACACTGATATCACACCTAGTGGGTGACACTGATATCACACCTAGTGGGTAACACTGATATCACACCTAGTGAGTCAATGGCTGACCTTGGTATCACGGCCCTAACAATATCACCAACACTGTCAGAGTGGGTGACACTGATATCACACCTAGTGAGTCAGTGGCTGACCTTGGTATCAAGGCCCTAACAATATCACCAACACTGTCAGAGTGGGTAACACTGATATCACACCTAGTGAGTCAGTGGCCGACCTTGGTATCAAGGCCCTAGTAATATTACCAACACTGTCAGAGTGGGTAGCACTGATATCACACCTAGTGAGTAACACTGATATCACACCTAGTGAGTCAGTGGCTGACCTTGGTATCAAGGCCCTAACAATATCACCAACACTGTCAGAGTGGGTAACACTGATATCACACCTAGTGGGTAACACTGATATCACACCTAGTGAGTCAGTGACTGACCTTGGTATCAAGGCCCTAACAATATTACCAACACTGTCAGAGTGGGTAGCACTGATATCACACCTAGTGAGTCAGTGGCTGACCTTGGTATCAAGGCCCTAACAATATCACCAACACTGTCAGAGTGGGTAACACTGATATCACACCTAGTGAGTAACACTGATATCACACCTAGTGAGTCAGTGACTGACCTTGGTATCAAGGCCCTAATAATATCACCAACACTGTCAGAGTGGGTAGCACTGATATCACACCTAGTGAGTCAGTGGTTGACCTTGGTATCAAGGCCCTAACAATATCTCCAACACTGTCAGAGTGGGTAGCACTGATATCACACCTAGTGAGTCATTGGCCGACCTTGGTATCACGGCCCTAACAATATCACCAACACTGTCAGAGTGGGTGACACTGATATCACACCTAGTGAGTCAGTGGCCAACCTTGGTATCAAGGCCCTAATAATATCACCAACACTGTCAGAGTGGGTAGCACTGATATCACACCTAGTAGGTGACACTGATATCACACCTAGTGAGACAGTGACTGACCTTGGTATCAAGGCCCTAACAATATCACCAGCACTGTCAGAGTGGGTAACACTGATATCACACCTAGTGAGTCAGTGGCTGACCTTGGTATCAAGGCCCTAATAATACCTCCAACACTGTCAGAGTGGGTAACACTGATATCACACCTAGTGAGTCAGTGGTTGACCTTGGTATCAAGGCCCTAACAATATCTCCAACACTGTCAGAGTGGGTAACACTGATATCACACCTAGTGAGTCAGTGGCCAACCTTGGTATCAAGGCCCTAACAATATCACCAACACTGTCAGAGTGGGTGACACTGATATCACACCTAGTGAGTCAGTGGCCAACCTTGGTATCAAGGCCCTAACAATATCACCAACACTGTCAGAATGGGTGACACTGATATCACACCTAGTGGGTGACACTGATATCACACCTAGTGGGTAACACTGATATCACACCTAGTGAGTCAGTGACTGACCTTGGTATCAAGGCCCTAACAATATCACCAGCACTGTCAGAGTGGGTAGCACTGATATCACACCTAGTGAGTCAGTGGCTGACCTTGGTATCAATGCCCTAATAATATCACCAACACTGTCAGAGTGGGTAACACTGATATCACACCTAGTAGGTGACACTGATATCACACCTAGTGAGTCAGTGGCTGACCTTGGTATCAAGGCCCTAACAATATCACCAACACTGTCAGAGTGGGTGACACTGATATCACACCTAGTGAGTCAGAGGCTGACCTTGGTATCAAGGCCCTAACAATATCACCAACACTGTCAGAGTGGGTAACACTGATATCATACCTAGTGGGTGACACTGATATCACACCTAGTGGGTGACACTGATATCACACCTAGTGAGTCAGTGACTGACCTTGGTATCAAGGCCCTAACAATATCACCAACACTGTCAGAGTGGGTAACACTGATATCATACCTAGTGGGTGACACTGATATCACACCTAGTGGGTGACACTGATATCACACCTAGTGAGTCAGTGACTGACCTTGGTATCAAGGCCCTAACAATATCACCAACACTGTCAGAGTGGGTGACACTGATATCACACCTAGTGAGTCAGTGGCTGACCTTGGTATCAAGGCCCTAACAATATCTCCAACACTGTCAGAGTGGGTAACACTGATATCACACCTAGTGAGTCAGTGGCTGACCTTGGTATCAATGCCCTAATAATATCACCAACACTGTCAGAGTGGGTGACACTGATATCACACCTAGTGAGTCTGTGGCTGACCTTGGTATCAAGGCCCTAACAATATCACCAACACTGTCAGAGTGGGTGACACTGATATCACACCTAGTGAGTCAGTGGCTGACCTTGGTATCAAGGCCCTAATAATATCACCAACACTGTCAGAGTGGGTAGCACTGATATCACACCTAGTAGGTGACACTGAGATCACACCTAGTGAGTCAGTGGTTGACCTTGGTATCAAGGCCCTAACAATATCTCCAACACTGTCAGAGTGGGTAACACTGATATCACACCTAGTGAGTAACACTGATATCACACCTAGTGAGTCAGTGGCTGACCTTGGTATCAAGGCCCTAACAATATCACCAACACTGTCAGAGTGGGTAACACTGATATCACACCTAGTGAGTCAGTCGCTGACCTTGGTATCAAGGCCCTAACAATATCACCAACACTGTCAGAGTGGGTAACACTGATATCACACCTAGTGAGTCAGTCGCTGACCTTGGTATCAAGGCCCTAACAATATCACCAACACTGTCAGAGTGGGTAGCACTGATATCACACCTAGTGAGTCAGTGGCCGACCTTGGTATCAAGGCCCTAACAATATCACCAACACTGTCAGAGTGGGTGACACTGATATCACACCTAGTGAGTCAGTGGCCGACCTTGGTATCAAGGCCCTAACAATATCACCAACACTGTCAGAGTGGGTAACACTGATATCACACCTAGTGAGTCAGTGGCTGACCTTGGTATCAAGGCCCTAACAATATCATCAACACTGTGAGAGTGGGTAGCACTGATATCACACCTAGTGAGTCAGTGGCCGACCTTGGTATCAAGGCCCTAATAATACCTCCAACACTGTCAGAGTGGGTAACACTGATATCACACCTAGTGAGTCATTGGCCGACCTTGGTATCAAGGCCCTAATAATATCACCAACACTGTCAGAGTGGGTAACACTGATATCACACCTAGTGAGTCATTGGCCGACCTTGGTATCAAGGCCCTAACAATATCATCAACACTGTCAGAGTGGGTGACACTGATTTCACACCTAGTGAGTCAGTGGCTGACCTTGGTATCAAGGCCCTAACAATATCGCCAACACTGTCAGAGTGGGTAACACTGATATCACACCTAGTGAGTCATTGGCCGACCTTGGTATCAAGGCCCTAATAATATCACCAACACTGTCAGAGTGGGTAACACTGATATCACACCTAGTGAGTCATTGGCCGACCTTGGTATCAAGGCCCTAATAATATCACAAACACTGTCAGAGTGGGTAACACTGATATCACACCTAGTGAGTCTGTGGCCAACCTTGGTATCAAGGCCCTAACAATATCGCCAACACTGTCAGAGTGGGTGACACTAATATCACACCTAGTGAGACAGTGGCTGACCTTGGTATCAAGGCCCTAACAATATCACCAACACTGTCAGAGTGGGTGACACTGATATCACACCTAGTGGGTGACACTGATATCACACCTAATGGGTAACACTGATATCATACCTAGTGATGTTAATATCTTCATAAGTATAGACAAATTCTATGAGTTGTGCACATCCAAGCTTATATGACCCTCTGACCATGCTTTGATTGAACAAGGCACTACACACTTCAAAGGTCTATCAACATAAAAAAATATGATATATTTGCCCTTTTCTATATCATCCTTGTCCTTATGAATTCAATGAGATTTGATTGAAATTTGTACAATAATATTATTTCACTTCTCATAGGGGCTGCTAGAATGAAGAATGCAGAGGTATAGCAGACCTGTCTTGACAGTTTGATGAGGGGTTCACTGCATTGCAAAGTCCCAAGTAGCGGGGCAGTGTAGTGGGGCAGTGTAGGGGGGCAGTGTAGCGGGGCAGTGTAGGGGGGCAGTGTAGGGGGGCAGTGTAGCGGGGCAGTGTAGGGGGGCAGTGTAGGGGGGCAGTGGAGCAGGGCAGTGTAGCGGGGCAGTGTAACGGGGCAGTGTAGCGGGGCAATGTAGCGGGGCAGTGTAGCTGGGCAGTGTAACGGATAAGCGATACAATGTGCTATTCATCGCAATGAAGCCGGTTAAGAATATTGTGGAATAATGGAGCATACACTTTGGGCTCCACTGAATATGTTCAATAGAATCAAAAGATAATTAACGAAAACTATATATAAATATATTTCTCATGAAGGAATGGATACTATCAAACATTAACATTACGTGTTTTTCCCTTAAGCCAACATACCTGACAAAAAGAGGAAAGTCTCAGGTAAGGGTACCGTAGTTAGAGATTAAAAATATGAGCTAGCGTCCTGCTGGGAACACTTGCTTACTGAGATTAGTACTCAGATTAGTGGGGTGTGTAGTCACTTTCACATGTCAAAAATAGTGGGCAAATCACTGTACACACATCTGAGCATTATTACTACACATGTTTCTTATTCAAATTGTGGTTTTATTTGAGAATTAAAATAATGATTGCAATATTTGAATTTATTTCAAATATAGAAATTCTAATTCTATATTGTTAGTAGTGTTTAAACAACTGTGAAACTTGAGAACTATTTTAGAGGTATCGACACCATTTCCAAGAGGTGATCTTTGCACATATTAGTACATGCATTGTTGGCTGATCTCACTGGACAAAAGAGAAATGCACATACAGGTGAAATGTGACCTGTTGATTTCCATCCTGTCAGTGACTGATATGGTCAAATATTGACAACTACACATTTTGAAGATCTTGAAAATTGTTTTGAAATATATAATATACCAATCAGATTGAATGTATTTAAGAATGAGCATTGTTTGCAGGTATGTTTTAAGTGTTGATGAATTGTAACAACACCTCAGATAGGTACAGTCCATGTTTATTTTTAAATGTGGATCCAGACGAAATGTTGAGTGAGCAATCCTGCCATGAGAAAAGGTCAAAGCATATCATCAGACCTGTGAGACACATAATAATGCTGAAACATTGGGAACTATTGCATCGCACTGGATTCATTCAGAGATGCTCAAGGTTGGCCTCTTGATCAACTTACTCAAAGTTTAAAGTCTATGATAAATTCTTGAAATTGGATCCATGTTATAATTCATTTTTTTCTAAACTGAAATAAAATTGGAATATGAAGATTTCATATTTGTTTTCTCCATATAACTACTATTTTTTATATTTTCTATGTTGGCAAAAAACATATTCAATTCTATATGTTCTGACATGCATATTGCTCAAATATTGTCTATGTTTGCAAAATAAAATAATAAAAATTATATTCTTCTGATATGCAAATTGCTCAATAAGAACTCCAATATAAAGATTTCATTTTTTGGGGGGTATCAAATCATTTCTATTATTTTATATTCCTCTGCATTTGCAATAGACAAATCAATTTATGTTTCCTGAAGTACATATCACTCAAACAGATATTAAGATTTCACCTTCAGCATGAAAATAATACTTTTCCCAACCAGGATTCGAACCCTGGACCTTTAGCATAGAAGACAGACATCTTAACCACTGAGCCATGTATCACCCTTTGTCTGTACTGTAGAAAACTTGGAGTCACAGCATTGTATGAAAATTGAAATTGTTCCATTTCTTTGCTAATAAAGACATTTTATTTTATTTTTTTGTATTTTCTCCATTTGCCAAAAAAACAAAAAAAAAAAAACAAAAGAAAAACACATTTTATGTGTTCTGACTTTCATTCTGCTCTAAAAAGACCCCAACATGAAGATTTCACCTTTGAAGATTTCATCTTTGTTTATTGTATCGTCATTATTTTTTATAATTTCTATCAAAATCAAAAATGTTTCAATTCTATATGTTCTGATGTGCATGTTGCGAAAATAAAACTTCAAAATGAAGATTTCAGTTTCAGCATGAATAAAAAAAAAATATATTGTTCCCGGTGGGAATTGAACCCCAGACCTTAAGCATGTGAGACAGATGTCTTACCCACTGAGCCATATTGATTAGTATGTTTTGACCTTCTCACTGGTAAATCACACAAATAGTCAACATCTTTATCACTTGATCAAGTTATTTTTATGAAGGGCTATTCCGTTATTTCACACAACAGCCTAAATTAAATTTATAGAGTAAAATTTTCCAAAAATATGTTTGTCTAAGATGATATCAATAGTAATGCAAATCGATAAAAAGAAACAGATATCTATAACTCATCTCTCATTTAAATCTAACCATTTTTTAGTTGATTCTCTGTAGGTAGGTATATAAGGTTAGCATGTAATAATTTATATTGAATATGAGGTGTGTCATATAATGTCCATACACATTTTACATATTTAACTCGAAAACATAAAACAGAGAATTGAAATTAGCCAAAGAAAATCAGTTACTGGAGTGGTGCACATTTTTCTGGAGAAGTCATATGGAAAGTAGTTCGGTAGGATGTTAATTTCATAGGGAGTTAATGTGTTAATATGTACTCAATGAGTTCACTCATAACAGAAATCAAGATGGCCGAATGTTGGTTGAGAAAGTGCTTGATTTCTCTTAAGGGGAGTACACGTCATGTGTGGTTATATCATGTGTTAACAACTTTCAAATAACTTATTGATTTAACCCAATATATAACTGAGGATAATGTTATTTATATATGATGTTTCAGAATCTAAACAGAGGATATTTACGCACATTGATTGATTTTGGCACAGTGACAGAGGGATAGTACATGTATATATATATATATATATATATATATATATATATACATGTATGTATGCAAATTATTTTTATCAAGGATAAATTTATTTTAACATTCTATTTTACAAACGCTAACTTTTTTACGCTTAAAGAATATGAGAATTTCAGTAATAATGGAAGGTTTGTGACAATCAAAATGATAGAGAGTTCCCTGAGGATTGATAATGTAGGCTGAGGGTGTACAGTCAGTGTAATAGATGCTATTAGAAGTTAGTCCACATATTTGACTATCGTTTGTTTTGGCTGACATCAGCATGGAGTCCGGACTGTAGTACTCGGCGAGATACACTGAGACCACAAGTGGCGCCCCAGCGGGAATCTTGAGAACTACCCGGATAAAACGAAGTGGATCAGAACACGTCCTGTTCGAGAAATCACTGAGATGATGAATGTTATGAAGCCCTAAGGTACTTGGCAACTTGATCACAAATGGACCTGAAACAAGATTGTAATAAATGATTATATCATCTGTTATATGGGAATATATAGATATTCATGATACTTGCAGCAGCATAACAGATCAGTAGCACTTATAAGAGTAAAAATCATCAATTATCTCCTGAAATCAATTACTCACATGCAATTTACCATCACTCCGCAGAGATTGCCTGAGATAGGAAACTTATACTGACATTGCCTTCAAGATTGGAAAGTACCAACAAGGAAACTAATATAATGAATCTTTTATAATCGACATCTCACATATATATTCTTCCTCATATTATTTGTTCCTTACATAATTTGTATCTTTTATAATTAGAATCTCCAATAATTTATACCTCATATAGTTTGTATCTCATAGAATTAGTATCTTGTATAATTGGTATCTCATATATTTGGTATCTCATATGAATTTGTTTCCCATATAATTGGTATCTCATATACTGTATACAGAGAAAAATTTGCGCCTAGTTATTTTCGCGCCATCGCCGTTTTCGACAGGTTCGCGCCGTTTTATTTTCACGAATTTTGGATTTCTAGTACATAATATTATTACAAATTACGCTTTGCAGGTCGAGAACAGAACAAAACCATCCATTATTGCGCAATATATTAATATTTCAATGCGAGTTAATAACAATCATTTTCGCTTTGTTTTGACTTTGTTCTCACTGATTCCAATTATCAGCATTCACAGTTTTGCATTACGTCATTGTTTTCATTGCTTTGAGTCGTGTCTTCCCCTTTTTGACAGAAATGCTTTCACACGTGGATCGATTTTAATTGCGTTTTAAATGATAAATAAAAGTATATACCCAATGTTAACACAAAATACGCTTTGCAGGTCGAGAACAGAACTAAACCATACATCCATTTAACATGCATTACGCAATACAAGGGCGTCATTTTAAAAAGCGGGAGGGACGGGGACAAGCTCTTATTTTTGGCGCGAAAACAAATGGAGTGTATCAACTCGCATTGAAAAATTCTCTTTGTGTTGCCGCACATCAAATTTACTGTGTTCCGCACATCGAAAACGTAACACGATGTACGTGACGTCCTTGATCATTTTGTCATTGTTTCCACTGCTTTGAGTTGTGTCTTCCCTTTTTGACTGAAGAAGCATTTTATTTTTGTTATTTATGGTCATGCTTGGTATCAAAATGACCGGGAGAGTCCCCTCTTCAATTTTTCGTTCATTTAATTTCGCGAATGACATCCTGGCGCGAATTAACTCGAAAATAAAAAGGTCGCGAAAATTTGTCTGCATACAGTAATTAGTATCTCCTATAATTAGTATATCATATAATTGGTATCTCATATAATTAGTATCTCTTATAATTGGTATCTCGTATAATTGGTATCTCGTATAATTGGTATCCCATATAATTGGTATCCCATATAATTGGTATCTCGTATAATTGGTATCTCCTATACTTGGTATCTCATATAATTAGTAACTCATATAATTGGTATCTCATATAATTAGTATCTCATATAATTGGTTTCTCATATAATTGGTATCTTGTATAATTGGTATCTCCTATAATTGGTATCTCATATAATTAGTATCTCCTATAATTTATACCTCATATAATTTGTATCTCATATAATTTGTATCTCCTATAATTGGTATCTCCTATAATTAGAATCTCATATTATTTGTATCTCCTATAATTGGTATCTCATATAATTAGTATCTCCAATTATACATATCTCCTATAATTAGAATACATAATAATTAGTATCTCATATAATTGGTATCTCCTATAATTAGTATCTCCTATAAATGGTATCTCTTATAATTGGTATCCCATATAGTTAGTATCTCATATAATTGGTATCTCATATAATTGGTATCTCATATAATTGGTATCTCATATAATTGGTATCCCATATAATTGGTATCTCGTATAATTGGTATCCTAAATAATTGGTATCCCAAATAATTGGTATCTCGTATAATTGGTATCTCGTATAATTGGTATCTCGTATAATTAGTATCTTGTATAATTGGTATCCCAAATAATTGGTTTCTCTTATAATTTGTATCTCGTATAATTCGTATCTCGTATAATTGGTAACTCATATAATTGGTATCTCGTATAATTGGTATCTCGTATAATTAGTATCTTGTATAATTGTTATCTCATATAATTGGTATCTCGTATAATTGGCATCTCTTATAATTGTTATCTCATATAATTGGTATCTCGTATAATTGGTATCTCATATAATTGGTATCCCATATAATTAGTATCTCGTATAATTAGTATCTCATATAATTGATATCCCATATAATTGGTATCCCAAATAATTGGTATCCCATATAATTGGTATCCCATATAATTGGTATCCCATATAATTGGTATCTCGTATAATTGGTATCTCGTATAATTGGTATCTCTTATAATTGGTATCTCATATAATTGGTATCCCAAATAATTGGTATCCCATATAATTGGTATCCCATATAATTGGTATCTCGTATAATTGGTATCTCGTATAATTGGTATCTCGTATAATTAGTATCTCATATAATTGGTATCCCATATAATTGGTATCCCAAATAATTGGTATCCCATATAATTGGTATCCCATATAATTGGTATCCCATATAATTGGTATCTCGTATAATTGGTATCTCGTATAATTGGTATCTCTTATAATTGGTATCTCATATAATTGGTATCCCAAATAATTGGTATCCCATATAATTGGTATCTCATATAATTGGTATCTCATACAATTGGCATCTTGTATAATTGGTATCTCATATAATTGGTATCTCATATAATTAGTATCTCCTATAATTTATACCTCATATAATTTGTATCTCATATAATTGGTATCTCATATAATTAGTATCTCATATAATTTGTATCTCATATAATTGGTATCCCAAATAATTGATATCTCGTATAATTGGTATCTCCAATTATAAGTATCTCCTGTAATTAGAATACACAATAATTAGTATCTTATATAATGTGTATCTCCTATAATTAGTATCTCATATGATTAGTATCTCCTATAATTGGTATCTCATATAACTAGTATCTCATATAATA
The DNA here is from genome assembly GCA_949316495.1 of Amphiduros pacificus. NCBI lineage: Eukaryota > Metazoa > Annelida > Polychaeta > Phyllodocida > Hesionidae > Amphiduros > Amphiduros pacificus. The sequence goes on from OX439011.1 coordinate 1,106,540, forward strand.
AGTATCTCCTATAATTGGTATCTCCTATAATTGGTATCTCTTATAATTGGTATCTCGTATAATTGGTATCTCCTATAATTGGTATCTCCTATAATTGGTATCTCCTATAATTGGTATCTCATATAATTAGTATCTCATATAATTTGTATCTCATATAATTGGTATCCCAAATAATTGATATCTCGTATAATTGGTATCTCTGATAATTGGTATCACTTATAATTGGTATCTCCTCTAAATGGTGTCTCATATAATTAGTATCTTGTATAATTGGTATCTCGTATAATTAGTATCTCATATAATTTGTATCTCATATAATTGGTATCCCAAATAATTGATATCTCGTATAATTGGTATCTCTGATAATTGGTATCACATATAATTGGTATCTCCTCTAAATGGTATCTCATATAATTAGTATCTTGTATAATTGGTATCTCGTATAATTAGTATCTTGTATAATTAGTATCTCATATAATTGGTATCTCATATAATTGGTATCTCATATAATTAGTATCTCGTATAATTGGTATCTCATATAATTGGTATCTCATATAATTAGTATCTCGTATAATTGGTATCTCATATAATTGGTTTCTCATATAATTGGTATCTGATATAATTGGTATCTCATATAATTAGTATCTTGTATAATGGGTATCCCAAATAATTGGTATCTCATATAATTGGTATCTCATATAATTAGTATCTCATATAATTAGTATCTCATATAATTAGTATCCCATATAATTGGTATCTCATATAATTGGTATCTCTTATAATTGGTATCTCATATAATTGGTATCTCGTATAATTGGTTTCTCATATAATTGGTATCCCATATAATTGGTATCTCATATAATTGGTATCCCATATAATTGGTATCTCCTATAATTGGTATCCCATATAATTGGTATCTCGTATAATTGGTATCCCATATAAATGGTATCTTGTATAATTGGTATCCCATATAATTGGTATCCCATATAATTGGTATCTCATATAATTGGTATCCCATATAATTGGTATCTCCTATAATTGGTATCCCATATAATTGGTATCTCGTATAATTGGTATCCCATATAAATGGTATCTTGTATAATTGGTATCCCATATAATTGGTATCCCAAATAATTGGTATCTCATATAATTGGTATCCCATATAATTGGTATCCCAAATAATTGGTATCTCAAATAATTAGTATCCCATATAATTGGTATCTCTTATAATTGGTATCCCATATAATTAGTATCTTATATAATTGGTCTCTCATATAATTGGTATCTCTTATTATTGGTATCTCACATAATTGGTATCTCATATAATAGGTATCCCATATAATTGGTATATCTTATAATTGGTATCTCATATAATTAGTATCCCAAATAATTGGTATCTCGTATAATTGGTATCTCATATAATTGGTATCTCATAGAATTGGTATCTCATATAATTGGTATCTCTGATAATTGGTATCTTGTATAATTGGTATCTTATATAATTAGTATCTCGTATAATTGGTATCCCATATAATTGGTATATTTTTCATTATAGCATTCATCCTGTCAGGACCCACAACTGCAAAGAAGCCCGAGTCCACTATTATGGTTTGCAAATACAAAAGGCTTTGGATATAATTTATTCATTCCATGGATGCATAATATTTGATAATATGGTTGCATAATATATTATTATATTTTGCAAAAAAGTGAAGGAAAATTAATTACCAAAAGGTATTTTAGCAAAAAATGTTAAGCTTAAAGGGAAATATTTCCACTTAAAATCCACATCTTCACACATTAATGCTCACCCTTTAAAAGTAAAAATTATAATGGCCTGTGTTTATATCCCGTAAACATATTTTTGACAGAAAAGTTCTTATTTGACCTTCACACAAACCAATTAACTTTATTATCCAGTGTAATTTTATGATCATGATAATTTACTGCAAAATTATTTGACATATTACTAATTATATCAAGTAATGTGCAAAATAGATGCCAACATATTTATGACCTTCCATTAAATTATTCATATATGCTCATTATACTAAGATAGATTTCTCATATACACGACAGTGATGATAACTTACACCGCCATGTCAAGACTGTGAATAAACAGAAAACTATGTTCATATATGTTGCTAAATTCAAGATTAGTAAATTGAATTTGTCAAATTATCTTTTTAAAACCCTTTCAGCAAAATTGACCATATCAGTTTGACCTAAGAGCCTTTTTAGCAGTCTGAGAGTAACAGTGCCGGCAGTGGGAGTCAAACCCACCACCTCCCGTCTTCCACTTATATAACCAGTGTGAAAGTAACACTGCCGGCAGTGGGAACCCACCACCTCCCGTCCTCCACTTGTATAACCAGTGTGAAAGTAACACTGCTGGCAGTGGGAGTCGAACCCACCACCTCCCGTCCTCCAATTGTATAACCAGTGTGAAAGTAACACTGCTGGCAGTGGGAGTCGAACCCACCATCTCCCGTCCTCCACTTGTATAACCAGTGTAAAAGCAACACTGCTGGCAGTGGGAGTCGAACCCACCACCTCCCGTCCTCCACTTGTATAACAAGTGTGAGAGTAACACTGCCGGCAGTGGGAGTCGAACCCACCACCTCCCATCCTCCACTTGTATAACAAGTGTGAGAGTAACACTGCCGGCAGTGGGAACCCACCACCTCCCGTCCTCCACTTATATAACCAGTGTGAAAGTAACACTGCTGGCAGTGGGAGTCGAACCCACCACCTCCCGTCCTGCTCTTATATAACCAGTGTGAAAGTAACACTGCCGGCAGTGGGAGTCGAACCCACCACCTCCCGTCCTCCACTTATATAACCAGTGTAAAAGCAACACTGCTGGGAGTGGGAGTCGAACCCACCACCTCCCGTCCTCCACTTGTATAACAAGCGTGAGAGTAACACTGCCGGCAGTGGGAGTCAAACTCACAACCTCCCGTCCTCCACTTTGCTCTACTACATGCACTACATTTTTAGTTATCTAGTATGGTAATGGAAACTAAAATATGGAGAACAAATAAGCCCCTCATATCCTGTACGATATAAATCCTGGTATGTCCTGTCTGATATATAGCCTGGTATGTCCTGTCCGAATTAAAGCCTGGTATGTCCTGTCTGATATCTAGCCTGGTTATGTCCTGTCTGATATATAGTCTGGTATGTCCTGTCTGATATCTAGCCTGGTTATGTCCTGTCTGATATACAGCCTGGCATGTCCTGTCTGATATAAAGCCTGGTATGTCCTGTCTGATATACAGTCTGGTATGTCCTGTCCGAATTAAAGCCTGGTATGTCCTGTCTGATATATAGTCTGGTATGTCCTGTCTGATATATAGTCTGGTATGTACTGTCTGATATATAGCCTGGTATGTCCTGTCTGAATTAAAGCCTGGTATGTCTTGTCTGAATTAAAGCCTGGTATGTCTTGTCTGATATATAGCCTGGTATGTCCTGTCTGATATATAGCCTGGTATGTCCTGTCTGATATATATAGCCTGGTATGTCCTGTCTGAATTATAGCCTGGTATGTCTTGTCTGATATATAGCCTGGTATTTCCTGTCTGATATATAGCCTGGTATGTCCTGTCCGATATAAGGCCTGGTATGTCCTGTATGATATAAAGCTTGGTATGTCCTGTCCGAGATTAAGCCTGGTATGTCCTGTCTGATATAAAGCCTGGTATGTCCTGTCTGATATATAGCTTGGTATATCCTGTCTGATATACAGTCTGGTATGTCCTGTCTGATATAAAGTCTGGTATGTCCTGTCTGATATACAGTCTGGTATGTCCTGTCTGAGAGGTGGAGGGATAAAGTATAATATATCCTCACAGAGTTCATACACCTTGGCTTAGTGGATGATCAAGGGAAACAATACCTGGTATTTCTTGCCTGAGTAGAATATTGCTGTTAAGAGGCCCTGCTTGTAAACACCTGCAAAACTGCAAAATGTGGCGAAGTGTGTTCTCACAGATCAATACAAGGGTAGGGTCTAACTAAGACTTTTGCGAAAAGATTTTTTCAAAGATTGATGGTTGCCATGGTAACGTCAATTAAACACCTCGAAGTCAAGGTACCCCTTTTTAACAAAAAACACACCTTTGAAAAATAGAAATCCCTAAATTCTGCAATATTTCCATCACAATATTTCTTAATGAAATTTTATTGATCTATGATGCATGTATTTATTATAGAGAACCAGTCTTTAGATTTTCATATTTGACCTTTACTTTACCCTTGACCTCATTAAATCAATACAGTGTTGTCCCCTGGCGGCCATGTTCGGAACTAGAATTCTTAGTTAGACCCTACTCTCTGAAATGACATATGGCTTGTCTTGATTTGTGAGAACACCCTTCGTCACATTTTGCAGAGTTTGCAGGTTTTTACAGGCAGAGCCTCTTAGAAGAGGAGCATATTGTTGTAAGACTATCTAATGAAAAAAATGAATATACAGTGCCCAAGACTAATATGAAAACATATGGTGACAGGGCCTTCATGGTATATGCTCCAAGAAATTGGAATGCCCTGCCCCTTGAGGTGAAAAACTGTAAAACAGTGGACACTTTCAAGAAAAACTAAAGACGTTTTTATTCAGGAAGTATTATCTCGAGAAGCGCTTAGAGCAGACTTATATAGCGCTATATAAATCATTATTATTATATTATATTATATTATATTATTAAGACTCTAACCTGAATCACAGATTTTTCCTGAAAATCCTTCTTGACATGAGCAGTTGAAGGTGGCCAGCCCATCTATGCAGGTTCCGCCATTCTGACAGGGAGAACTTCTACACTCGTCCATTCCTTTGTAACAGTTTGATAACATGTTGAGGTATCAACATAATTAACACTGATGAATAATTATAACACACACTAATTAGCAGTATCTGAAGCACCACACCACACACACAACTCTAATGTTTTATATTCTATATTTCACCAAGTATACAGGGATGTATAAGCTATCAGCAAATCTCAATTAGTGCTATATAAGTGCTTTATTATAATTATTATTATTATTATTATTATTACTATTATTATTATTATTATTATTATTATTATTATTATTATTATTATTATTATTATTATTATTATTATTATTATTATTATTATTATTATTATTATTATTATTATTATTATTATTGTCATTGTCATTGTCATTATCATTATCATTATCATTATTATTTTTATTATCATTATCATTATTATTATAATTATTACACATCATTCATTTACAAAACAATCAGTAATATCAAGTCACACATACACAGTACACACATGACATATACAGGTCAAGGTCACACAAACAATATATCCATGGCATATACAGGTCAAGGTCACACATACACAGTAGACACATGTTATATTCAGGTCAAGGTTAGACATACAGAGTATACATATGGCAGATATAGGTCAAGGTCACACAAACACAGTAGACACATGATATATACAGGTCAAGATTACGCATACAGAGTATACATATGGCAAATATAGGTCACACAGGTTTACACATTGCGTGTGTGAACCCTTATATTTGAGTAGTATTTAGAGATGGAAAGATGGACGGAGACACAAAAGGATACGACATACCCTTCACTTAAGCCTGAGGGATAGAAAATGTTTACCGTTCCTATAGATGGAATTGAACCCGGGTCCTCCACATGTCTGTGATTTGTGTGCAGCGCATGGTGAGCTACAGGAGGTGTCTGCTACCAGTCCGTGAGCCCCATACGTGTCCCCGCACCAGCATTGTTTGCCATTTTGGAGGCCAAAGAAGAGATAGGTTGCACATTGTTGCCGGCAGGTGGCAGCATTGATGTTAGACGAAGCTTTTTGTATGGGAAGGTCTCTGGCACCTTTCACCTCTTTGAAACAACCGATGTACACATAGGGGAAATCTGAAATAAAAATCTTAATATGATAATCTCCAGTGTATATGTGTCTGCATCTACATCTAAAAGTTATGCCCTCCAATACTAAAAGGCAGTTATGGTCAAGATACATTTCTACAATTTTGTATAATGGACCTAAAACCATTTTCCAGGTTAAATGCGAATAACTGCCTTTTGGCCGTGGTATCATATTGTGCAATTGCGGGTTTCGATCTTGTTTTTTTAAATAATTGGATTTTAGAGAGTTTTTTGGGCACTTCCGATTTTAATTGTGCAGTTCCGGTGTGTAGTTTTGAATGGGGCAGTATGGCAGCCCGCAATCAGCCTATGGTTACCTTTTGGAGTAATCATTTAACTGCTGGGGCTGTCTTTTGTCACTTTATATCATATCAAGGAATCCTCATAACTGCATTTTACCGCTGATTTAGGTTAAAGAATTAGGTTAAAGAATTAGGCTAAAGGTTAAAGAGTAAGGTTAAAGAGTTAGGTTAAAGAGTTAGGTTAAAAAGTTAGGTTAACGAATTAGGTTAAAGAATTAGGTTAAAGAATTAGGTTAAAGAATTAGGTTAAAGAATTAGGTTAAAGAATTAGGTTAAAGAATTAGGTTAAAGAATCAGGTTAAAGAATCAGGTTAAATAATCAGGTTAAAGAATTAGGTTAAAGAATCAAGTGTAAGAATTAGGTTAAGAATTAGGTGTAAGAATAAGGTGTAAGAATTAGGTGTAAGAATTAGGTGTAAGAATTAGGTGTAAGAATTAGGTTAAGAATTAGGTGTAAGAATAAGGTGTAAGAATTAGGTGTAAGAATTAGGTGTAAGAATTAGGTGTAAGAATTAGGTGTAAGAATTAGGTTAAGAATTAGGTTAAAGAATTAGGTTAAAGAATTAGGTTAAAGAATAAGGTTAAAGAATAAGGTTAAGAATTAGGTTAAAGAATTAAGTGTTAGAATTAGGTTAAAGAATAAGGTTAAAGAATTAGGTTAAACAATCAAGTGTAAGAATTAGGTTAAAGAATAAGATTAAAGAATTAGGTTAAAGAATAAGATTAAAGAATTAGGTTAAAGGATAAGATTAAAGAATTAGGTGTAAGAATTAGGTGTAAGAATTAGGTTAAGAATTAGGTGTAAGAAATAGGTGTAAGAATTAGGTGTAAGAATTAGGTGTAAGAATTAGGTGTAAGAATTAGGTGTAAGAATTAGGTTAAAGAGTTAGGTGTAAGAATTAGGTGTAAGAATTAGGTGTAAGAATTAGGTTAAAGAATTAGGTGTAAGAATTAGGTTAAGAATTAGGTGTAAGAATTAGGTTAAGAATCAAGTGTAAGAATTAGGTGTAAGAATTAGGTGTAAGAATTAGGTGTAAGAATTAGGTGTAAGAATTAGGTGTAAGAATTAGGTGTAAGAATTAGGTTAAAGAGTTAGGTGTAAGAATTAGGTGTGAGAATTAGGTGTATATAAGGCTTCCTTTTCAATATATCTAAGTTTAAAAGAATCCAATTAATCCCAATCAATATTTAAACAACAACTTTATATAAATGTGATGGCATTAAGGAATCTGAGCCTGACATCGTAGAGGTCAGAAAGGTCAGAATGCATATTAAGGTGTTTAAGCAATCAAGGAAATAGGTTTCAAGCACTCTTTCCTTGCATAATAAAAATATTTATATCCCAAACTTTGCAATCAAATGTTATTACCCATCATATTAACCCTACACATATTTTTGTGCCATATAAAAGAAGATGAGTCCACTGCTAAAATCCAAATCATCCATTGGACACTTTGTTAACAAACTTTGCTTAGCTGACAAGTGATCTCGTGCAAACATCTGCTTATGCCTCAGTCACATTTGCGCCGATTTCAGTAAAGATGCCCGGCCGATGTTTTTTTTTTACCAAATCAGCAGGCAGTTCAGATTGCCATGCGGGCACCGGGAGATCATCGGCCACAATTGGGCATCTTTAAGACGTCAGGCGGGTCATCGGGAACTTTTAGTTGCAGCTTAAAAGTTCCCGGCGTTTCCCCGATGTCTTATCAGCAAATATCATCTTAAAGTACACGGTGGGTCCCGGCAGTGTCCCGCAGGGACATCAGCAGATTATCTTAGTGCTGCCGGAGGCATCGTGCGGTGAAAATAGGATTATTTTTTTTCATGTGTTTACAGACCATCGTCAGATGATCCCACGGGCTCCCTGCGTTTTTCTCTGATGTTTAATGATTTGTCTGCATCATTTATTCTGAGAAAGCCATTTTTGCAATTGGTTTCCATCATTGTCTCGGCTGCCGTGATTGGTCAGTGAACTGGATATTTGTGCGGTGCTCATAGTATTATTATAAAGATGTGTATAAACATTAAACTAGGACATTACAATTGCATATAACAGCAAACATGTAATGCTGAATGAATGGCAAATTACATCACAACATCACAATAAATGTCACACTTTAAAAGACCCTAAATTATGGTGAATGTGGTGTTAAATATAAAGCAAATAATACACATATTATGTAATATAGTTGTACATTGTAGTTCTTGGTTTATATTTAAGAATAAAAGAACTTACAGACAGGTTTAACCCTTAGCGGACAGGAAGGACGGCAACGTCCACCACCGGCAATGGATGCGAAGGACGTTGACGTCCTCATTGTTCTGGCTCAATGACGTCATTTGTAAAATTCTGAAGGGCTGCAACTTGTTACAATGTAATCAGGATAATGACGTCAGCCTGACTGGATCATGAACTTTGACCCCAGTACTTCATTAAGAAAATTTAGTAACCATGGTTATAAACTTTATAAATTTAGTATGTGGATACACTAGTCCAGACAAAAATTGGGTAGTCCAGCCAATCAACAAAATTTAGATAGCCTAGTCCCTTAGGGGTTAATATTGCCAAAATATTGATTAATCTTTACTTTTGCCTGTTTAGAACTTATTTCTTATCCATTTAAACCTCCTGACTCTATTTTATTCAGGCTTCATAATGTATGTCAGTCTCAAAATGGTACAATATAATTAATGATTGATTATGATTGATGATTTTATGATTTATTATTGTTTTTCATACAGTATTTCGAGTCAATTTCCATGACAATATTTAGGTTATTTGTTGTTGACACTAAAAACATCTCGAATAACAAAGCTAGATTCACAAAGAAGAATATTTCAGTCATTTGGCACAAAGCTTGATTCTCAGAGAAGAATATTTCAGTAATTTGGCACAAAGCGAGATTCGCAGAAAAGAATAGGTCAATCATTTTGCACAAAGCTAGATTCACAGAGAAGAATATTTCAGTCATTTGGCACAAAGCTAGATTCACAGAGAAGAATAATTCAGTCATTTGGCACATAGCTAGATTCACAGAGAAGAATAGGTCAGTCATTTGGCATAAAGCTAGATTCCCAGAGAAGAATAATTCAGTCATTTGGCACAGAGCTAGATTCACAGAGAAGAATAGGCCAGTCATTTGGCACAAAGCTAGATTCACAGAGAAGAATATTTCAGTCATTTGGCATAAAGCTAGATTCCCAGAGAAGAATATTTCAGTCATTTGGCACAAAGCTAGATTCCCAGAGAAGAATTGGTCAGTCATTTGGCACAAAGCTAGATTCCCAGAGAAGAATAGGTCAGTCATTTGGCACAAAGCTAGATTCCCAGAGAAGAATAGGTCAGTCATTTGGCACAAAGCTAGATTCACAGAGAAGAATAGGCCAGTCATTTGGCACAAAGCTAGATTCACAGAGAAGAATATTTCAGTCATTTGGCACAAAGCTAGATTCCCAGAGAAGAATAGGTCAGTCATTTGGCACAAAGCTAGATTCACAGAGAAGAATAGGCCAGTCATTTGGTACAGAGCAAGATTCTTAATGGAAAAGAACAGCCAGATTGTGGGGGTGTCAAAGGTCTTAGACTATTAAAAATAAATGAGAAAACATAAGCAATAGTTACAGTAACAAATCTGCAAACATTATCATGAAAGTATCGTTTTTAAACCAAATAGAATTTTATAATCAAGTTTAAGGCTGTGTTTCCATATGTGCAGTGCATCATGCAGCGCGTCATGCAGAGCGTCATGCAGTGCGTCAATTTTTTTTCGCACACCATACTGAACAATGCAGGTGTTTCCATGTATGTGTATTGCCGTCCGTAATGATGTCTGTAAGCAAATTGACGCATAGCCTTTCACATAGGGTAGCGAATGAAAATCTGACGCATAGGGTGACGCATAGGTTTCCCATAGGTTGCAAGCCTAATTTTGGCACCAAATTGGAAGTTTGACCGTGAAAACATCACAAAACTGATGCATACATGTGAACACCGCATGACGCTCTGCATGACGCGCTGCATCACAGACTGCATTACTGACTGCACATATGGAAACACAGCTTAAGAGTGGACCTCTTGTGTACTTGAGTCATTGCCTTATTTATCAAAACTGCAAAGCATGAGATTGTGTTTGTCTTTTAATCAAGTTATACATGTGTATCATATCTGTCACTAATGTATTGTAAATGACTTTGTGCTGTTAAGATTGTTTACATCTATTTCTACCCAGCTTTACTCGGCCTTTTCAATATAGGCCTAGCACCGACGCGGTCAAATGTTGTACTATTTGGGCGCTCATGAATATTAACCCCTAAGGGACTTGGCTATCTAAATTTTGTTGGCTGGACTACCCAATTTTTGTTTGGACTAGTGTATCCACATACTAAATTTATAAAGTTTATAACCATGGTTACTAAATTTTCTTAATGAAGTACTGGGGTCAAAGTTCATGATCCAGTCAGGCTGACGTCATTATCCTGATTACATTGTAACAAGTTGCAGCCCTTCAGAATGTTACAAATGACGTCATCAAGCCAGAACAATGGGGACGTCAAAGTCCTTCCCGTCCGTTACCGGTGGTGGACGTTGCCATCCTTCCCTTCCGTTAGGGGTTAATAAGCAAGAGATTCGAGTTACATCATCATATCGTGCACGTGCCGTCCTACTGAAAGGCTGTAATTACATCATCGCACCGTGCACGTGCACCTGGTTACGTTCTAGGGGCGGGGCTTATGGAACGGGCCTATTTGAGCATATCTGATCGCATAAGCGGAGAGGGTGTTATATACTGAGCCCGATGCAAAGGAGAGTAATCTATTTCATATACTTTTCAAAATGTAAAGAGCTGCCATTCATTCACTCATTCATGCATACAACATGGTTGAATTATTGACTTGCTTGTATGGAAACTATATGCACAAATATAAAAGCAAGAGGTATCACAACATATAAATATTACATTTCTTGGATAGTGACTCGAGGGTATGAAGTCAGAAATATTACATAAGCAATTCTAATGCCAAAAAAACTACTTTAATTTTTAAATGTCATGAACTGCCATAAACAAATGTATTTGATCAATATATTTTCCATCTACATACCAATTTGATTGGTTAAATCTATTGATGTGTTTTGATGAGTTTAAAAAAGAGTCTGAGGGCTGTAAATTTCTTCCCTGGCCATGCAAGTGAGGGTAAAAGTAGAAATACTTGTTTATTTTTTTTTATTAATAGTTTATTTTTTAATGGTGGTAACTCCATGAAGTAGAGTACAGGAGGCCAAATCTGGGACACTTCCCAAGTCTGACCTCATTCAAAATTAATCACAATTATTCCATGATGCACAACACTTAAAATGATGGTGTGATGGTCTCACGGAGCCAGGGATGGACCATACCCCATACCAGCCACCGGTGGTTGACAGCTGTGGTCTCAGGGGGTCTGATGGTCTCACGGAGCCAGGGATGGACAATACCCCGTACCAGCCACCGGTGGTTGACAGCTGTGGTCTCAGGGGGTCTGATGGTCTCACGGAGCCAGGGTTGGACCATACCCCGTACCAGCCACCGGTGGTTGACAGCTGTGGTCTCAGGGGGTCTGATGGTCTTACGAAGCCAGGGATGGATCATACCCCATACCAGCCATCGTTGATTGACAGCTGTGGTCTCAGGGGGTCTGATGGTCTCACGGAGCCAGGGATGGACCAAACCCCATACCAGCCACTGGTGGTTGACAGCTGTGGTCACAGGGGTCTGATGGTCTTATGGAGCCAGGGATGGATCATACCCCATACCAGCCATCATTGATTGACAGCTGTGGTCACAGAGGGTCTGATGGTCTTATGGAGCTAGGGATGGACCATACCCCATACCAGCCACTAGTGGTTGACAGCCGTGGTCTCAGGGGTTTGATGGTCTTATGGAGCTAGGGATGGACCATACCCCATACCAGCCACCGGTGGTTGACAGCTGTGGTCACAGGGGTCTGATGGTCTTATGGAGCTAGGGATGGACCATACCCCATACCAGCCACTAGTGGTTGACAGCCGTGGTCTCAGGGGTTTGATGGTCTTATGGAGCTAGGGATGGACCATACCCCATACCAGCCTCTAGTGGTTGACAGCTGTGGTCACAGGGGTCTGATGGTCTTATGGAGCTAGGGATGGACCATACCCCATACCAGCCACCGGTGGTTGACAGCTGTGGTCTCAGGGGGTCTGATGGTCTCACGGAGCCAGGGATGGACCATACCCCGTACCAGCCACCGGTGGTTGACAGCTGTGGTCTCAGGGGGTCTGATGGTCTCACGGAGCCAGGGATGGACCATACCCCATACCAGCCACCGGTGGTTGACAGCTGTGGTCACAGAGGGTCTGATGGTCTCACAGAGCCAGGGATGGACCATACCCCATACCAGCCACCGGTGGTTGACAGCTGTGGTCTCAGGGGGTCTGATGGTCTCACGGAGCCAGGGATGGACCATAACCCATACCAGCCACCGGTGGTTGACAGCTGTGGTCTCAGGGGGTCTGATGGTCTCACGGAGCCAGGGATTGACCATACCATACCAGCCACCGGTGGTTGACAGCTGTGGTCTCAGGGGTCTGATGGTCTCACAGAGCCAGGGATGGACCATACCCCATCCCAGCCACCGGTGGTTGACAGCTGTGGTCTCAGGGGGTCTGATGGTCTCACGGAGCCAGGGATGGACCATACCCCGTACCAGCCACCGGTGGTTGACAGCTGTGGTCTCAGGGGGTCTGATGGTCTCACGGAGCCAGGGATGGACCATACCCCATACCAGCCACCGGTGGTTGACAGCTGTGGTCACAGAGGGTCTGATGGTCTCACAGAGCCAGGGATGGACCATACCCCATACCAGCCACCGGTGGTTGACAGCTGTGGTCTCAGGGGGTCTGATGGTCTCACGGAGCCAGGGATGGACCATACCCCATACCAGCCACCGGTGGTTGACAGCTGTGGTCTCAGGGGGTCTGATGGTCTCACGGAGCCAGGGATTGACCATACCATACCAGCCACCGGTGGTTGACAGCTGTGGTCTCAGGGGTCTGATGGTCTCACAGAGCCAGGGATGGACCATACCCCATCCCAGCCACCGGTGGTTGACAGCTGTGGTCTCAGGGGGTCTGATGGTCTCACGGAGCCAGGGATGGACCATAACCCATACCAGCCACCGGTGGTTGACAGCTGTGGTCTCAGGGGGTCTGATGGTCTTACGGAGCCAGGGTTGGACCATACCCCGTACCAGCCACCGGTGGTTGACAGCTGTGGTCTCAGGGGGTCTGATGGTCTTATGGAGCCAGGGTTGGACCATACCCCGTACCAGCCACCGGTGGTTGACAGCTGTGGTCTCAGGGGGTCTGATGGGATGGACCATGCCCCATACCAGCCACCGGTGGTTGACAGCTGTGGTCTCAGGGGGTCTGATGGTCTCACAGAGCCAGGGATGGACCATAACCCGTACCAGCCACCGGTGGTTGACAGCTGTGGTCTCAGGGGGTCTGATGGTCTCACGGAGCCAGGGATGGACCATAACCCATACCAGCCACCGGTGGTTGACAGCTGTGGTCTCAGGGGGTCTGATGGTCTCACGGAGCCAGGGATGGACCATACCCCATACCAGCCATCGGTGGTTGACAGCTGTGGTCTCAGAGGGTCTGATGGTCTTATGGAGCTAGGGATGGACCATACCCCATACCAGCCACTGGTGGTTGACAGCTGTGGTCTCAGGGGGTCTGATGGTCTCACGGAGCCAGGGATGGACCATACCCCATACCAGCCACCGGTGGTTGACAGCTGTGGTCTCAGGGGGTCTGATGGTCTCACGGAGCCAGGGATGGACCATACCCCGTACCAGCCACCGGTGGTTGACAGCTGTGGTCTCAGGGGGTCTGATGGTCTCACAGAGCCAGGGATGGACCATACCCCATACCAGCCACCGGTGGTTGACAGCTGTGGTCTCAGGGGGTCTGATGGTCTCACAGAGCCAGGGATGGACCATACGCCATACCAGCCACTGGTGGTTGACAGCTGTGGTCTCAGGGGGTCTGATGGTCTTACGGAGCCAGGGATGGACCATACCCCATACCAGCCACTGGTGGTTGACAGCTGTGGTCTCAGGGGGTCTGATGGTCTTACGGAGCCAGGGATGGACCATACCCCATACCAGCCACTGGTGGTTGACAGCTGTGGTCTCAGGGGGTCTGATGGTCTTACAGAGCCAGGGATGGACCATACCCCATACCAGCCATCGGTGGTTGACAGCTGTGGTCTCAGGGGGTCTGATGGTCTTACAGAGCCAGGGATGGACCATACCCCATACCAGCCACTGGTGGTTGACAGCTGTGGTCTCAGGGGGTCTGATGGTCTTACAGAGCCAGGGATGGACCATACCCCATACCAGCCATCGGTGGTTGACAGCTGTGGTCTCATGGGGTCTGATGGTCTTACGGAGCCAGGGATGGACCATACCCCATACCAGCCATCGGTGGTTGACAGCTGTGGTCTCATGGGGTCTGATGGTCTTACGGAGCCAGGGATGGACCATACCCCGTACCAGCCATCGGTGGTTGACAGCTGTGGTCTCATGGGGTCTGATGGTCTTACGGAGCCAGGGATGGACCATACCCCATACCAGCCACTGGTGGTTGACAGCTGTGGTCTCAGGGGGTCTGATGGTCTTACGGAGCCAGGGATGGACCATACCCCGTACCAGCCATCGGTGGTTGACAGCTGTGGTCTCAGGGGGTCTGATGGTCTCACGGAGCCAGGGATGGACCATACCCCATACCAGCCATCGGTGGTTGACAGCTGTGGTCTCATGGGGTCTGATGGTCTCACGGAGCCAGGGATGGACCATAACCCATACCAGCCACCTGTGGTTGACAGCTGTGGTCACAGGGGTCTGATGGTCTCACGGAGCCAGGGATGGACCATACCCCGTACCAGCCACCTGTGGTTGACAGCTGTGGTCACAGGGGTCTGATGGGATGGACCATAACCCGTACCAGCCATCGGTGGTTGACAGCTGTGGTCACAGGGGTCTGATGGTCTCACGGAGCCAGGGATGGACCATACCCCGTACCAGCCACCGGTGGTTGACAGCTGTGGTCACAGGGGTCTGATGGTCTTACGGAGCCAGGGATGGACCATACCCCATACCAGCCACCGGTGGTTGACAGCTGTGGTCTCAGGGGGTCTGATGGTCTCACGGAGCCAGGGATGGACCATACCCCGTACCAGCCACTGGTGGTTGACAGCTGTGGTCTCAGGGGGTCTGATGGTCTCACGGAGCCAGGGATGGACCATAACCCGTACCAGCCATCGGTGGTTGACAGCTGTGGTCTCAGGGGGTCTGATGGTCTCACGGAGCCAGGGATGGACCATAACCCGTACCAGCCACTGCAACATAATAGTTACCGGCATTTCCCAATGTCTTTTCACCAAACATCATCTTAAAGTACACGGCAGGCTCCAGTGAGTGTCCCGCAGGCATATCTTAAGATTATCTTCGGGCTTCTGATGGCATCGTGCAGTGAAAATAGGTTTTTTTTGGTTCGTGAGATGATCCAACGGGCTCCCTACGATATCTATAGACGTCTTCATGCCTCAGTCACATTTGCACCGGGCGCTGGCCGGGAAGGAACAATTGGCGACTTCACAGGGTCCCGGGTAACGGGGAGTTTATCAGCAACAATCTGAGAGATGCCGTGGCTGTGGTCAATTTATTAAAGGGCACCGCACGGCACGTGCAAGATTGAATGACACAGACGTCTGTAAGATATCCTAAAGACGTCTGTCTCATTGACAGATGTCTGTAGGATAACCTAAAGACGTCTATATCTTTTGACGGACGTCTGAAGGACAACTTAAAAACTATTTTCACCTAACGATGCCACCGGCAGCCCTAAGATAATCTGCCGATGTCCTGTGGGACACTGCTGGGACCCTGCTGTGTATTTTAAGATGATATTTGGTAATAAGACATCGGGGAAACGCCGGCAACTTTTATGTTGCAACTTTAAGTTACAGATGACCCGTAAAAAGATGCCCAATTGTGGCCGATGATCTCCCGGTGCCCTCACGGCAATCTGAACTGCCGGCCAATTTTATAAAAATACCCATAGACCGGGCATCTTAACTGAAATCGGTGTAAATGTGACTGAGGTATAAGGATATCATACAGACGTCTTAGGCATCTATTCTGGCACTTGCCGTGTGGCACCCCTGTATAATGTGACAACTAAAAGTAATGACACTGAAAGTAATGACTCCTGAAAGTAATGACACTGAAAGTAATGACACTGAAAGTAATGAAACTGAAAGTAATGAAACTGAAAGTAATGACACTGAAAGTAATGACTCCTGAAAGTAATGACACTGAAAGTAATGACACTGAAAGTAATGACTCCTAAAAGTAATGACACTGAAAGTAATGACACTGAAAGTAATGACACTGAAAGTAATGACAACTAAAGTAATGACAACTAAAGTAATGACACTGAAAGAAAGTAATGACAAATAAAAGTAATGGCACCGAAAGTAATGACTCCTGAAAGTAATGACTCCTGAAAGTAATGGCACTTAGAGTAATGACAACTAAAGTGATGACACCGAAAGTTATGACAACTAAAAGTAATGACATCTAAAAGTAATGGCTTCTTAAGTAATGACACCTAAATAATGACATATAAAAGTAATGACACTGAAAGTAATGACATATAAAAGTAATGACACCGAAAGTAATGACAACTGTTGTTTTAATATTATGCAAGTTTCTATGAGAATCTTGCAAAATAACAGATGCAAATTGTATTAATATACAGAAATACAATAACATAATAGAGTTAGATAGATTAAAACAGGCAGTTAAAAGCCAGTATAGAACATTGAAATATGGAATAAAAATAAAATAATAACTGACTTTTGCCATTGAAGGACAGGTCTGTACATTGTTTTTTTCAGTTAATCTTTCTTTGATTATATTACATTGTGATGATTACATTGTGATGATTACATTGTGATGATTACATTGTGATGATTACATTGTGATGATTACATTATGATGATTTCATTGTGATGATTACATTGTGATAATTACATTGTGATGATTACATTGTGATGATTACATTGTGATGATTACATTGTGATGATTACATTATGATGATTTCATTGTGATGATTACATTGTGATAATTATTGCATTACGTCATTAAGCATTCTGTGTGTCAATATATGGCAGGTGTGTGTTTTCCTTATTTCCTCATTGCAGTTGTATTGCATATTTTATGTCAATATCATTGCAGGTGTATTGCTTATTTCATGTCAACCCCATTGCAGGTGTATTTCATATTTTATGTCAATATCATTGCAGGTGTATTGCATATTTTATGTCAATATCATTGCAGGTGCATTGCCTATTTTATGTCAATATCATTGCAGGTGTATTGCATATTTTATGTCAATGTCATTGCAGGCGTATTGCTTATTTTATGTCAATATCATTGCAGGTGCATTGCCTATTTTATGTCAATATCATTGCATTTACATAAATATTTCATGCAATGTACTGAACTGAAAGAGCTTTTTGTCTTTCAGTTGGTATGTTGAAGCTTGAAATACAGTGTAAAATATATGTGCATGTATTGTATATATGATTTCAGATTGGTAACCGTTGATGAATAATTCAATAATTATTCAAAATAAACCACTATTCTAAAACAGTGTTTAAAAGGACAGAAAGTACTCAGTTCATAAATGATATTAACATTATGTACAATGCAATCATTATACAGTGTTTTCTGGTACTAATTTGCCTATCTTTTCCGAGTGTTATGGTTGTGATTGGCATACAAATAGAGACGTTAATAGGTGATTAGGGGATGAATACAGTACTGGCTTACAACCATAGACTGTCTGACGTCATTCAGTGCAAACACCACAGTACTGGCTTACAACCATAGACTGTCTGACGTCATTCAGTGCAAACACCACAGTACTGGCTTACACCCATAGACTGTCTGACGTCATTCAGTGCAAACATCACAGTACTGGCTTACAACCATAGACTGTCTGACGTCATTCAGTGCAAACACCACAGTACTGGCTTACACCCATAGACTGTCTGACGTCATTCAGTGCAAACACCACAGTACTGGCTTACAACCATAGACTGTCTGACGTCATTCAGTGCAAACACCACAGTACTGGCTTACAACCATAGACTGTCTGACGTCATTCAGTGCAAACACCACAGTACTGGCTTACAACCATAGACTGTCTGACGTCATTCAGGGCAAACACCACAGTACTGGCTTACAACCATAGACTGTCTGACGTCATTCAGTGCAAACACCACAGTACAGGCTTACAACCATAGACTGTCTGACGTCATTCAGTGCAAACACCACAGTACTGGCTTACAACCATAGACTGTCTGACGTCATTCAGGGCAAACACCACAGTACTGGCTTACAACCATAGACTGTCTGACGTCATTCAGTGCAAACACCACAGTACTGGCTTACAACCATAGACTGTCTGACGTCATTCAGTGCAAACACCACAGTACTGGCTTACAACCATAGACTGTCTGACGTCATTCAGTGCAAACACCACAGTACTGGCTTACACCCATAGACTGTCTGACGTCATTCAGTGCAAACACCACAGTACTGGCTTACAACCATAGACTGTCTGACGTCATTCAGTGCAAACACCACAGTACTGGCTTACAACCATAGACTGTCTGACGTCATTCAGGGCAAACACCACAGTACTGGCTTACAACCATAGACTGTCTGACGTCATTCAGTGCAAACACCACAGTACAGGCTTACAACCATAGACTGTCTGACGTCATTCAGTGCAAACACCACAGTACTGGCTTACAACCATAGACTGTCTGACGTCATTCAGGGCAAACACCACAGTACTGGCTTACAACCATAGACTGTCTGACGTCATTCAGTGCAAACACCACAGTACTGGCTTACAACCATAGACTGTCTGACGTCATTCAGTGCAAACACCACAGTACTGGCTTACAACCATAGACTGTCTGACGTCATTCAGTGCAAACACCACAGTACTGGCCTACAACCATAGACTGTCTGACGTCATTCAGTGCAAACACCACAGTACTGGCTTACAACCATAGACTGTCTGACGTCATTCAGTGCAAACACCACAGTACTGGCTTACAACCATAGACTGTCTGACGTCATTCAGTGCAAACACCACAGTACTGGCTTACACCCATAGACTGTCTGACGTCATTCAGTGCAAACACCACAGTACTGGCTTACAACCATAGACTGTCTGACGTCATTCAGTGCAAACACCACAGTACTGGCTTACAACCATAGACTGTCTGACGTCATTCAGTGCAAACACCACAGTACTGGCTTACAACCATAGACTGTCTGACGTCATTCAGTGCAAACACCACAGTACTGGCTTACAACCATAGACTGTCTGACGTCATTCAGTGCAAACACCACAGTACTGGCTTACAACCATAGACTGTCTGACGTCATTCAGTGCAAACACCACAGTACTGGCTTACAACCATAGACTGTCTGACGTCATTCAGTGCAAACACCACAGTACTGGCTTACAACCATAGACTGTCTGACGTCATTCAGTGCAAACACCACAGTACTGGCTTACAACCATAGACTGTCTGACGTCATTCAGTGCAAACACCACAGTACTGGCTTACAACCATAGACTGTCTGACGTCATTCAGTGCAAACACCACAGTACTGGCTTACAACCATAGACTGTCTGACGTCATTCAGTGCAAACACCACAGTACTGGCTTACAACCATAGACTGTCTGACGTCATTCAGTGCAAACACCACAGTACTGGCTTACAACCATAGACTGTCTGACGTCATTCAGTGCAAACACCACAGTACTGGCTTACAACCATAGACTGTCTGACGTCATTCAGTGCAAACACCACAGTACTGGCTTACAACCATAGACTGTCTGACGTCATTCAGTGCAAACACCACAGTACTGGCTTACAACCATAGACTGTCTGACGTCATTCAGGGCAAACACCACAGTACTGGCTTACACCCATAGACTGTCTGACGTCATTCAGTGCAAACACCACAGTACTGGCTTACAACCATAGACTGTCTGACGTCATTCAGTGCAAGCACCACAGTACTGGCTTACAACCATAGACTGTCTGACGTCATTCAGTGCAAACACCACAGTACTGGCTTACAACCATAGACTGTCTGACGTCATTCAGTGCAAACACCACAGTACTGGCTTACACCCATAGACTGTCTGACGTCATTCAGTGCAAACACCACAGTACTGGCTTACAACCATAGACTGTCTGACGTCATTCAGTGCAAACACCACAGTACTGGCTTACAACCATAGACTGTCTGACGTCATTCAGTGCAAACACCACAGTACTGGCTTACAACCATAGACTGTCTGACGTCATTCAGTGCAAACACCACAGTACTGGCTTACAACCATAGACTGTCTGACGTCATTCAGGCAAACACCACAGTACTGGCTTACAACCATAGACTGTCTGACGTCATTCAGTGCAAACACCACAGTACTGGCTTACACCCATAGACTGTCTGACGTCATTCAGTGCAAACACCACAGTACTGGCTTACACCCATAGACTGTCTGACGTCATTCAGGGCAAACACCACAGTACTGGCTTACAACCATAGACTGTCTGACGTCATTCAGGGCAAACACCACAGTACTGGCTTACAACCATAGACTGTCTGACGTCATTCAGTGCAAACACCACAGTACTGGCTTACACCCATAGACTGTCTGACGTCATTCAATGCAAACACCACAGTACTGGCTTACAACCATAGACTGTCTGACGTCATTCAGTGCAAACACCACAGTACTGGCTTACAACCATAGACTGTCTGACGTCATTCAGTGCAAACACCACAGTACTGGCTTACAACCATAGACTGTCTGACGTCATTCAGGGCAAACACCACAGTACTGGCTTACAACCATAGACTGTCTGACGTCATTCAGGGCAAACACCACAGTACTGGCTTACAACCATAGACTGTCTGACGTCATTCAGTGCAAACACCACAGTACTGGCTTACACCCATAGACTGTCTGA
Source organism: Amphiduros pacificus (assembly GCA_949316495.1). NCBI lineage: Eukaryota > Metazoa > Annelida > Polychaeta > Phyllodocida > Hesionidae > Amphiduros > Amphiduros pacificus. Next base: position 1,127,939 of record OX439011.1, read on the forward strand.
CGTCATTCAATGCAAACACCACAGTACTGGCTTACAACCATAGACTGTCTGACGTCATTCAGTGCAAACACCACAGTACTGGCTTACAACCATAGACTGTCTGACGTCATTCAGTGCAAACACCACAGTACTGGCTTACACCCATAGACTGTCTGACGTCATTCAGTGCAAACACCACAGTACTGGCTTACAACCATAGACTGTCTGACGTCATTCAGTGCAAACACCACAGTACTGGCTTACAACCATAGACTGTCTGACGTCATTCAGTGCAAACACCACAGTACTGGCTTACACCCATAGACTGTCTGACGTCATTCAGTGCAAGCACCACAGTACTGGCTTACACCCATAGACTGTCTGACGTCATTCAGTGCAAACACCACAGTACTGGCTTACACCCATAGACTGTCTGACGTCATTCAGTGCAAACACCACAGTACTGGCTTACACCCATAGACTGTCTGACGTCATTCAGTGCAAACACCACAGTACTGGCTTACAACCATAGACTGTCTGACGTCATTCAGTGCAAACACCACAGTACTGGCTTACACCCATAGACTGTCTGACGTCATTCAGTGCAAACACCACAGTACTGGCTTACAACCATAGACTGTCTGACGTCATTCAGTGCAAACACCACAGTACTGGCTTACAACCATAGACTGTCTGACGTCATTCAGTGCAAACACCACAGTACTGGCTTACAACCATAGACTGTCTGACGTCATTCAGTGCAAACATCACAGTACTGGCTTACAACCATAGACTGTCTGACGTCATTCAGTGCAAACACCACAGTACAGGCTTACAACCATAGACTGTCTGACGTCATTCAGTGCAAACACCACAGTACTGGCTTACACCCATAGACTGTCTGACGTCATTCAGGGCAAACACCACAGTACTGGCTTACAACCATAGACTGTCTGACGTCATTCAGTGCAAACACCACAGTACTGGCTTACAACCATAGACTGTCTGACGTCATTCAGTGCAAACACCACAGTACTGGCTTACAACCATAGACTGTCTGACGTCATTCAGGGCAAACACCACAGTACTGGCTTACAACCATAGACTGTCTGACGTCATTCAGGGCATACACCACAGTACTGGCTTACACCCATAGACTGTCTGACGTCATTCAGGGCAAACACCACAGTACTGGCTTACAACCATAGACTGTCTGACGTCATTCAGTGCAAACACCACAGTACTGGCTTACACCCATAGACTGTCTGACGTCATTCAGTGCAAACACCACAGTACTGGCTTACACCCATAGACTGTCTGACGTCATTCAGGGCAAACACCCATAGAGAACCGCATCAGTTTTTTCTCGCTGCACGTGCTGATCAATGACGTCATGTCAATTGCTGGCACATGCACGAGGCGATTACGTAACTCAAATATGATGTACAAGAGATGAAACAAGCTTTTCAGGAATTTCTCACTGTAGAGTATACAGAGCATTGTGAATGGTGTGCTTTGCACAGCAGACGCAGAATACAAAGATAAAACAATTCCAGAGAAAAATATTCAAAAATATTAAATATATTCCATGTTTTTGTCAACTTTCTTGGCTGCAGAAAATTCAGATCACTTTTGTGCCCGGAAGTCAGTCTTCTCACGTGCATGCTAAATCTTGATTGGCGAGTTGAAAATATTTGAATGTTGTGGGTATTGTTTTGATTGACCTCACGTGAAAATGTATTGTGACGTTATATAACTCCTCAAGCAACCAATTACTTCCGGGCACCAAAGTGATCTGAATTTTGTTTGATGCCATACCTCTGACTTTGGAACAATATAAAGTAACATTCCTAATATATTTTTGGAATATTAAAATCACGGACCACAAGCTAATACATTTTAGAAGATGGCCAGATACAAATTTGGAAGGAAAGCAGTCGTTTGCACAGTTTACAACATCATATGCCTCGAAAGGTCAGGAAATGCATAGATTTTTGTTTCCTCTCTTGATATATCATCATATTTGCGTACGCATCGATATCCCTGCACGTGCAGTGGTCCACGTGCTGTGAGAGCTGGCTGGAAGCTAATGCGGTTCTCTATGCAAACACCACAGTACTGGCTTACACCCATAGACTGTCTGACGTCATTCAGTGCAAACACCACAGTACTGGCTTACAACCATAGACTGTCTGACGTCATTCAGTGCAAACACCACAGTACTGGCTTACAACCATAGACTGTCTGACGTCATTCAGTGCAAACACCACAGTACTGGCTTACACCCATAGACTGTCTGACGTCATTCAGTGCAAACACCACAGTACTGGCTTACAACCATAGACTGTCTGACGTCATTCAGGGCAAACACCACAGTACTGGCTTACACCCATAGACTGTCTGACGTCATTCAGTGCAAACACCACAGTACTGGCTTACAACCATAGACTGTCTGACGTCATTCAGTGCAAACACCACAGTACTGGCTTACAACCATAGACTGTCTGACGTCATTCAGTGCAAACACCACAGTACTGGCTTACAACCATAGACTGTCTGACGTCATTCAGTGCAAACACCACAGTACTGGCTTACAACCATAGACTGTCTGACGTCATTCAGTGCAAACACCACAGTACTGGCTTACAACCATAGACTGTCTGACGTCATTCAGTGCAAACACCACAGTACTGGCTTACAACCATAGACTGTCTGACGTCATTCAGTGCAAGCACCACAGTACTGGCTTACAACCATAGACTGTCTGACGTCATTCAGGGCAAACACCACAGTACTGGCTTACAACCATAGACTGTCTGACGTCATTCAGTGCAAACACCACAGTACTGGCTTACAACCATAGACTGTCTGACGTCATTCAGTGCAAACACCACAGTACTGGCTTACAACCATAGACTGTCTGACGTCATTCAGTGCAAACACCACAGTACTGGCTTACAACCATAGACTGTCTGACGTCATTCAGTGCAAACACCACAGTACTGGCTTACAACCATAGACTGTCTGACGTCATTCAGTGCAAACACCACAGTACTGGCTTACAACCATAGACTGTGTGACGTCATTCAGTGCAAACACCACAGTACTGGCTTACAACCATAGACTGTCTGACGTCATTCAGTGCAAACACCACAGTACTGGCTTACAACCATAGACTGTCTGACGTCATTCAGTGCAAACACCACAGTACTGGCTTACAACCATAGACTGTCTGACGTCATTCAGGGCAAACACCACAGTACTGGCTTACAACCATAGACTGTCTGACGTCATTCAGTGCAAACACCACAGTACTGGCTTACAACCATAGACTGTCTGACGTCATTCAGTGCAAACACCACAGTACTGGCTTACACCCATAGACTGTCTGACGTCATTCAGTGCAAACACCACAGTACTGGCTTACACCCATAGACTGTCTGACGTCATTCAGTGCAAGCACCACAGTACTGGCTTACAACCATAGACTGTCTGACGTCATTCAGTGCAAACACCACAGTACTGGCTTACAACCATAGACTGTGTGACGTCATTCAGTGCAAACACCACAGTACTGGCTTACACCCATAGACTGTCTGACGTCATTCAGGGCAAACACCACAGTACTGGCTTACAACCATAGACTGTCTGACGTCATTCAGGGCAAACACCACAGTACTGGCTTACAACCATAGACTGTCTGACGTCATTCAATGCAAACACCACAGTACTGGCTTACAACCATAGACTGTCTGACGTCATTCAATGCAAACACCACAGTACTGGCTTACAACCATAGACTGTCTGACGTCATTCAGTGCAAACACCACAGTACTGGCTTACAACCATAGACTGTCTGACGTCATTCAGTGCAAACACCACAGTACTGGCTTACAACCATAGACTGTCTGACGTCATTCAGGGCAAACACCACAGTACTGGCTTACAACCATAGACTGTCTGACGTCATTCAGGGCAAACACCACAGTACTGGCTTACAACCATAGACTGTCTGACGTCATTCAGGGCAAACACCACAGTACTGGCTTACAACCATAGACTGTCTGACGTCATTCAGGGCAAACACCACAGTACTGGCTTACAACCATAGACTGTCTGACGTCATTCAGTGCAAACACCACAGTACTGGCTTACACCCATAGACTGTGTGACGTCATTCAGTGCAAACACCACAGTACTGGCTTACACCCATAGACTGTCTGACGTCATTCAGTGCAAACACCACAGTACTGGCTTACAACCATAGACTGTCTGACGTCATTCAGTGCAAACACCACAGTACTGGCTTACAACCATAGACTGTCTGACGTCATTCAGGGCAAACACCACAGTACTGGCTTACAACCATAGACTGTCTGACGTCATTCAGGGCAAACACCACAGTACTGGCTTACAACCATAGACTGTCTGACGTCATTCAGTGCAAACACCACAGTACTGGCTTACAACCATAGACTGTCTGACGTCATTCAGGGCAAACACCACAGTACTGGCTTACAACCATAGACTGTCTGACGTCATTCAGGGCAAACACCACAGTACTGGCTTACAACCATAGACTGTCTGACGTCATTCAGGGCAAACACCACAGTACTGGCTTACACCCATAGACTGTCTGACGTCATTCAGTGCAAACACCACAGTACTGGCTTACAACCATAGACTGTCTGACGTCATTCAGGGCAAACACCACAGTACTGGCTTACAACCATAGACTGTCTGACGTCATTCAGTGCAAACACCACAGTACTGGCTTACACCCATAGACTGTCTGACGTCATTCAGTGCAAACACCACAGTACTGGCTTACAACCATAGACTGTCTGACGTCATTCAGTGCAAACACCACAGTACTGGCTTACAACCATAGACTGTCTGACGTCATTCAGGGCAAACACCACAGTACTGGCTTACAACCATAGACTGTCTGACGTCATTCAGGGCAAACACCACATTATATCATGTTTTATATTTATGACTGCACATTATATATTAAGTTCTATATTTATGACTGCACATTATATCATGTTCTATATTTATGACTGCACATTATATCATGTTTTATATTTATGACTGCACATTATATCATGTTTTATATTTATGACTGCACATTATATCATGTTTTATATTTATGACTGCACATTATATCATGTTTTATATTTATGACTGCACAGTATATCTTGTTCTATATTTATGACTGCACAGTATATCATGTTCTATATTTATGACTGCACATTATATCAAGTTCTATATTTATGACTGCACATTATATCATGTTTTATATTTATGACTGCACATTATATCATGTTTTATATTTATGACTGCACATTATATCATGTTTTATATTTATGACTGCACATTATATCAAGTTCTATATTTATGACTGCACATTATATCATGTTTTATATTATGACTGCACATTATATCATGTTCTATATTTATGACTGCACATTATATCAAGTTCTATATTTATGACTGCACATTATATCATGTTCTATATTTATGACTGCTCATTATATCATGTTCTATATTTATGACTGCACATTATATCAAGTTCTATATTTATGACTGCACATTATATCATGTTCTATATTTATGAATGCACATTATATCATGTTCTATATTTATGAATGCACATTATATCATGCTTTATATTTTAGACTGCACATTATATCATGTTTTATATTTATGACTGCACATTATATCATGTTCTATATTTATGACTGCACATTATATCATGTTCTATATTTATGACTGCACATAATATCAAGTTCTATATTTATGACTGCACATAATATCAAGTTCTATATTTATGACTGCACATTATATCAAGTTCTATATTTATGACTGCACATTATATCATGTTCTATATTTATGACTGCACATTATATCATGTTCTATATTTATGAATGCACATTATATCATGTTCTATATTTATGACTGCACATTATATCATGTGCTATATTTATGAATGCACATTATATCATGCTTTATATTTTAGACTGCACATTATATCATGTTTTATATTTATGACTGCACATTATATCATGTTCTATATTTATGACTGCACATTATATCATGTTCTATATTTATGACTGCACATAATATCAAGTTCTATATTTATGACTGCACATAATATCAAGTTCTATATTTATGACTGCACATTATATCAAGTTCTATATTTATGACTGCACATTATATCATGTTCTATATTTATGACTGCACATTATATCATGTTCTATATTTATGACTCCACATTATATCAAGTTCTATATTTATGACTGCACATTATATCATGTTCTATATTTATGACTGCACATCATATCATGTTTTATATTTATGACTGCACATTATATCATGTTTTATATTTATGACTGCACATTATATCATGTTCTATATTTATGAATGCACATTATATCATGTTTTATATTTATGACTGCACATTATATCATGTTTTATATTTATGACTGCACATTATATCATGTTCTATATTTATGACTGCATATTATATCATGTTCTATATTTATGACTGCACATTATATCAAGTTCTATATTTATGACTGCACATTATATCATGTTTTATATTTATGACTGCACATTATATCATGTTTTATATTTATGACTGCACATTATATCATGTTTTATATTTATGACTGCACATTATATCATGTTTTATATTTATGAATGCACATTATATCATGTTTTATATTTATGACTGCACATTATATCATGTTTTATATTTATGAATGCACATTATATCATGTTCTATATTTATGACTGCACATTATATCATGTTTTATATTTATGACTGCACATTATATCATGTTTTATATTTATGACTGCACATCATATCATGTTCTATATTTATGACTGCACATTATATCATGTTTTATATTTATGACTGCACATTATATCATGTTCTATATTTATGACTGCACATTATATCATGTTCTATATTTATGAATGCACATTATATCATGTTCTATATTTATGAATGCACATTATATCATGTTCTATATTTATGACTGCACATTATATCATGTTCTATATTTATGACTGCACATTATATCATATTCTATATTTATGGATGCACATTATATCATGTTTTATATCTATGTCTGTACATTATATCATGTTCTATATTTATGACTGCACATTATATCATGTTCTATATTTATGACTGCACATTATATAATGTTTTATATTTATGAATTCATCTTTGCCAATATTCCATTTGGTTTTTAAACGACTCAATTATAAATATATTTTGTGCACTTCTATTTTGTAAGTTCATGATATTGTTGTTTTCATATTTATCAGTCTCAAAATTATATACAAATAATAAAATACTCAGGGTTGTTCTCGTGGCTGACTTAGTCGGAAGTTAAAATCTAGTATTAAATCTTGAAAACTTTGCATAACAAAACCACAATTCATTTTTGTTTTCTATACAAATCTATCATTTTGTAAATGAATAAATCCATTCTAACATGACATGCATATCAAACAAATAAAACTCCAATATAAAGATTTCATCTTCAACATATATCTGCATATTACCTGTATATTACCTGCATATTACCTGCATATTACCTGTATATTACCTTCATATTACCTGTATATTACCTTCATATTACCTTCATATTACCTGCATCTTACCTGCATATTACCTGCATATTACCTGCATATTACCTGCATATTACCTGCATATTACCTGCATATTACCAGTTTATTACCTGTATATTACCTGTATATTACCTGTATATTACCTGCATATTACCTGCATATTACCTAATATATCTGCATATTACCTGTATATTACCTGTATATTAATAATAATAATAATAATAATAATAATAAAATTTGTATAGCGCTGATACCAGACAAGTCTGTTCATAGCGCTGAGCTCAGGACATGCATCCTGAAGAGATGAGTTTTCAGCCTACTCTTAAACGAGGAGACTGAGGTACTTGTCCTAATATTAGTAGGCAAGTAGTTCCAAAGCCTAGGACCCACAGATGAGAAGGCCCTATCACCGACTGTCCTTAGCCTGGTCTTAGGAACTTGTAGGTGGGTGCCATCATTTGATCTTAGACAGCATTCAACTTCTTTGATCAGGAGTAGGTCCCGTAAGTAAGGCTCCGCCTTACTATTTAGGGCCTTCCAGGTTAATAAAAGAATTTTAAAATCAATTCTCGCGTGGACAGGAAGCCAATGCAGTTCCTGTAGTTTTCCTGAAATGTGATCAAATTTCCTGATTTTTCCTACTACCCGTGCTGCAGAGTTTTGGAGGTATTGCAGTTTCCTGATGTCGGTTTTAGGAAGACCTGCTAGAAGACCATTACCATAATCAAGGGTAGATGTAACCAAAGCATGGGTAAGTGTTATAGCGGTCTTCTCATCTAGACAATGTCTGATGGCCGCCAAGTTCCTAATGTGATAATAGCCTTTCTGACACATTTTCTTGATCTGAGCCTTCATGTCCAAGTTGGAATCAAATGTGATGCCAAGGTCAACCACTGACTGACTAGGAGCAATATCAGAATCACCCACTCTGATTGTGGTTGGGATACTGCTATGTGTGGTAGTACTGTACCTGTCAGTACATATGAGCATCTCAGTTTTTCCATCATTTATTTTCATCTTGTTTGATATGAGGAAATTTCTAACCTCACTGACACACTCTTCCAGTTTGTGTCTGCTCATATCCACATGATGGGGAGATGCATGGTCAACAGGGATGTAGATCTGGGTATCATCTGCATAAATGTGATAGCTCAGACCATATTTGGCAAGTATGTCAGATAGGGGTGTCATGTAAATGGTGAACAGTATTGGACCCAGGACTGAGCCCTGGGGTACCCCATATTTTAGGGATTTGAGACGGGATCTGTGGATCCCCACCTTCACACATTGCTTTCAGTTCATTAGGTATGACCGAATCCAGGAGAGTGCATGACCTTTGACGTTGCATCTATCCCTCAGTCTGTCCAAAAGGATTTGATGGTCAATAGTGTCAAAGGCAGTGGAAAGGTCAAGCAACAGCAAGATAACTGACGTTCTACTGGCAAGAGCACCCAAAATATCATTTTGAACTTTTAACAGAACAGTTTCAGTACTGTGATATTCTTTGTAGGCTGATTGAAACTTGTCAGTAAGACCATTCCTTACAAGATGGGGGACTAGTTGGTCTGCAACTGCCCTCTCAGTTAGTTTAGAGACAAATGTTAGGTTGGAAACAGGCCTTTATTTTTTTTCAACTAGTTCTACACCAAGTTTCTTCAGCAGGGGTGTTATGATGGCTATTTTCATATTTTCCGATACTGCTGAGTCCATCAATGATTTATTTATGATGGAAGTAATTATTGGAAGGAGGTCATCTAAGAGTTCAAGTAAGAGCCAGGTTGGAATTGGATCCAGCTCACATGACTTCTTTGCAGACCTTTTAACCAATTTCCGTATGTCGTCAATGGTTAAGGGTGTGAACCTTTCCAGACATGTAGTACTATTGTTCGCAGTGTCACCTGGTGGCGAAGTTTGGCGGGATGGAGCATTATCAATGTCCAGGCGGATTCTCTCTATTTTTTCAAGAAAGAATGTGTTAAACTTCTCAGCTTGAGTGACTTCACAGTCAGATTGGGGCATAGGTGTGTCCTTTTTCTTGTGCATGACTGTGTCAATGACTCTAAATAGCTTTTTAGGGTCATGTTTGTTTTCCTCAACCAGGTTGGAAAAATATGCTGATTGAGCAGATTTAAGCATTGAGTTGTATTTGTTCCTTTAAGAGTTATACAGCTCCTTGTCAATGTGAGAGCCAGTCTTGTTCATTTTCCTCTCAAGTTTCCTCTTGAGAGACCTTTCCAGCTTTAGTTGGTCACTCATCCAAGGTACAGGTTTGCGCTGAGTGACCTTGGCAACCTTGATAGGAGCATGTTTATCCATGAGTGACGTGAGTTCCCTGTCATAGTGATTTACCATGTCATTCAGGGATAAGTGTTCCCATTTTGTGTCACTACTAGTTAGGGATTTGATGTCCCTCCTCAGTGACTCAAGATCTAATCCTTTGAAATTCCTGTATTTGATAGATTTTTTGGGGGGTTTTGGAGGTGAAATATCAAGGTATATCTTAATCATTTTATGATCAGATAAGTATTCATCCACCAGGTGGCTCTTCAGGAGTTTGTTACCCCTGAAGGTAATGATTAGATCAAGGGTGTTCCCTAACCTATGGGTTGGTTCATGAAGCCATTGTGTTAGATCAAAGGTAGATAGAATATCATTAAACTTAATGACATAAGGTTTTAAGGGGAGGTTTACATGGAAGTTGTAGTCACCAAGGAAAATGACCTCATGACTAAATGATCCATAATGTGCAACCAACTGTGTGAACTCATCATAAACTCAGAATAGGTATATCTATTCCGATCAGATGGTTCAGGCCTATATATCACCACAAACGTTATCTTTTTTCCCCTCAATGTGATGGATGACTCCATGAGTTCCATGGTGGTGACCACTGGTTGGTTGGCCTGCATATTACCTGTATATTACCTGTATATAACCTGTATATTACCTGTATATTACCTGTATATTACCTGTATATTACCTGTATATTACCTGTATATTACCTGTATATTACCTGTATATTACCTGTATATTACCTGTATATTACCTGTATATTACCTGTATATTACCTGTATATTACCTGCGTATAACCTGTATATTACCTGCATATTACCTGCATATTATCTGCATATTATCTGCATATTATCTGCATATTACCCACATCTATCTGCATATTACCTGTATATGACCTGTATATAACCTGTATATTACCTGCGTATTACCTGTATATTACCTGTATATTACCTGTATATTACCTGTATATTACCTGCATATTACCTGTATATTACCTGCGTATTACCTGTATATTACCTGCATATTACCTGTATATTACCTGTATATTACCTGTATATCACCTGCATATTACCTACATACTACCTGCATGTTACCTGCATATTACCTGCATATTACCTGTATATTACGTGTATATTACCTGCATACTACCTGCATGTTACCTGCATATTATCTGCATATTACCTGCATATTACCTGTATATTAGTTGTATATTACCTGTATATTACCTGCATATTACCTGCATATTACCTTCATATCACCTGTATATTACCTGCATATTACCTGTATATGACCTGCATATTACCTATATATTACCTGTATATTACCTTTATATTACATGTATATTACCTGTATATTACCTGTATATTACCTTCATATTACCTGTATATTACCTGCATATTACCTGTATTTTACCTACATATTACCTTTATATTACCTGTATATTACCTTTATATTACATGTATATTACCTGTATTTTACCTGCATATTACCTGCATATTACCTGTATATTACCTGTATATTACCTGCATATTACCTGCATATTACCTGCGTATAACCTGCATATTACCTGCATATTATCTGCATATTACCTTCATATTACCTGTATATTACCTGTATATTACCTTCATATTACCTGTATATTACCTGCATATTACCTGCATATTACCTGTATATTACCTGTATATTACCTGCATATTACCTGCGTATTACCTGTATAGTATCTGCATATTTCCTGCATATTACCTGCATATTATCTGTATATTACCTGTATATTACCTATATATTACCTGTATATTACCTGCATATCAAATATATGTCTAAATGCACAAGTCAACACGGTGGTGAGGATCGCAAGCCAATCTTGCTTATAATTTGCAACGAAAATAGATGAAAAGAGCTGCAGATGTTTTTCCTTTCAAATGCATAACGATGCAATAATATTGCACCATGACGTCACAGAAGTGCTGCCCAAACACTAGTAAAAACATGAAAATGTCCGGATCTGGCTGCCGGTCACTGTAGCTTCTGACGTCACAGGTTTGTGTGAGATCTAAAGCAATTTATCTAGCTTCTGACGTCACAGGTTTGTGTGAGATCTGAAGCAATTTATCTAGCTTCTGACGTCACAGGTTTGCGTGAGATCTGAAGCAATTTATCTAGCTTCTGACGTCACAGGTTTGTGTGAGATCTGAAGCAATTTTTCTAGCTTCTGACGTCACAGGTTTGTGTGAGATCTGAAGCAATTTTTCTAGCTTCAGCTGGGATGCAATTAATGTTGCTTATAATTTGCAACGAAAATAGATGAAAAGAGCTGCAGATGTTTTCAAATTTCCTTTCAAATGCATAACGATGCAACAATATTGCACCATGACATCACAGATTTGCCCAAACACTAGTAAAAGTTGACAAAATGCTCTTTGTGGCCTCACAACTTTTGGCCTAACAGACGATGCTAAGGTTTCTAAGCAGGTTTAACATATTCTTGCTTTAGATTGTTTCACAAAGCTGGCCCATTTCTCAACTGTTTCTAAACCACGAGATCCCTCCACTCATTGTTTACAATCTGAAAGTAATTTTATAGCATGTTCTATGGCTAATGATAATAAAATTGAATATTTTGACCATGAATGGAGTCACTGGTGAATACTGATGACGGCCCAGGGTCACACCTTGTTAAATATATCATGACAATTCCTGTCAACACTCGCCAAGTAGAACTCTCTGAACCTTTCCAACTCTACTCAGCACTACATCGGAAGGGGAGAGCATGAATTGTTCATTGAAATATTGATTTCAATGGCTTATTGAAGCTTGACAATATGATTCACACAATGTCTCATTTACCTAACTTGGAGGAAGGGTTATCATTTTATGGCCATTTTTACACCCTCAAAACGGGGCTTTTTCAGGACGCTGGCTAATACTGGGAGAAATAACATTAAAGTAGACAGGAATATTCATAATTCATAGTAAAACACTTCCAATTCATTTACTCAAAGCTTTTGATCTAAATAAAGCCATTTCATTCAGGAAGGTCTATCCCGGAATCGATTCCTGGTTTGAATTGAACCTCAAACTTTGAGAAAAAAGTGTTTTGACAAAACGGTACCAAAAAACTGGATAAATTACCAAATATTTTACAAAGATTGACATAACTTTGTAAGAAATAATGATAATTACATTTTTTTAAAGAATCATATTTAAAACCGCCACATAGATTTATAAAATATAAGTTATTACTTGTCGTCTTAGTATTTGCTTTTGTTGTTGATCTACTTATATAGATAAAGTACTCAAACAGTAAAAAAATGAATATCTTACATTTATATTTCTGTCAAAGGAAGGCTAATATAACGAATTTTCAATTCCATAATTAGTAGATCTGATTTTCTTTGTATACGTGTTTGGATATTAACAATTGTAACTAATTGTAACAGCAATACCTTATTATTGTATTTTTTCACATTTATTTAATAATCATATCACATGACTGGAAGATTAAGCATATTTCATAATGTAATGGTGCAATGTCAGTGTCCCACACAGCCTTGACGAGTACCTGTCAGCAGTACCTGTCAGCAGTACCTGTCAGCAGTACCTGTCAGCAGTACCTGTTCGTAGTACCTGTCAGCAGTACCTGTCAGCAGTACCTGTCAGCAGTACCTGTCAGCAGTACCTGTCAGCAGTACCTGTTCGTAGTACCTGTCAGTAGTACCTGTCAGCAGTCTCTGTCAGCAGTCTCTGTCGGCAGTATCCATCAGCGATACCTATCAGCGATACCTATCGTCAGTACCTGTCAGCAGTACCTGTCAGCAGTACCTGTCAGCAGTACCTATCAGCAGTACCTGTAGGCAGTATCTGTAAGCAGTTCCAGTCAGCAGTACCTGTCAGCAGTATCTGTCAGCAGACCGAGCATGCAACACTGAACTGTCAGTGGCCCATATGGCCTTGATGGGTCACTGGACTGTTGAACTGTCAGTGGCCCATATGGCTTGATGGGTCACTGGACCGGTGAACTGTCGGTGGCCCATATGGCCTTGATTGGTCAGTGGACTGTTGAACTGTCGGTTGCCCATATGGCATTGATGGGTCAGTGGACTGTTAGACGGTCGGTGGCCCATATGGCCTTGATGGGTCACTGCACTGTCGAACTGTCGGTGGCCTTGATGGGTCAGTGTACTGTTGAACTGTCGGTGGCCCATATGGCCTTGATGGGTCATTGGACCGTTGAACTGTCGGTGGCCCATATGGCCTTAATGGGTCATTGGACTGTTAGATGGTCAGTGGCCCATATGGCCTTGATGGGTCACTGCACTGTTAGACGGTCGGTGGCCCATATGGCCTTGATGGGTCACTGGACTGTTAGACGGTTGGTGGCCCATATGGCCTTGATGGGTCACTGCACTGTTGAACTGTCGGTGGCCCATATGGCCTTGATGGGTCACTGCACTGTTGAACTGTCGGTGGCCCATATGGCCTTGATGGGTCATTGGACTGTTAGACAGTCGGTGGCCCATATGGCCTTGATGGGTCACTGGACTGTTGAACTGTCGGTGGCCCATATGGCCTTGATGGGTCACTGCACTGTTGAACTGTCGGTGGCCCATATGGCCTTGATGGGTCACTGCACTGTTGAACTGTCGGTGGCCCATATGGCCTTGATGGGTCATTGGAATGTTAGACGGTCGGTGGCCCATAACTTTTAAAGATTGCTGCAAGCTGAGTTGTTTTGATTCCTGTCATCCTGAGCACTGAGACTCTCCTCATTCAGTTACAAGGTCATTCATTTATTGTATATATATTTTTGCAAAAGGCCGGTTTAGAGTCAAAACCCAAATATGGAGAGAGTCTTTGAGCTTGTTTTCAAAGCAAAATCACCAATTAGGGTGTGCATTCATTTCATAAAATGAAATCCAATTAAGTGTAGGATAAGGTATGGTCACATGATCATTATACAAGTAATGAATGAGTGGCCATACCTTTTATAATATGTTTTAGAATATGGACTCACAAAGCACTGAAACTGATTTGAGTAAATATTCTGAAGTTCAATATATATTTTATCAGTGCAAGAATGTATATTTCATGCCTATCACATGGTATAATCAATTTCAATTTCTCTAAATTTCAAAATCATTCTTTTCAAGAGTGAATATACAAAGCCATTTACTTTATATTACACTTTGGATATGAAATGAATGAGCCTTGATTTCAATTTTCTCCATCATCATATACTGGTTGGATAAGAAAATAATCACCACAAGCAGTATCGAAACTGAAATATGTCACACTAATCAGTATTGTCAGGTAAGCTCAGATCTTTTTGTTAATGACTACATGTACTTTCAATTATCAAGTCTTCAAAATTAGTTTTGGGTTTATTTGTTGTCTTTAATTTATTTCTTCAGGTAAGCTCAAGCTTCTAAGCTGGTGAGGACCCTTGTAGCCGTTGCCAGTCACGGTCTACTTCATCGGCGGTAACTGGTCCAGCGCGAGTAGTCAAATATGTTTTCACTCAATTTAAGCTGGGAAGTCAGTGTCCCGCAGGAGAGCAACAACCTATGGGCTCTCCTAACATCATAGCATTGCTCGTCGTTCAGTTTTCTCATTACTTCAGTTAGGGGCGATCCATTTTTGTGGGGTGGGGTGGGACAGCAGTACTGGATGAATAAATTATTTTTCTTTGGTAGGGTGGATGAATAATTTTTTTTTCTTTGGTAGGGTGAATGAATAATTTTTTTTTCTGGGATGGGGTGGGTGAATAATTTTTTTTTCCAAAATCTCCAACCCCACCCCACAAAAATCAAATGGATCGCCCCTTATTGATCTTATTCAAAATTTGGAATTCCCCCAGCCATAAATACTCCTTGCTCACCAGAAAAAAACCTCCAATCCAAATTGACCTACATCAGGTTTCTACTTAGGGTTAGGGCCAGAAATACCCTTGACTGAGCTTCAGCCCCTTATCTCAAGGAACAAGGTTGATAGAGTGAAAAATTTGGCCAAGCAGTCTGTGCTCTTTGCACACTCCTCACAGCCCCGGGTCAAAGACCCATCACTGCCACAGGCAGATTAGCATATGACCGTCGGTACTACTTTCAGCTGTTTGTCGTCTGCCCTCAAAACCAAATCACGTACCTCTGAATGTGGCCCCGCATGACTTAGAAATAGTTCCCAGCAAACTCTGAGTGTAACATTGTAAATTCTGCCTTTATTGATACAATGTTTCAGAAATGATTACAACCCATTCAGATAACTATGTAAAGTTTATAAATTTACTCAACTATAAACTCTATCGATTGTGGGCAAATTTGGCGTATGGGAGCAAATCGGAGCCAAAAAGGCACCTGTGGCAGTGGTGGTACCGTTGATGGTGGAGAGGGTGGATGGTCGAGACGGTGGCCACACTGCGCGGGAGTGTGTGCTCTTTGTTAATATTCATATATGCACTGATAGGAATCAGAGAAAGGCGTGTCCAGTGTTATTGTAACCAGGTAAATCAGGATTCAGGATATGTTTCTAGGATTTTATTTACAAAAGTAGTAGACTTTTGTTTGTTTGGTTGGGGTTTTACATCAACTTGATTTCAGTCATTTCGCGATTGTAGCATTGTAGCAGATATAGTGCTGTTGACATGACAACTCACCCGGTCACACATTTACAACAGGTTTGCCCTTCGGCATGGGCCTCAGCTCGAATGTGACATTGTATCATGAATTCAATCTCAGCATGGCTGGGGATTGAACCCACGACCTTTGGATCACCAAAAAGGAACATGGAGCTAAAGCACTGCCATCACATATGCACACAATACCCCTATTCTGACACTTCATAAGATATATACAACAAATCTGAACATCTATGAAAAAGAAATAATAACAGCAAAACAAGTTTTCTGTCTACATTCCACTTGATGACTTGTGATTGCAGTTAGAAGTGATGACGTCATGGCTACACGAAAGGGGTGACCATCAAATGACATCTACATCTATTAGATGTAGATAAGGAAAGCCCAGATAGGTGATCTGGTTAGGAAAGCCCAGATAGGTGATCTGGAGAGGAAAGCCCAGATAGGTGATCTGGAGAGGAAAGCCCAGATAGGTGATCTGGTTAGGAAAGCCCAGATAGGTGATCTGGTTAGGAAAGCCCAGATAGGTGATCTGGTTAGGAAAGCCCAGATAGGTGATCTGGTTAGGAAAGCCCAGATAGGTGATCTGGTTAGAAAAGCCCAGATAGGGGATCTGGTTAGGAAAGCCCAGATAGGTGATCTGGTTAGGAAAGCCCAGATAGGTGATCTGGTTAGGAAAGCCCAGATAGGTGATCTGGAGAGGAAAGCCCAGATAGGTGATCTGGTTAGAAAAGCCCAGATAGGGGATCTGGTTAGGAAAGCCCAGATAGGTGATCTGGTTAGGAAAGCCCAGATAGGTGATCTGGTTAGGAAAGGATAGATAGGTGATCTGGTTAGGAAAGCCCAGATAGGTGATCTGGTTAGGAAAGCCCAGATAGGTGATCTGGTTAGGAAAGCCCAGATAGGTGATCTGGTTAGGAAAGCCCAGATAGGTGATCTGGTTAGGAAAGCCCAGATAGGTGATCTGGTCAGGAAAGCCCAGATAGGTGATCTGGTTAGGAAAGCCCAGATAGGGGATCTGGTTAGGAAAGCCCAGATAGTGATCTGGTAAGGAAAGCCCAGATAGGTGATCTGGAGAGGAAAGCCCAGATAGGGGATCTGGTTAGGAAAGCCCAGATAGGTGATCTGGAGAGGAAAGCCCAGATAGGTGATCTGGAGAGGAAAGCCCAGATAGGGGATCTGGTTAGGAAAGCCCAGATAGGTGATCTGGTTAGGAAAGCCCAGATAGGTGATCTGGTTAGGAAAGCCCAGATAGGTGATCTGGAGAGGAAAGCCCAGATAGGTGATCTGGTTAGGAAAGCCCAGATAGGTGATCTGGTTAGGAAAGCCCAGATAGGTGATCTGGTTAGGAAAGGATAGATAGGTGATCTGGTTAGGAAAGCCCAGATAGGTGATCTGGTTAGGAAAGCCCAGATAGGTGATCTGGAGAGGAAAGCCCAGATAGGTGATCTGGTTAGGAAAGCCCAGATAGGTGATCTGGAGAGGAAAGCCCAGATAGGTGATCTGGTTAGGAAAGCCCAGATAGGTGATCTGGTTAGGAAAGCCCAGATAGGTTTTCTGGTTAGGAAAGCCCAGATAGGTGATCTGGTTAGGAAAGCCCAGATAGGTGATCTGGTTAGGAAAGCCCAGATAGGTGATCTGGTTAGGAAAGCCCAGATAGGTGATCTGGTTAGGAAAGCCCAGATAGGTGATCTGGTTAGGAAAGCCCAGATAGGTGATCTGGTTAGGAAAGCCCAGATAGGTGATCTGGTTAGGAAAGCCCAGATAGGTGATCTGGTTAGGAAAGCCCAGATAGGTGATCTGGTTAGGAAAGCCCAGATAGGTGATCTGGAGAGGAAAGCCCAGATAGGTGATCTGGAGAGGAAAGCCCAGATAGGTGATCTGGTTAGGAAAGCCCAGATAGGTGATCTGGTTAGGAAAGCCCAGATAGGTGATCTGGTTAGGAAAGCCCAGATAGGTGATCTGGTTAGGAAAGCCCAGATAGGTGATCTGGTTAGGAAAGCCCAGATAGGTGATCTGGTTAGGAAAGCCCAGATAGGTGATCTGGTTAGGAAAGCCCAGATAGGTGATCTGGTTAGAAAAGCCCAGATAGGGGATCTGGTTAGGAAAGCCCAGATAGGTGATCTGGTTAGGAAAGCCCAGATAGGTGATCTGGTTAGGAAAGGATAGATAGGTGATCTGGTTAGGAAAGCCCAGATAGGTGATCTGGTTAGGAAAGCCCAGATAGGTGATCTGGTTAGGAAAGCCCAGATAGGTGATCTGGTTAGGAAAGCCCAGATAGGTGATCTGGTTAGGAAAGCCCAGATAGGTGATCTGGTCAGGAAAGCCCAGATAGGTGATCTGGTTAGGAAAGCCCAGATAGGGGATCTGGTTAGGAAAGCCCAGATAGTGATCTGGTAAGGAAAGCCCAGATAGGTGATCTGGAGAGGAAAGCCCAGATAGGGGATCTGGTTAGGAAAGCCCAGATAGGTGATCTGGAGAGGAAAGCCCAGATAGGTGATCTGGAGAGGAAAGCCCAGATAGGGGATCTGGTTAGGAAAGCCCAGATAGGTGATCTGGTTAGGAAAGCCCAGATAGGTGATCTGGTTAGGAAAGCCCAGATAGGTGATCTGGAGAGGAAAGCCCAGATAGGTGATCTGGTTAGGAAAGCCCAGATAGGTGATCTGGTTAGGAAAGCCCAGATAGGTGATCTGGTTAGGAAAGGATAGATAGGTGATCTGGTTAGGAAAGCCCAGATAGGTGATCTGGTTAGGAAAGCCCAGATAGGTGATCTGGAGAGGAAAGCCCAGATAGGTGATCTGGTTAGGAAAGCCCAGATAGGTGATCTGGAGAGGAAAGCCCAGATAGGTGATCTGGTTAGGAAAGCCCAGATAGGTGATCTGGTTAGGAAAGCCCAGATAGGTTTTCTGGTTAGGAAAGCCCAGATAGGTGATCTGGTTAGGAAAGCCCAGATAGGTGATCTGGTTAGGAAAGCCCAGATAGGTGATCTGGTTAGGAAAGCCCAGATAGGTGATCTGGTTAGGAAAGCCCAGATAGGTGATCTGGTTAGGAAAGCCCAGATAGGTGATCTGGTTAGGAAAGCCCAGATAGGTGATCTGGTTAGGAAAGCCCAGATAGGTGATCTGGTTAGGAAAGCCCAGATAGGTGATCTGGTTAGGAAAGCCCAGATAGGTGATCTGGTTAGGAAAGCCCAGATAGGTGATCTGGTTAGGAAAGGATAGATAGGTAATCTGGTTAGGAAAGCCCAGATAGGTGATCTGGTTAGGAAAGCCCAGATAGGTGATCTGGAAAGGTCTTTGAGTTTTGCTTTTCCTGCATAATTTCGTTTAGACGTGATTTTTTAAATACCCAACTGTTTTAGTAATATTTTAGTACATATTTTATGTATGATTATGTCTAAAATCTCACAAAAAAGCTTGATTATTCTTTGGATAACATTAAATGAAGAAAATATATATACTTGATAATAATCGCCAGCTGCAAAAACTGAGTCAAACCCGTTTTAACAGCAGTTGAAACGGGTTCAATTTTGACGTTTAAATGCAAACTCCACCAGAGGGCGACATGGTGAACCTATCACCTCTGTACAAGGTGCCTTTTTGTGCTGGCTCACCACATCCACCAATTTTTATGTAATTGTCCGTCCTACTTATCTTTTTTCTTAAATTGTACTCATATTGGTATATTATGATATATTTCACCCTTAATATAAAAGTTTGTGCATACAGAAACAAATATTAAGAGAAATAAAACTCGGAACTACTTTCTCAACCGGAGGAGCCATTTCCTGGGGTAGTGATAAAGCGGAACCACAACAAAGATGGCCGCTTTGTTTACAATTTGAATTCTTTTAATCTTTCATACTTTTGGTTAATCTAACCAACAAAAAATGTTCAAATGTTAACAAATGAATTCTAATACATCTCAAGGCAACTTCATATTTGATATTAAGAGATGTTAATACGTCAATCACATTTACAACACACTGACAGTTCTTGAGCACATGGCCAGTAAAAGTAGGACCGGATGAATACTAATCTGGGTTGGCCAGAGGTAATAGTTTGCGTGTGCCTCTGGTGGACAGTGTGGTTTAAATGGGTTTACCACAGTTTTTGCAGCTGGCGACTTTTTACTTAACTAGAGCTCAATCAACTCCACCAAACTTTTCTTTGGTTGTAATTGGTAGAGACCATGGACATTCGACGAACCCCTCCAGATCACCTATCTTGGCTTTGCCGATTGATGATTGGAGAACACTAAGATGAAGTTGTTTCTGTTCAGACATAGTCAGACGTTACCATGGCTTCCTGGACACTTTTTTATTTTTCTAATTTTCTAACCTTTTTTTAGAGCGTTGAGAGAAACAGCAACTTTTTTCTCCCGGCCTGACCTGAAATCGGAATTGATTACCCAGACGGTGTGTGTACTTACCTGTGCAGTTAAGGTCCTCAGCGGTTAAAGATGTCAATGATTTGCCCGCTAACGCTGGCGGACTAACACAGGCAGCCTTTTTCAATGATAACCCCGGGCTGTAGAAGGTTGTCCAGCAGGACCGGACATCACAGTGTAGACGGTTCTCACTCAGAATCACCTGCAGCTTATACAACAGCCGGATTTCCTCAATAACAGGCAACAAATTATTTGATAAGTCCAAGCTTTTGAGTTTTGGTGCTTTTAACAAAACCTCCGCCAATGGGAAGCTTGTCAATATATTCACTTGTAGCGTAAGCGTGCCAAGTTTAGTCAACCCACTGAAACATTCCGGATCAACTGAGGAAATATTATTTTCATGCACTCGTAGTTCAGTCAGGGAGGACCCGATAGCCGATATATTCGGAAATGAGCTTAATTTATTCAAATGTAAAAAGAACTTTCGTATTCCAGTGAGCCCAGTCACGTGACTGCCATCAAATGTGTCAATTTGATTTGATTGGAAATAAATAAAAAAGAGAGATGGCGAAAGCGGGGAAAGGTCCGGGAACTGGGTGAGAGCGTTCCCTGACATTAGAAGAGACTGTAGTCCAGAGAGCCCTACCAGATGTGATGAACTGAACTGCCTGATCTTATTGAAGCTCAGGTCTAGTATTTTCAGGGATTTGCCTATATTAGTTATATTAGGGAATTCTGTTAGCTGGTTCTCTTTCATGTACAGCTTCACCAGACCAGTTAATCCCAGCACATGATCTGCATTGAATCTGCTGATATTATTTTGGAATAAGTATATTGTATGGAGTGAATTGCCCAACTTTGATAAGTCAGGAAACTCGGACAACGTATTCGCTCCAAGATCCAAAATTGATAGTCCCTGAATCCCGGGCAGGAAGTCCCCGTTAAATGAGCTCAGCGAATTGTCTTTAATATTCAGAATTTGAAATGATGGTCCCAAGCTTGAAATATTTGGAAATGCAGTCAGTTTGTTGGCGTTGAGGTAAATCTTCTGTAAGCCGCCCAGCCCTGTGACATGGTTACCATCAAATGTAGCAATGAAGTTAAAGGAGACATCAATATGATGAAGAGAAGATCCAACACTGGAAACATCCGGGAACTCCGTCAGCAAGTTATGTTTCAGGATGAGATTGGTTAATCCCGTGACGCCCACCAGGTGGCTTCCGTTGAAGACTCTCAGTGAGTTCCCGCTCATGGCGAGACTTATTAGCGAAGGTCCTATGTTGGTCAAGTTTGGGAATACCGTCAGCAGGTTGCTGTCCAGGTTCAACCCCGTGAGACCGGTCAAGCCGAGAACATGTGACGAGTTGAATGTGGCAATTAAATTTTTCCCAAGCAAAATGGATTTAAGGGAAGATCCTATAGCTGATAGGTCTGGAAATTCAGTGAGTTTATTGTCGCTTAAATCTAGAGTGGTAACTCCAGTGAGACCTACAACATGTTCTCTACTAAATGAGGCAATAGTGTTTCCAAACATGACAACTTCTTCGAGCGAAGATCCCACACCTGAGAGATCGGGAAACGCTGACAGCTTATTATTTGACATGTCCAGAATGGTCAGTCCTGTTAGACTGGCCACCAACTTGCTATTGACAGTTTTAATATAATTATTTTTCAAATCCAGCTTTTGGAGACCCTTACCTATATGTGAGAGGTCCGGGAAGGACGTGAGTTCATTGGAGGCGAGGAGAAGCACTGTCACATTATCCGGGATGTCTGTCGGGGTGGCGTTAAGGCCCGCCCCATTGCACTTGTACACACCGTCTGTATTGCTACACTGCAGGCTTGCTTCGTGAATCACATAGAACCATATAAATAAGATCCCCTTTATATATAAGGATGTCTGCTGAGAGAAATATCCGTAACTTAACCCTTTGATCCGTGTTGACACTTTGATCCGTGTTGACCCTTTGATCCGTGTTGACCCTTTGATCCGTGTTGACCCTTTGATTCGTGTTGACACTTTGATCCGTGTTGACCCTTTGATCCGTGTTGACCCTTTGATCCGTGTTGACCCTTTGATCCGTGTTGACCCTTTGGTCTGTGTTGACCCTTTGGTCTGTGCTGACCCTTTGATGTGTGTTGACCCTTTGGTCTGTGTTGACCCTTTGAGCCGTGCTGACCCTTTGATCGGTGTTGACCCTTTGATCTGTGCCGACCCTTTGATCTGGGATGGCATTGTCACGTGTGGACAGCAGGGAGGCGTCCTTCTTATTCCCAACATAGCTACCGATAACAGACCAATACTGGTCCAAGTGAGTCTCTCAGCGCATCTGATCTGTAAAAGTTATAAGAGAACGAATATGAAATAGAAAATTAATGATCCGAGAACACCCATGTCTCTATATCAAGTTTAAAATGTCATCATGTTTATGATCGGTAGGTTGCAATGATTAGTTGAATAAATGCATTCGCTATATGCGGACACATAATGCCGATATTGACAGCCTACCTTGCACCGCGCATGCGCCACTGATGACTCCTACAGACATCCATCACATTGAACTTATCATGTCAGCGGTTATCTAATGGACGAAGATGGGAGACATTTTATTTTCAATTTCAAATATTTCAAATATGGGAGAAATAAAGATTGTATGTATTTACTAGTTTGACATTATATGATACTTGTCATTCAGGCTTAGCTTGATATCGCTACTAGACAGAAGTGCATACATGAACCAACTCTCTGTCCATCCGCTGCTCTGCAAGGCACTAACTGAAAAATCTCTACCGTCATTTCCCATTAAATCTTCGTTCACTTTATTAAATATAAAGTAGAAAGATGACCATTTGATAAGTGAATGTCATTATAAAGACACAAAAACAAAATGTTTTTGGATAACTGAAAAGTGGTTTGTCTGTTTTATGGGGATTTACGTCACTTTCAAAATTATTTTGGTTATATCGGGACGGGACCTACTTGTAGCAGATATAGTGCTGCCTCACTCCATAGTCGCAGGTCATTGATATAACAAGCTGTCACTCACAGATTTACAAAGATAAAGGGTTAATCTTGAAGCATGGACCTCAGCTCATATCAGAGATTTTAACTTGAATGCAAATTCGGAATCGACTTTTGGATCATCACATAAGTAATGGCGCTAAGAAGCACAAGGTCATACCAAGCACAAGGTCATACCAAACACAAGGTCATACCAAGCACAAGGTCAAACCAAGCACAAGGTCAAACTAAGCACAAGGTCATACCAAACACAAGGTCAAATCAAGCACAAGGTCATACCAAGCACAAGGTCATACCAAGCACAAGGTCAAACCAAGCACAAGGTCAAACCAAGCACAAGGTAAACCAAGCACACGGTCATACCAAGCACAAGGTCATACCAAGCACAAAGTAAAACCAAGCACAAGGTCATACCAAACACAAGGTCATACCAAGCACAAGGTCAAACCAAGCACAAGGTCATACCAAGCACAAGGTCAAACCAAGCACAAGGTCAAACCAATCAGATTACATCATCAAGAATTATCGATAATAACCAATATTGATAAGCAAAAAGTTGAGAGTTAATAACATCAAATAAAAAAATATATATTAAAGTTGCCAAAATGGATCTATTTAATTTTGTTTATAAATTACACTCGAATTAGCTTATGTCTAGGGTGACTTCACATAAACATGCCATAAATAGCCACTGGAAAATGTGTGTTTTGTCATAGAATTAAATAACTTTGAATCGGTAGAGTGGAGTCAACCTTGGAGATACTAACTGCACCGGGCGGCGCTAATAAGCAATGCCAAGCAAAGGTCATTATTCATTCATATGCTGTAGTTGTCTGAAGCATATCATATGTGGACGTATACATGTAGAGAAGGTGGACAGTGATGGGTAATGATTACTGAGTGATCTAATATTGATGGATGTGTTGTGAATATATAATGGAATGGCTTATAATGCTACACAGGAAGGCTTTATTTGTGAGATAATGAACACAAAGGTCACAAAGGTCATACGCTAATCTTGGGCAGAAGTAGTATGTCTTTTGGGGGGTCTGGATATACAAATTATGCCCTTTTTGGATGATTTCACCATAGATCCCTGTATATCCAGTACCCCCCGAAATACACACTACCTGTATAATATTTACCTTGATGTTGATATCAACAGTTTCCACAAAGAGAATCAAAGGGAATCTGATGACACTACGAGGTCAAGCAAGGTCAATCCTCTATTCTATCATATACAACTAAAGAGAGGAATCTAATGACACTACGAGGTCAAGCAAGGTCAATCCTCTATTCTGTCATATACAACTAAAGAGAGGAATCTAATGACGCTACGAGGTCAAGCAAGGTCAATCCTCTATTCTATCATATACAACTAAAGAGAGGAATCTAATGACGCTACGAGGTCAAGCAAGGTCAATCCTCTATTCTGTCATATACAACTAAAGGGAGGAATCTAATGACACTACGAGGTCAAGCAAGGTCAATCCTCTATTCTGTCATATACAACTAAAGGGAGGAATCTAATGACGCTACGAGGTCAAGCAAGGTCAATCCTCTATTCTGTCATATACAACTAAAGGGAGGAATCTAATGACGCTACGAGGTCAAGCAAGGTCAATCCTCTATTCTATCATATACAACTAAAGGGAGGAATCTTATGACACCACGAGGTCAAGCAAGGTCAATCCTCTATTCTGTCATATACAATTAAAGGGAGGAATCTAATGAAACTACGAGGTCAAGCAAGGTCAATCCTCTATTCTGTCATATACAACTAAAGGGAGGAATCTAATGACGCTACGAAGTCAAGCAAGGTCAATCCCCTATTCTGTCATATACAATTAAAGGGAGGAATCTAATGAAACTACGAGGTCAAGCAAGGTCAATCCTTTATTCTGTCATATACAACTAAAGGGAGGAATCTAATGATGCTACGAGGTCAAGCAAGGTCAATCCTCTATTCTGTCATATACAATTAAAGGGAGGAATCTTATGACACTACGAGGTCAGGCAAGGTCAATACTCTATTCTGTCATATACAACTAAAGGGAGGAATCTAATGACGCTACGAGGTCAAGCAAGGTCAATCCTCTATTCTGTCATATACAACAAACGGGAGGAATCTAATGACGCTACGAGGTCAAGCAAGGTCAATCCTTTATTCTGTCATATACAACAAACGGGAGGAATCTAATGACACTACGCGGTCAAGCAAGGTCAATCCTCTATTCTGTCATATACAACTAAAGGGAGGAATCTAATGACACTACGAGGTCAAGCAAGGTCAATCCTCTATTCTGTCATATACAACTAAAGGGAGGAATCTAATGACACTACGAGGTCAAGCAAGGTCAATCCTCTATTCTGTCATATACAACTAAAGGGTGGAATCTAATGACACTACAAGGTCAAGCAAGGTCAATGCTCTATTCTGTCATATACAACTAAAGGGAGGAATCTAATGACACTACGAGGTCAAGCAAGGTCAATCCTCTATTCTGTCATATACAACTAAAAGGTGGAATCTAGTGACACTACGAGGTCAAGCAAGGTCAATCCTCTATTCTGCCATATACAACTAAAGGGTGGAATCTAATGACACTACGAGGTCAAGCAAGGTCAATCCTCTATTCTGTCATATACAACTAAAGGGACTACTAGGCCTGTGCTATCAGTAGGGGACTACTAGGCCTGTGCTATCAGTATGGGACTACTAGGTCTATGCTATCAGTATGGGACTACTAGGTCTATGCTATCAGTAGGGGACTACTAGGCCTGTGCTATCAGTAGGGGACTACTAGGTCTGTGCTATCAGTAGGGGACTACTAGGCCTGTGCTATCAGTATGGGACTACTAGGTCTATGCTATCAGTAGGGGACTACTAGGCCTGTGCTATCAGTAGGGGACTACTAGGTCTGTGCTATAAGTAGGGGACTACTAGGTCTGTGCTATCAGTAGGGGACTACTAGGCCTATGCTATCAGAAGGGGACTACTAGGCCTGTGATATCAGTAGGGGACTACTAGGCCTGTGATATCAGTAGGGGACTACTAGGCCTATGCTATCAGTAGGGGACTACTAGGTCTGTGCTATCAGTAGGGGTCTACTAGGCCTGTGCTATCAGTAGGGGACTACTAGGCCTGTGCTATCAGTAGGGGACTACTAGGCATGTGCTATCAGTAGAGGACTACTAGGCGTGTGCTATCAGTAGAGGACTACTAGGTCTGTGCTATCAGTAGGGGACTACTAGGTCTGTGCTATCAGTAGGGGTCTACTAGGTCTGTGCTATCAGTAGGGGACTACTAGGTCTGTGGTATCAGTAGGGACTACTAGGTCTGTGCTATCAGTAGGGAACTACTAGGTCTGTGCTATCAGTAGGGGACTACTAGGTCTGTGCTATCAGTAGGGGACTACTAGGCCTGTGCTATCAGTAGGGGACTACTAGGCCTGTGCTATCAGTAGGGGACTACTAGGCGTGTGCTATCAGTAGGGGACTACTAGGTCTGTGCTATCAGTAGGGGACTACTAGGCCTGTGCTATCAGTAGGAGACTACTAGGCCTGTGCTATCAGTAGCGGACTACTAGGCCTGTGCTATCAGTAGGGGACTACTAGGCCTGTGCTATCAGTAGGGGACTACTAGGCCTATGCTATCAGTAGGGGACTACTAGGTCTGTGTTATCAGTAGGGGACTACTAGGCGTGTGCTATAAGTAGGGGACTACTAGGCCTGTGCTATCAGTAGGGGACTACTAGGTCTGTGCTATCAAGAGGGGACTACTAGGCCTGTGCTATCAGTAGGGGACTACTAGGCCTGTGCTATCAGTAGGGGACTACTAGGTCTGTGCTATCAGTAGGGGACTACTAGGCCTGTGCTATCAGTAGGGGACTACTAGGCCTGTGCTATCAGTAGGGGACTACTAGGCCTGTGCTATCAGTAGGGGACTACTAGGTCTGTGCTATCAGTAGGGGACTACTAGGCCTGTGCTATCAGTAGGGGACTACTAGGTCTGTGTTATCAGTAGGGGACTACTAGGCCTATGCTATCAGTAGGGGACTACTAGGCCTGTGCTATCAGTAGGGGACTACTAGGTCTGTGCTATCAGTAGGGGACTACTAGGCCTGTGCTATCAGTAGGGGACTACTAGGCCTGTGCTATCAGTAGGGGACTACTAGGTCTGTGCTATCAGTAGGGGACTACTAGGCCTGTGCTATCAGTAGGGGACTACTAGGCCTGTGCTATCAGTAGGGGACTACTAGGTCTGTGCTATCAGTAGGGGACTACTAGGTCTGTGCTATCAGTAGGGGACTACTAGGTCTGTGTTATCAGTAGGGGACTACTAGGCCTATGCTATCAGTAGGGGACTACTAGGTCTGTGCTATCAGTAGGGGACTACTAGGCCTGTGCTATCAGTAGGGGACTACTAGGCCTGTGCTATCAGTAGGGGACTACTAGGCCTGTGCTATCAGTAGGGGACTACTAGGTCTGTGCTATCAGTAGGGGACTACTAGGCCTGTGCTATCAGTAGGGGACTACTAGGTCTGTGTTATCAGTAGGGGACTACTAGGCCTATGCTATCAGTAGGGGACTACTAGGCCTGTGCTATCAGTAGGGGACTACTAGGTCTGTGCTATCAGTAGGGGACTACTAGGCCTGTGCTATCAGTAGGGGACTACTAGGCCTGTGCTATCAGTAGGGGACTACTAGGTCTGTGCTATCAGTAGGGGACTACTGGGTCTGTGCTATCAGAAGGGGACTACTAGGCCTATGCTATCAGTAGGGGACTACTAGGCCTATGCTATCAGTAGGGGACTACTAGGTCTGTGCTATCAGTAGGGGACTACTAGGTCTGTGCTATCAGTAGGGGACTACTAGGCCTGTGCTATCAGTAGGGGACTACTAGGCCTGTGCTATCAGTAGGGGACTACTAGGTCTGTGCTATCAGTAGGGGACTACTAGGTCTGTGCTATCAGTAGGGGACTACTAGGTCTATGCTATCAGTAGAGAACTACTAGGCCTGTGCTATCAGTAGGGGACTACTAGGCCTGTGCTATCAGTAGGGGACTACTAGGTCTGTGCTATCAGTAGGGGACTACTAGGTCTGTGCTATCAGTAGGGGACTACTAGGTCTATGCTATCAGTAGAGAACTACTAGGTCTGTGCTATCAGTAGGGGACTACTAGGCCTGTGCTATCAGTAGGGGACTACTAGGCCTGTGCTATCAGTAGGGGACTACTAGGTCTGTGCTATCAGAAGGGGACTACTAGGCCTGTGCTATCAGTAGGGGACTACTAGGTCTATGCTATCAGTAGGGGACTACTAGGTCTGTGCTATCAGTAGGGGACTACTAGGTCTGTGCTATCAGTAGGGGACTACTAGGCCTGTGCTATCAGTAGGGGACTACTAGGCCTGTGCTATCAGTAGGGGACTACTAGGCCTGTGCTATCAGTAGGGGACTACTAGGCCTGTGCTATCAGTAGGGGACTACTGGGTCTGTGCTATCAGTAGGGGACTACTAGGCCTGTGCTATCAGTAGGAGACTACTAGGCCTGTGCTATCAGTAGGGGACTACTAGGCCTGTGCTATCAGTAGGGGACTACTAGGTCTGTGCTATCAGTGGGGGACTACTAGGCCTGTGCTATCAGTAGGGGACTACTAGGCCTGTGCTATCAGTAGGGGACTACTAGGTCTGTGCTATCAGTAGGGGACTACTAGGTCTGTGCTATCAGTAGGGGACTATTAGGTCTGTGCTATCAGTAGTGGACTACTAAGCCTGTGCTATCAGTAGGGGACTACTAGGTCTGTGCTATCAGTAGGGGACTACTAGGCCTGTGCTATCAGAAGGGGACTACTAGGCCTGTGCTATCAGTAGGGGACTACTAGGTCTGTGCTATTAGTAGGGAACTACTAGGTCTGTGCTATCAGTAGGGGACTACTAGGTCTGTGCTATCAGTAGGGGACTACTAGGCCTGTGCTATCAGAAGGGGACTACTAGGCCTGTGCTATCAGTAGGGGACTACTAGGTCTGTGCTATTAGTAGGGGACTACTAGGTCTGTGCTATCAGTAGGGGACTATTAGGTCTGTGCTATCAGTAGTGGACTACTAAGCCTGTGCTATCAGTAGGGGACTACTAGGTCTGTGCTATCAGTAGGGGACTACTAGGTCTGTGCTATCAGAAGGGGACTACTAGGTCTGTGCTATCAGTAGGGGACTACTAGGCGTGTGCTATCAGTAGGGGACTACTAGGCCTGTGCTATCAGTAGGGGACTACTAGGCCTGTGCTATCAGTAGGGGACTACTAGGTCTGTGCTATCAGTAGGGGACTACTAGGCCTGTGCTATCAGTAGGGGACTACTAGGCCTGTGCTATCAGTAGGGGACTACTAGGCCTGTGCTATCAGTAGGGGACTACTAGGCCTGTGCTATCAGTAGGAGACTACTAGGCCTGTGCTATCAGTAGGGGACTACTAGGCCTGTGCTATCAGTAGGGGACTACTAGGTCTGTGCTATCAGTGGGGGACTACTAGGCCTGTGCTATCAGTAGGGGACTACTAGGCCTGTGCTATCAGTAGGGGACTACTAGGTCTGTGCTATCAGTAGGGGACTACTAGGTCTGTGCTATCAGTAGGGGACTATTAGGTCTGTGCTATCAGTAGTGGACTACTAAGCCTGTGCTATCAGTAGGGGACTACTAGGTCTGTGCTATCAGTAGGGGACTACTAGGCCTGTGCTATCAGAAGGGGACTACTAGGCCTGTGCTATCAGTAGGGGACTACTAGGTCTGTGCTATTAGTAGGGAACTACTAGGTCTGTGCTATCAGTAGGGGACTACTAGGTCTGTGCTATCAGTAGGGGACTACTAGGCCTGTGCTATCAGAAGGGGACTACTAGGCCTGTGCTATCAGTAGGGGACTACTAGGTCTGTGCTATCAGTAGAGGACTACTAGGCCTGTGCTATCAGTAGGGGACTACTAGGTCTGTGCTATCAGTGGGGGACTACTAGGTCTGTGCTATCAGTAGGGGACTACTAGGTCTGTGCTATCAGTGGGGGACTACTAGGCCTGTGCTATCAGTAGGGGACTACTAGGCCTGTGCTATCAGTAGGGGACTACTAGGCCTGTGCTATCAGTAGGGGACTACTAGGCCTGTGCTATCAGTAGGGGACTACTAGGCCTGTGCTATCAGTAGGGGTCTACTAGGCCTGTGCTATCAGTAGGGGACTACTAGGTCTGTGCTATCAGTAGAGGACTACTAGGCCTGTGCTATCAGAAGGGGACTACTAGGTCTGTGCTATCAGTAGGGGACTATTAGGTCTGTGCTATCAGTAGTGGACTACTAAGCCTGTGCTATCAGTAGGGGACTACTAGGTCTGTGCTATCAGTAGGGGACTACTAGGCCTGTGCTATCAGAAGGGGACTACTAGGCCTGTGCTATCAGTAGGGGACTACTAGGTCTGTGCTATCAGTAGAGGACTACTAGGCCTGTGCTATGAGTAGGGGACTACTAGGTCTGTGCTATCAGTGGGGGACTACTAGGTCTGTGCTATCAGTAGGGGATTACTAGGTCTGTGCTATCAGTAGGGGACTACTAGGTCTGTGCTATCAGTAGGGGACTACTAGGTCTGTGCTATCAGTAGTGGACTACTAAGCCTGTGCTATCAGTAGGGGACTACTAGGTCTGTGCTATCAGTAGGGGACTACTAGGCCTGTGCTATCAGTAGGGGACTACTAGGTCTGTGGTATCAGTAGGGGACTACTAGGTCTGTGCTATCAGTAGGGGACTACTAGGCCTGTGCTATCAGTAGGGGACTACTAGGTCTGTGCTATCAGTAGGGGACGACTAGGTCTGTGCTATCAGTAGGGGACGACTAGGTCTGTGCTATCAGTAGGGGACTACTAGGCCTGTGCTATCAGTAGGGGACTACTAGGTCTGTGCTATCAGTAGGGGACTACTAGGCCTGTGCTATCAGTAGGGGACTACTAGGCCTGTGCTATCAGTAGGGGACGACTAGGTCTGTGCTATCAGTAGGGGACTACTAGGTCTGTGCTATCAGTAGGGGACTACTAGGCCTGTGCTATCAGTAGGGGACTACTAGGTCTGTGCTATCAGTAGGGGACTACTAGGCCTGTGCTATCAGTAGGGGACTACTAGGTCTGTGCTATCAGTAGGGGACTACTGGGCCTGTGCTATCAGTAGGGGACTACTAGGCCTGTGCTATCAGTAGGGGACTACTAGGTCTGTGCTATCAGTAGGGGACTACTAGGCCTGTGCTATCAGTAGGGGACTACTAGGTCTGTGCTATCAGTAGGGGACTACTAGGTCTGTGCTATCAGTAGGGGACTACTAGGCCTGTGCTATCAGTAGGGGACTACTAGGCCTGTGCTATCAGTAGGGGACGACTAGGTCTGTGCTATCAGTAGGGGACTACTAGGTCTGTGCTATCAGTAGGGGACTACTAGGCCTGTGCTATCAGTAGGGGACTACTAGGCCTGTGCTATCAGTAGGGGACTACTAGGCCTGTGCTATCAGTAGGGGACTACTAGGTCTGTGCTATCAGTAGGGGACTACTAGGCCTGTGCTATCAGTAGGGGACTACTAGGTCTGTGCTATCAGTAGGGGACTACTAGGCCTGTGCTATCAGTAGGGGACTACTAGGTCTGTGCTATCAGTAGGGGACTACTGGGCCTGTGCTATCAGTAGGGGACTACTAGGCCTGTGCTATCAGTAGGGGACTACTGGGCCTGTGCTATCAGTAGGGGACTACTAGGCCTGTGCTATCAGTAGGGGACTACTAGGTCTGTGCTATCAGTAGGGGACTACTAGGCCTGTGCTATCAGTAGGGGACTACTAGGTCTGTGCTATCAGTAGGGGACTACTAGGCCTGTGCTATCAGTAGGGGACTACTAGGCCTGTGCTATCAGTAGGGGACTACTAGGTCTGTGCTATCAGTAGGGGACTACTAGGTCTGTGCTATCAGTAGGGGACTACTAGGCCTGTGCTATCAGTAGGGGACTACTGGGCCTGTGCTATCAGTAGGGGACTACTAGGCCTGTGCTATCAGTAGGGGACTACTAGGTCTGTGCTATCAGTAGGGGACTACTAGGTCTGTGTTATCAGTAGGGGACTACTAGGCCTGTGCTATCAGTAGGGGACTACTAGGTCTGTGCTATCAGAAGGGGACTACTAGGCCTGTGCTATCAGTAGGGGTCTACTAAGCCTGTGCTATCAGTAGGGGACTACTAGGTCTGTGCTATCAGTAGGGGACTACTGGGCCTGTGCTATCAGTAGTGGACTACTAAGCCTGTGCTATCAGTGGGGGACTACTAGGCCTGTGCTATCAGTAGGGGACTACTGGGCCTGTGCTATCAGTAGGGGACTACTAGGCCTGTGCTATCAGTAGGGGACTACTAGGTCTGTGCTATCAGTAGGGGACTACTAGGCCTGTGTTATCAGTAGGGGACTACTAAGCCTGTGCTATCAGTAGTGGACTACTAAGCCTGTGCTATCAGTAGGGGACTACTAGGTCTGTGCTATCAGTAGAGGACTACTAGGCCTGTGCTATCAGAAGGGGACTACTAGGTCTGTGCTATCAGTAGGGGACTACTAGGTCTGTGCTATCAGTATGGGGCTACTGGGTCTGGGCTATCAGTAGGGGACTACTAGGTCTGTGCTATCAGTAGGGGACTACTAGGCCTGTGCTATCAGTAGGGGACTACTAGGTCTGTGCTATCAGTAGGGGACTACTAGGTCTGTGCTATCAGTAGGGGACTACTAGGCCTGTGCTATCAGTAGGGGACTACTAGGTCTGTGCTATCAGTAGGGGACTACTAGGCCTGTGCTATCAGTAGGGGACTACTAGGCCTGTGCTATCAGTGGGGGACTACTAGGTCTGTGCTATCAGTAGGGGACTACTAGGCCTGTGCTATCAGTAGGGGACTACTAGGCCTGTGCTATCAGTAGGGGACTACTAGGCCTGTGCTATCAGTAGGGGACTACTAGGTCTATGCTATCAGTAGGGGGAACATTCTTGCATTCTCTTTTTACCACAGATTTCAAGAGAATTTTAGTTTAGGATTTATGATTAAATAGATGGATAATCACTGATCCCTTATATTTTTATATTTTTCAATTATGACTGGGCAGATACCTACTTGGCATTTTGATAGGCCCAGGTGAAGTTTGGACCAGTCTAGACTTTGTAAATATATTCAATATGATTGTTCTGGTATAATATTATGTCGAACTGAAGAAGACATCTTTGCTAGAAAAAATTGTGAAATGCTGTTTTTACGACCCTTTCAGCAACTATGGCCATATCAGGTCGACCTTTGAGCCACTGCCGGCAGTAGGAACCCACCACCTCCCGTCCTCCACTTATATAACCAGTGTGAAAGTAACACTGCCGGCAGTGGGAGATGAACCCACCACCTCCCGTCCTTTACTTATATAACGAGTGTGAAAGTAGCACTGCCGGCAGTGGGAACCCACTACCTCCCGTCCTCCACTTATATAACTAGTGTGAAAGTAACACTGCCGGCAGTGGGAGTCAAACCCACCACCTCCCGTCCTCCACTTATATAACCAGTGTGAAAGTAACACTGCCGGCAGTGGGAGGCGAACCCACCACCTCCCGTCCTCCACTTATATAACTAGTGTGAAAGTAACACTGCCGGCAGCGGGAGACGAACCCACCACCTCCCGTCCTCCACTTATATAACGAGTGTGAAAGTAACACTGCCGGCAGTGGGAGGCGAACCCACCACCTCCCGTCCTCCACTTATATAACGAGTGTGAAAGTAACACTGCCGGCAGTGGGAGGCGAACCCACCACCTCCCGTCCTTTACTTATATAACGAGTGTGAAAGTAGCACTGCCGGCAGTGGGAACCCACTACCTCCCGTCCTCCACTTATATAACTAGTGTGAAAGTAACACTGCCGGCAGTGGGAGTCAAACCCATCACCTCCCGTCCTCCACTTATATAACCAGTGTGAAAGTAACACTGCCGGCAGTGGGAGGCGAACCCACCACCTCCCGTCCTCCACTTATATAACTAGTGTGAAAGTAACACTGCCGGCAGTGGGAGGCGAACCCACCACCTCCCGTCCTCCACTTATATAACTAGTGTGAAAGTAACACTGTCGGCAGCGGGAGACGAACCCACCACCTCCCGTCCTCCACTTATATAACCAGTGTGAAAGTAACACTGCCGGCAGCGGGAGACGAACCCACCACCTCCCGTCCTCCACTTATATAACGAGTGTGAAAGTAACACTGCCGGCAGTGGGAGGCGAACCCACCACCTCCCGTCCTCCACTTATATAACTAGTGTGAAAGTAACATTGCCGGCAGTGGGAGGCGAACCCACTACCTCCCGTCCTCCACTTATATAACTAGTGTGAAAGTAACATTGCCGGCAGTGGGAGGCGAACCCACCACCTCCCATCCTCCACTTATATAACTAGTGTGAAAGTAACACTGCCGGCAGTGGGAGGCGAACCCACCACCTCCCGTCCTCCACTTATATAACCAGTGTGAAAGTAACACTGCCGGCAGTTGGAGTCGAACCCACCACCTCCCGTCCTCCACTTATATAACCAGTGTGAAAGTAACACTGCCAGCAGTGGGAGACGAACCCACCACCTCCCGTCCTCCGCTTATATAACCAGTGTGAAAGTAACACTGCCAGCAGCGGGAGACGAACCCACCACCTCCCGTCCTCCACTTATATAACCAGTGTGAAAGTAACACTGCCAGCAGTGGGAGTCAAACCCACCACCTCCCGTCCTCCACTTATATAACCAGTGTGAAAGTAACACTGCCGGCAGTGGGAACCCACCACCTCCCGTCCTCCACTTATATAACCAGTGTGAAAGT
This sequence comes from Amphiduros pacificus, assembly GCA_949316495.1. Classification (NCBI taxonomy): domain Eukaryota; kingdom Metazoa; phylum Annelida; class Polychaeta; order Phyllodocida; family Hesionidae; genus Amphiduros; species Amphiduros pacificus. Next base: position 1,163,775 of record OX439011.1, read on the forward strand.
AACACTGCCGGCAGTGGGAGACGAACCCACCACCTCCCGTCCTCCACTTATATAACCAGTGTGAAAGTAACACTGCCGGCAGTGGGAGACGAACCCACCACCTCCCGTCCTCCACTTATATAACTAGTGTGAAAGTAACACTGCCAGCAGTGGGAACCCACCACCTCCCGTCCTCCACTTATATAACCAGTGTGAAAGTAACACTGCCGGCAGTGGGAGACGAACCCACCACCTCCCGTCCTCCACTTATATAACTAGTGTGAAAGTAACACTGCCAGCAGTGGGAACCCACCACCTCCCGTCCTCCACTTATATAACCAGTGTGAAAGTAACACTGCCGGCAGCGGGAGACGAACCCACCACCTCCCATCCTCCACTTATATAACCAGTGTGAAAGTAACACTGCCGGCAGCGGGAGACGAACCCACCACCTCCCGTCCTCCACTTATATAACCAGTGTGAAAGTAACACTGCCGGCAGCGGGAGACGAACCCACCACCTCCCGTCCTCCACTTATATAACCAGTGTGAAAGTAACACTGCCGGCAGCGGGAGACGAACCCACCACAATGTTGCTAACATGTAGAAGGACAATGTTGTTAGCAGGTCACACCACAACGTGCTGCATCTTCATGTTCAACACGTTGAAAAAACGTAGAAAGGCAACAAAACCTTATTTCTACGCGCTCACAACATTGTTTCTATGTCGTGTGTTACTGGTGTAGGTACAAAATGTTTGGACGATAATCAGCCATTGCTAAACGTTGCATTTGAATAAATTGAATGCCCCGGCTCAGCCAAAACCAACTGGATTAGACTTGAGTGTGTTTCACACCTTTCCTGGGATGGTAAACATTGAAAATGTGAATGCTAAAATGTGATTTTAGCACCAGTTCCTCCAAAGATTGTGGGTTCATCATCATCACTGTATTAATGATGGTTTTCTATATTAATTGGAGTTTTGTTCAGTCTGCCATCAATAAGCTGTTACATGGCACACAAACAACTTTATGGTTCAAAAAGCCATAAACGATAAACGATCAGGTTATTGTTCATATATTAATAATGAATAATGAATATCAGATCATTAGCACATGAACAAGGACAAATGAACAGGGACACATCAACAGGGACACATCAGGGACAGTAAAACAGGGACACATCAACAGGGACATAGCAAACGGACACATCAACAGGGACACATCAACAGTGACACAGCAAACGGACACATCAACAGGGACACAACAACAGGGACATATCAACAGGGACACATCAACAGGGACACATCAACAGGGACAGTATAACAGGGACACATCAACAGGGACACATCAACAGGGACACATCAACAGGGACACATCAACAGGGACACATCAACAGGGACACATCAACAGGGACACATCAACAGGGACACATCAACATGGACAGTATAACAGGGACACATCAACAGGAACACATCAACAGGGACACTTCAACAGGGACACATCAACAGGGACACATCAACAGGGACACATCAACAGGGACATATCAACAGGGACACATCAACAGGGACATATCAACAGGGACAGTATAACAGGGACATATCAACAGGGACACATCAACAGGGACATATCGACAGGGACACATCAACAGGGACACATCAACAGGGACAGTATAACAGGGACATATCAACAGGGACACATCAACAGGGACATATCAACAGGGAAACATCAACAGGGACAGAATAACAGGGACATATCAACAGGGACACATCTTCAGGGACACATCTACAGGGACACATCAACAGGGACAGCATAACAGGGACATATCAACAGGGACACATCTACAGGGACACATCTACAGGGACAGTATAACAGGGACATATCAACAGGGACACATCTACAGGGACACATCTACAGGGACAGGGACATATCAACAGGGACACATCAACAGGGACATATCAACAGGGACACATCAACAGGGACAGCATAACAGGGACATATCAACAGGGACACATCTACAGGGACACATCTTCAGGGACAGGGACACATCAACAAGAACACATCAAGAGGGACACATCAACAGGGACAAATAGACACATCAACAGGGACACATCGACAGGGACACATCAACTGGGACACATCAACAGAGACACATCAACAGGGACAAATAGACACATCAACAGGGACACATCAACAGGGACACATCAACAGGGACACATTAACAGGGATATTTGAACATGGACACATCAACAGGACCCATGAACAGGGACACACCAATAGGGACACATCGACAGGGACACATGAACAGGGACACATGAACAGGGACACATCGACAGGGACACATGAACAGGGACACATGAACAAGGACACATGAACAGGAACACATGAACAGGAACACATGAACAGGGACATATGAACAGGGACACATGAACAGGGGGACACATGAACAGGTACTCTATTGCTAGTCTATCGCCACACTTTCTCGCAGAGAACCCCGTCTATACAAAGGTCTATCTGATACCAGACTTATTGCAAGCTCTGACGGCAGTTTTGATTGGAAAACCGCTCGCGAGGGCGGGATCATACTGTGTTGTCTTTGCGAGGCACCGCGCTCACGAGTATCCACTCTTTGCTGCCAGTGTCGAGTGCTTGGTCTGATACCTTATACCCTCTGTATTCATAAAACTTGTTGCTCCTGGTGTCTAGAATCACCTTCAGACCCATCAGCAGCATATTTTGAAATTACAGTGATTTTCGGACTTGTTCCGACGGTGGTTGTTGATACACAAACAAGGGGCTACTACCAGCCATTTTTTCTTGTTGTGACGCACCACCCGCTGTCCAATACACATTCGCAAGCAACTACGTAAGTAGTTCTTTCTTGCAATATACCTATTTATAGGTACATATACCAATCTAATTTGCACGCTATTCGTGTCTGGACACTTTTTCAGACGCTTCTAGAAGCAAATTCGGTATATTGAACTGATTTACAGTGTTTTTCGGACTTGTTCCGACGGTGGAAGAACAGAGTACTCGTTACCTGCTCCACCCGCTGTTCAAACTAACTAAAGTGCAAGCGGCTACACAAATAGCCCTTTCTTGCATTTTTACCCCCAGGTATTTATTGCCAAAAGAAATTTTTAGCTAAATCAACCCAAAACTCTGCTAAAATTTCTAATATTAGTGCTATAAATAGCTTCTATATAGCATTGTTGACGGGCGGCTCACAGCGCCTCTACCGTTAAAACTCTAAGTTTGCTGGCCTCAGCGCCCCCTAACAGAAAAAACTGCATATCAATTGCTATTTATAGCGACTTCCACAAGATTTACCTGCAGTCAATGATATAGCATACTATTACGGTAGTTCATAATACAGAATGTGTCAAGCTCTCATATAGCAGCTCATATACACAAGAGATTACCTACCTGTTCAATGCTACACAATCATGGCTTTGTTTGTATATGCTCATGCTTCAACATATACGACAAGAATAGTGGCGAAACCACAAAGACACTTACCTTGCCCCACAATGGTATAGGGTCAAATAAAATCCTGCTGTGTGACATTCATACTAGCATCTTCACGAAGAATTCTTCTTTGGAAAATATTAATTTTAATATTATTCCACGTGCTTACTTCAGGTTGCTGCAGGAGATTATTACAAACTAAAATATTAATATATTTGAGTCTGAGCATGAAATTGAACTGTTCCCTGCTCAATTTCGCTTGGTGCTCGATACCTGCGATCACATAAAATCGGACACGCTACTATCTGTACATGGTGTGAGCAAGCAAAATTGTCAGTTCAATTTTGTTAAATATACACAAATATCGCACCCAAAACATCTTTATTGGGAAAACATATTCATTCTGCCCCCTCGGCCACAAAAACATGGACTGAACAACAAATATGTTGAAAGCCCATGCAATTCGTCAAAATCATGTAGTTTTGGCAAAATTATTGGTGGTAGCGTACAACGTGGCGCTTTACGGAAATACCCGAACCACAGTTTTTGGAGCCACGAGAACAGACGAACGACCACAAATCGCTACCATTGTCTATCAGATCCGGAAACACCCGAATCACATCGGCTCGTGGAAACACGTGGTCCGAACGTAAACATAAACAATGGCAATACACATCTGTCTTCTGCTTCGACCAATCACGTCTCAGGGCCGTCTCCAACGACACGTGCTCGCTCTGCTCCACGTGGTCGGCCACGGATTGTAAATAAACAGCATTCTCGTATTAAAAATCCTAATAGAAACGGGAAGAAAACATTAAATATTGGTTGCTGCAATGTACAGAGCATATCTAGCAAGATCCTGCCAGTAAAAGATTATTTTACTGAGCATGACCTTGATGCCCTGTTCATGACTGAGACTTGGATGCATGACTCAAAATCTGACAAAGTCAAAAGTGAACTTAAAGAGGGGTCACTTGAATTTGAGTCTTTTCCTAGGATTGGTCGCACAGGGGGAGGATTAGGGATTTTATACAAATCTGAACTCCCCTTCACAACCAATAGGGCCAACCAACCAGTAGTCACCACCATGGAGCTCATGGAGTCATCTATCACACTGAAGGGAAAAAAGATAACATTTGTGGTGATATACAGACCTGAACCATCTGATCGGAATAGATATACCTACTCTGAGTTCTATGATGAGTTCGACCAGTTGGTTGCACACTATGGTTCCTTTAGTCATGAGGTCATTTTCCTTGGTGACTACAACTTCCATGTCAACCTGCCCTTAAAGCCTGATGTCATTAAGTTTAATGACATCCTATCTACCTTTGATCTAACACAATGGGTTCAGGAACCAACCCATAAGTTAGGGAACACCCTTGACCTGATCATGACCTTTAGGAGTAATAAGCTCCTGAAGAGTCACCTGGTAGATGAATACTTATCTGATCATAAAATGATTAAGATTTACCTTGATATTATACCTCCTAAACCCCCCAAAAAATCTATCAAATTTAGGAATTTCAAGGGATTAGATCTTGAATCCCTAAGAAGGGACATCAAATCCCTAACTGATAGAGACACAACTTGGGAACATTTATCCTTGGAGGACATGGTAAATTACTATGATAGGGAACTCACATCACTCATGGACAAACATGCACCTATCAAGGTTGCCATGGTCACCCAATGCAAACCTGTACCTTGGATGAGTGACCAATTAAAGCTCGAAAGATCTCTCAAGAGGAGGCTTGAGAGAAAAATGAGCAAGACTGGCTCTCAAATTGACAAGGAGCTGTATAACTCTCAGAGGAACAAATACAACTCAATGCTTAAATCTGCTCAAGCATCATATTTTTCCAACCTGGTTGAGGAAAACAAACATGACCCTAAAAAGCTTTTTAGAGTCATTGACACAGTCATGCACAAGAAAAAGGACACACCTATGCCCCAATCTGACTGTGAGATTACTCAAGCTGAGAAGTTCAACACATTCTTTCTTGAAAAAATAGAGAGAATCTGCCTGGACATTGATAATGCTCCACCCAGCCAAACTTCGCCACCAGGTGACACTGCGAACAATAGTACTACATGTCTGGAAAGGTTCACACCCTTAACCATTGATGACGTACGGAAATTGGTCAAAAGGTCAGCAAAGAAGTCATGTGACCTGGATCCAATTCCAACCTGGCTCTTACTGGACCTCTTAGATGACCTCCTACCAATAATTACTTCCATCATAAATAAATCACTGATGGAATCAGCAGTATCAGAAAATATGAAAATAGCCATCATAACACCTCTGCTGAAGAAACTCGGTCTAGAACTGGTTGAAAAAAACTATAGGCCTGTTTCCAACCTAACATTTGTCTCTAAACTAACCGAGAGGGCGGTTGCAGACCAACTAGTCCCCCATCTTGTAAGGAATGGTCTTACTGACAAGTTTCAATCAGCCTACAAAGAATATCACAGCACTGAAACCGCTTTGTTAAAAGTGCAAAATGATATCTTGGGTTGCCTTGACAATAGAAAGGCAGTCATCTTGTTGTTGCTTGACCTTTCCGCTGCCTTTGACACTATTGACCATCAAATCCTTTTGGACAGGCTGAGGGATAGATGCAACGTCAAAGGTCATGCACTCTCCTGGATTCGGTCATACCTAATGGACAGAAAGCAATGTGTGAAGGTGGGGATCCATAGATCCTGTCTCAAATCCTTAAAATATGGGGTACCCCAAGGCTCAGTCCTGGGTCCTATACTGTTCACCATTTACATGACACCCCTATCTGATATACTTGCAAAATATGGTCTGAGCTATCACATTTATGCAGATGATACTCAGATCTACATCCCTGTTGACCACGCTTCTCCCCATCATGTGGATATGAGCAGACACAAACTGGAGGAGTGTGTCAGTGAAGTCAGAAACTTCCTCATATCAAACAAGATGAAGATAAATGATGGAAAAACAGAGATGCTCATATGTACTGACAGGTACAGTACTACCACCCATAGCAGTAACCCAACCACAATCAGAGTGGGTGACTCTGATATTGCTCCTAGTCAGTCAGTTGTTGACCTTGGTATCACATTTGACTCCAACATGGACATGAAGGCCCAGATCAGGAAAATGTGTCAGAAGGGCTATTATCACATCAGGAACCTGGCGGCCATCAGACATTGTCTAGACGAGAAGACCGCGGTAACACTTACCCATGCGTTTGTTACATCCACCCTTGACTATGGTAATGGTCTCCTGGCGGGTCTTCCTAAAACTGACATCAGGAAACTGCAATACCTCCAAAACTCTGCAGCACGGGTAGTTGGAAAAATCAGGAAATTTGATCACATTTCAGGAAAATTAAGGGAACTGCATTGGCTTCCCGTTCATGCGAGAATTGATTTTAAAATTCTTCTATTAACCTGGAAAGCCCTTAATGGTAAGGCTCCGCCTTACTTACGGGATCTACTCCTGATTAAAGAAGGTGAACGCTGTCTAAGATCCAATGATGGCACCCACCTACAGGTACCTAATACCAGGCTAAGGACAGTAGGTGACAGGGCCTTCTCATCTGTAGGTCCACGACTATGGAATTCCTTGCCTACTAATATTAGGACAAGCACGTCAGTCTCCTCGTTTAAAAGTAGGCTGAAAACTCATCTCTTCAGGATGCATGTCCTGAACTCAGCGCTATGAACAGACTTGTCTGGTATCAGCGCTATACAAATTTTATTATTATTATTATTATTACACATGAACAGGTACACATGAACAGGGGCATATGAACAGGGACATATGAACAGGGACACATGAACAGAGGCATTTGAACAGGGACACATGAACAGGGGCATTTGAACAGGGACACATGAACAGGGACACATGAACAGAGGCATTTGAACAGGGACACATGAACAGGGGCATATGAACAGGGACACATGAACAAGGACACATGAACAGGGACACATGAACAGGAACATTTGAACAGGGACACATCAACAGGGATATTTGAACATGGACACATCAACAGGACCCATGAACAGGGACACATGAACAGATATTTGAACAGGGACACATGAACAGGGGCACATGAACAGGGGCATATGAACAGGGACATTTGAACAGGGACACATCAACAGGTACACATGAACAGGGACGTTTGAACAGGGACACATGAACAGGGGCATATGAACAGGGACATATGAACAGGGACACATGAACAGAGGCATTTGAACAGGGACACATGAACAGGGACGGCATCTCGTATTAGTGTTAGAACAATGCGGTGAAAGTCTTCTGACAATCCTTTACAAAATGGTAGAGCAAAATGGAGAACTGTGCAATCAGTTGCTCATCCCATCTTTAAAGGTCAAATGTAACAATACGTCTCCATTATGTATGTATTCCTACGAGGAGAGGCAGAGAAGCGGTACATCATAATGACACAGTTTGATAAGAAACTATAGCTAGCAGTTTTAGCAGGTGTTGTTGTGATAGACAAGAAACTGTTTTTGTAAAAAATTGTTTTATTAATGCATTTAAAGATTTTTGCACCTGACATGCCTTTTTTATGATTTTATTTGAAAATTGGCATATTTTACAATATTTCAGAGCTCTTTTTATCCTTATTATAGCTCTGATAATTTGAAATCTGGAAGTCTAATCCTCTCTGCAGTATGGGGCCTCAATTATTTGGATGAGACCAATTGCGCAGAGCGAAAATGAGTTAACATGGCAGCAACTGCGAAACCCCTTCCCTATTTCTCCCTATTGTGTATATACTCTTAGCATAGTCTCGTTTTTGTTTCCCTATGGTATCAATGTCTGCCTATTGTCCCTGTTGTCTGCATTTTGTCACCGTTATCTGTCTCTATTGTCTCTGTTGTCCCTATGGTCTCTGTTGTCCCTATGGTCTCTGTTGTCTCAATTGTCTCTGTTGTCCCTATGGTCTCTGTTATCTCTATTGTCTCTGTTGTCCCTATGGTCTCTGTTGTCCCTATGGTCTCTGTTGTCTCTATGGTCTCTGTTGTCCCTATGGTCTCTGTTGTCCCTATTGTCTCTGTTGTCCCTATGGTCTCTGTTGTCCCTATGGTCTCTGGTGTCCCTATTGTCTCTATTGTCTCTTGTCCCTACTGTCTCTGTTGTCCCTATGGTCTCTGTTGTCCCTATGGTCTCTGTTGTCCCTATGGTCTCTGGTGTCCCTATTGTCTCTGTTGTCTCTATGGTCTCTGTTGTCTCAATGGTCTCTGTCGTCTCTATGGTCTCTGTTGTCCATGTGGTCTCTGTTGTCCCTATTGTCTCTGTTGTCCCTATTGTCTCTGTTGTCCATATGGTCTCTGTTGTCCCTATTGTCTATGTTGTCCCTATTGTCTCTGTTGTCCCTATGGTCTCTGGTGTCCCTATTGTCTCTGTTGTCCCTATGGTCTCTGTTGTCCCTATGGTCTCTGGTGTCCCTATTGTCTCTGTTGTCTCTATGGTCTCTGTTGTCTCAATGGTCTCTGGTGTCCCTATTGTCTCTGTTGTCTGCCTCTTGTCTCCGCTGTCTGCCTATTGTCTCTATTATCTCCCTATTATCTTCACTGTTTACCTATTGTCTCACTGTCTGCCTATTGCCTCACTTTCTCCCTATTGGCTGCCTATTGTCTCCATTGTTTTCTATTGTCTCCATTGTTTTCTATTGTCTCCATTGTTTTTCTTTTGTCTCCATTGTTTTCTATTGTCTCCATTATTTCCTTATTGTCTCCATTGTTTCCCATTGTCTCCATTATTTCCTATTGTCTCCATTGTTTCCCATTGTCTCCATTGTTTCCTATTGTCTCCAATGTTTCCTATGTTCTCCATTGTTTTCTACTGTCTCCATTGTTTTCTACTGTCTCCATTGTTTTCTATTGTCTCCATTATTTCCTATTGTCTCCATTGTTTCCCATTGTCTCCATTGTTTCCTATTGTCTCCATTGTTTTCTACTGTCTCCATTGTTTCTATTGTCCCCATCTTATGTGAGTAGCCTCATTGCTTTATCCAAGATATTTGCTGAAAAGATGACTATTTGGTCAATTTAAAGATCAGTAAGATACTTATTTTGCAAACATACATATATGGTGTACAAGGATCGTTTTTTCTGTGACTGACTTTTGTTTCACTTTCTGTAGCTGTCAACTTTCTCAGACATAAAGATTTGCAAATTGACTTGAATTTAATGCATTGAATAATCACCCGTCTGGTGAATATGACAGGAAAATATAACTTAAAGCTAAGTAAAGCTGACATTTATATACCGCTGATACCAGACAATGTCTGCTCATAGCGGTTGATAGTAACTGGCCAGGATTCGAACCTAGAACCCCTGGATCTCAAGGCGAATACTCTACCAATTGAGCTATTTCGGCCAGCTAAACTTATAACAATATCACAGAGAATATATATAATTCTCAACATTGAAATGCCATGTCATATGACACATTCTCAACATTGAAATGCCATGTCATATGAGACATTCTCAGCCCTTGAAATGCCATGTCATATGAGACGTTCTCAACCCTTGACATGTCATGTCATATGAGACGTTCTCAACCCTTGACATGCCATGTCATATGAGACGTTCTCAATCCTTGAGATGCCATGTCATATGAGACATTCTCAACCTTTGAGATGCCATGTCATATGAGACATTCTCAACCCTTGAGATGCCATGTCATATGAGACATTCTCAACCCTTGACATGCCATGTCATATGAGACATTCTCAACCCTTGAGATGCCATGTCATATGAGACATTCTCAACCCTTGTGATGCCATGTCATATGAGACGTTCTCAACCCTTGACATGCCATGTCATATGAGACGTTCTCAACCCTTGAGATGCCATGTCATATGAGACATTCTCAACCCTTGACATGCCATGTCATATGAGACATTCTCAACATTGAAATACCATGTCATATGAGACGTTCTCAACCTTTGAGATGCCATGTCATATGAGACATTCTCAACCTTTGAGATGCCATGTCATATGAGACGTTCTCAACCCTTGTGATGCCATGTCATATGAGACGTTCTCAACCCTTGACATGCCATGTCATATGAGACGTTCTCAACCCTTGACATGCCATGTCATATGAGACGTTCTCAACCCTTGTGATGCCATGTCATATGAGACATTCTCAACCCTTGACATGCCATGTCATATGAGACGTTCTCAACCCTTGAAAGGCCATGTCATATGAGACATTCTCAACCCTTGAGATGCCATGTCATATGAGACATTCTCAGCCTTGTGATGCCATGTCATATGAGACATTCTCAACCCTTGTGATGTTATGTGAGGTCCTCGGTAGATTTGAAGCATACCTTGACTGACATACAGCCGCCATGTTTGTAGTGTTTTCACTACCACTATCACTAATGAACATAATACGTGCGAAAGCACTTGCAATCATTCCTCACTCAACTTTTAAATCCTTTCAAAGTTTTGTATTTACTCTCAAATTAATGACACGTCATATACACGCAAAGGTTTAAAGAAGTATTTGGACTTCATTGTATAGTATGACAACAATAAACCATCATTGCCTGGAGATGCTCATAGGCCTTTCCTCAGCCTCCATTCCACTTCAAATGGCCACTGATGCCACTGTTGTAGTTTGAGCCTGTGTCCCTCGTGAGTTGTGGCGATGTAACCCCGGTCTGTGAAGGACCTCAGCAAACTGTGCACCTGACCTTTATCACGTGACCAATGTGTCTCTGACACGTGATAACTTTTAATTTCCCCCCACTCCATGAAAACACGCGGTATGTAAATGTTATCAAAAAAACGATCCATGTTTTGGAACACTTTGTGTTCAAATCCTTCCACATCAATTTTCATCACAGCTTTTTGGAACCGCACAAAAGGTAAAAGGTCATTCAGGATAATTAGTTGAACATTTTCACATTGTCCTTCCGGTTCACACTTTGCTGAGCTGGTGTTGGCCACTTTTGTATCTCCTTGGTTTGTTGGACTCAGCCTTATCATAGTCTTGTACCTGTGGTCGGAGACGCCGTTTTTCAGAAGTGTGATTCGTTCCGTCAAGTTGCCAATCCTGGCCGCCTTTGCAAATCTCTTCAAACTCTCAGTGTTAGGCTCAACAGCCACAACCTGGTGACCCATATTTGCCACAATGAGGCTGAACTGACCTATATTTGCACCAATATCGATAAATCCAAGGTCAAGGTCATTTTTTAACAAATGTTGAATTTTGGCTACATTTCTTCCTTCCCAGACGCCCCCCTTTCGAATACTTTTTGAAATATATATATCTTGCTTATCTGTATACAAACATATAGGTGTTGGTGGTTTTACAGCCCACACTGTGACACAGTCCAGGTCAGAGTTGTCCGATGACCCAGACATCATGTCATACACATCTCCATAACCTTGGATATCTTTGTCAGTTCTGAATATGATTTCATTTAGGTTAATCCAGATAAACCTCAGTTGATATAATCTGTTCCTTTGCTGAAGTAGGCGAGTAGAAAGCAAAGACAAATAAAATAGCAGTGTTAGGGCTGAAACACAAACAAAGACAATCCTGTGGTAAAATCTCATTGTGTACTACTTAAGCTGTGAATAATGACGACAATAATATTCATTTATCCATTATAATTATTCATGAATTCAAATAACATACAGCACATCATTTGCATGTTGTTTGATATAACAATACCACGGCGCCCCCAGGCGGCGGTATAATTATAAACGTCTGACACAATATAGTTCAGTTGTAAGTGCAGGACGAAAAGATGTAAAAACAAATACATTAACCTAACCCAGATTACTACATTAGTACATTTCCTGCATATATTTGCTTAATGCAAATTGTGAGTTTATTAAAGGACAAAATGAGGTAAGAAATGCAATATGATTTATAAATACAGATTGCAGGAAAAATAAAGGAATTTCATATTGACAGTGATACCGAATATTAAGAGTAACATTGAATATTGAATGTGACATCCGATATTGACAGTGACATCCAATATTGAGTGACATCCAATATTGAAACTGATATCCAATATTGAGTGACATCCGATATTGAAACTGATATCCGATATTGAAACTGATATCCGATATTGACATTGATATCCAATATTGAAACTGATATCCAATATTGAAACTGATATCCAATATTGAAACTGATATCCAATATTGAAACTGATATCCAATATTGAGTGACATCCAATATTGACATTGATATCCAATATTGACATTGATATCCAATATTGACATTGATATCCAATATTGACATTGATATCCAATATTGAAACTGATATCCAATATTGAAACTGATATCCAATATTGAGTGACATCTGATATTGACATTGATATCCAATCTGATATTGACAGTGACATCTGATATTGACATTAATATCTGATATTGACAGTGACATCAAATATTGACAGTGATATCTGATATTGACAGTGATATCTGATATTGACAGTGATATCTGATATTGACAGTGATATCTGATATTGACAGTGACGTCCGATATTGAAGTGATATCCAATATTGACAGTGATATCCGATATTGACAGTGACATCCGATATTGGAGTGATATCCAACATTGACATTGACATCCGATATTGACAGTGACATCCGATATTGACAGTGACATCCGATATTTACAGTGACATCTGATATTGAAACTGATATCTGATATTGACAGTGACATCTGATATTGAAACTGATATCCGATATTGACAGTGACATCCGATATTGAAGTGATATCCAATATTGACAGTGACATCCGATATTGAAACTGATATCTGATATTGAAACTGATATCCAATATTCAGTGACATCCAATATTGACATTGATATCCAATATTGAAACTGATATCCAATATTCAGTGACATCCAATATTGACAGTGACATCCGATATTGACAGTGACATCCGATATTGACATTGATATCCAATATTGACAGTGACATCCGATATTTAAACTGATATCCAATATTGAGTGACATCCAATATTGACAGTGACATCCGATATTGACAGTGATATCCAATATTTAAACTGATATCCAATATTGAGTGACATCCGATATTGACAGTGACATCCAATATTGACAGTGACATCCGATATTGACAGTGACATCCGATATTGACATTGATATCCAATATTGAAACTGATATCCAATATTCAGTGACATCCAATATTGACAGTGACATCCGATATTGACAGTGACATCCAATATTGAAACTGATATCCAATATTGAAACTGATATCCAATATTGACAGTGATATCCAATATTGACAGTGACATCCGATATTTAAACTGATATCCAATATTGAGTGACATCCAATATTGACAGTGACATCCGATATTGACAGTGATATCCAATATTTAAACTGATATCCAATATTGAGTGACATCCGATATTGACAGTGACATCCAATATTGACAGTGACATCCGATATTGACAGTGACATCCGATATTGACATTGATATCCAATATTGAAACTGATATCCAATATTCAGTGACATCCAATATTGACAGTGACATCCGATATTGACAGTGACATCCAATATTGACAGTGACATCCAATATTGACAGTGACATCCGATATTGACAGTGATATCCGATATTGAAACTGATATCTGATATTGAAACTGATATCCAATATTGAGTGACATCCAATATTGACAGTGATATCTGATATTGACAGTGACATCCAATATTGAAGTGATATCTGATATTGACAGTGATATCTGATATTGACAGTGATATCTGATATTGACAGTGATATCTGATATTGACAGTGATATCTGTGGAGGACGGGAGGTGGTGGGTTCGACTCCCACTGCCGGCAGTGTTACTTTCACACTGGTTATATAAGTGGAGGACGGGAGGTGGTGGGTTCGACTCCCACTGCCGGCAGTGTTACTTTCACACTGGTTGTATAAGTGGAGGACGGGAGGTGGTGGGTTCGACTCCCACTGCCGGCAGTGTTACTTTCACACTGGTTATATAAGTGGAGGACGGGAGGTGGTGGGTTCGCCTCCCACTGCCAGTAGTGTTACTTTCACACTGGTTATATAAGTGGAGGACGGGAGGTGGTGGGTTCGACTCCCACTGCCGGCAGTGTTACTTTCACACTGGTTATATAAGTGGAGGACGGGAGGTGGTGGGTTCGACTCCCACTGCCGGCAGTGTTACTTTCACACTGGTTATAGAAGTGAAGGACAGTAGGTTGTGGGTTCCCACTGCCGGCAGTGTTACTTTCACACTGGTTATATAAGTGGAGGACAGGAGGTGGTGGGTTTGACTCCCACTGCCGGCAGTGTTACTTTCACACTGGTTATATAAGTGGAGGACGGGAGGTGGTGGGTTCGACTCCCACTGCCCAAGTGTTACTTTCACACTGGTTATATAAGTGGAGGACGGGAGGTGGTGGGTTCGACTCCCACTGCCGGCAGTGTTACTTTCACACTGGTTATATAAGTGGAGGACGGGAGGTGGTGGGTTCGACTCCCACTGCCGGCAGTGTTACTTTCACACTGGTTGTATAAGTGGAGGACGGGAGGTGGTGGGTTCGACTCCCACTGCCGGCAGTGTTACTTTCACACTGGTTGTATAAGTGGAGGACGGGAGGTGGTGAGTGCGACTCCCACTGTCTCTAGTGTTACTTTGTGGACATTTTTGCTGAAAGGGTCATAAAACCCCATCTCACAATTATTTCACAATGTGTAGGTGTCAGTATGGGTTTAGTCATGAAGGAAATTGACGTCATGATGTCAAGTGTGGCTTAATATATTATGCTAATGAGGTCTGTTTGTTTGGGGTTTTACAGCACAAAATTAGAACGCAGGCTCCCTAGCCATGCCGATATTGAACTTGATACAATCTCACACATACCTATGTGTCCATGGGCAAAGGGTCAACCCGTTGCCTTTGTACATCTATGACTGGGTGGGTTGTCATGTCAAGGACCTGTGACATGACAATTCAGTGAGGCAGCAATATACAAGTTGTTCTCATCATGAAATGACTGAACTAATGTTGAAAGTGATGTAAAGATCCCAAACAAACAAAATAATACAAGAAAGAGGAATTATCAATAATGGAATGATAATAATGAAGTTATGTTATTAGATGGTTAAAGGCATTATGATCTTATGCCTGGGGATAGTTATATTTTCTGTTGCTTTCTTAGGATATGGTATTAAAAAAAGTCAACTTTAGCTTCCACCAGTTTCCAATGCAGTCCTTTCAGTTTATCAGAAATGTATAACCTTTAGGTTTTCAAATTGTTTACCATGGTTACTTTTTTTCTAATTCAGAATAATGTTTGTTTGTATGTTTGGGGTTTTACATCACTTTCAACATTATTTCAGTCATTTCGTGATGAGACCTACTTGTAGCAGATATAGTGCTGCCTCACTGAATTGTCATGTCGCAGGTCCTTGACATGACAATCCACCCGGTCACATATTTACAAGGACAACGGGTTAACCCTTTAGCACGGACCTCAGCTCGTGTGTGAAATTGTATGATGAATTCAATACCAGCATGGCCGGTGATCGAACCCATGACCTTTGGATCACCACAGAGGAAATGGTGCTAATAAGCTGACACTCTAACCAACTGCACCATGGCCCGTGGCCCCCTAATTAAGGAACAGATATAATCTTTGATATTTCATTGTCCTCCAACTCTTAATACCTTGCACCATTTATAATTAAAAGGGCTTAAACACAATGGTGAAAACATTTTGTTTACAAACAAGCACAAATTAAAATGTACTGAAAAATGAAAGAAGGGCATTAATATCTAAATTATTTTTACCTTTTTCAAGTAAACCAAACATAATACCAACTCCTGGTATATAATTCAAATTATTAATCCAAATAAGATTGCAGAATTTCATCATCCAGAAACACTTATCATTTGCTGTCTGGTTATCTTGAAAATGTCCTGAAGAATAAACATTGGAGTTGACAAAGTAAACACAGAATTTGCAGATCCCGCAGATTTGCTTCATATGTCTTATATTTGGGGCACAGTGGTTTGTGTGCAAGCTTAAGGTCTATAACCCACAATCAGTTTGAAGCATCGGGAGAGAACTTCGTGTGGTCTCGTATATTTACGTAACTGCCTTCGGCTCTGCATGCGCTGGGGGATTCCAGGATGAGAGTGAGGCTATGACGTCAGTGGGGGGTATTTCTCATACAGCACACATGGTGTCCAGCTGCAATAACTGAGTCGAACCCGTTTTAACAGTAGTTAAAACGGGTTCAATTTAAATAATTAAAGTTTAAGACTAGCTGGTTAAGTTTACTTTTTCTGTGCTAAATTAACAAATAACATGACTTTGAACACATTTAAGCCAAAAAAACATAAGTCTGTCCCAGTGTTTCATTGTGGATTAAAGACCTTAATAGCATGTGGTGCATGCATAAACGTGTGTCCTGTCCTACATTATCACTGACCCTATGGTGTGTTACCGGCAAAGATAACATTTAGCAGATCTCAATATATAAGACCTGGTTGTGGCTGGAAAAATATATATCTATCAATGATTTAGACCAAATAAGATGGATTCGGCTGTGGTCAAGCATTTAGACATTCACGTTGACCTGAAGGATGTGGACAATGGTGGTTACAATGTCATAGAGGCAATAAGGCCTGAATGGAGGAGAGAAGATGTTCAGTTAAAGGTGGTTAAAGCTATTGTAATATTTATCACATGTTATTCAATATATTGTTTTTTGACCAAATACAAATCAATTTCATTATGACACAATATTTTACAATTTTCAGTCATTTACTGAAGGATGGGTTAACCATATACTTCGGTTTTCTTTAAAATCTGATAAAGACTGCAGAGATGGTCTTATTGTGAGAGTATTTGGTTCCTTTGGATTGGAAGGCCAGGATACCAAAAAACCAGAAACAGATGCACAAGTAATCGCAATGCAAATTGCACACAAAGCAGGCATTGCTCAACCTGTGGTGGCCATCTTTAAAAATGGCATGGTGTATAGGTTTGCAGCCGGGAGAACTCTACTGCTTGATGATGTTCAAAACCCTGATGTTATCAGGTTAGAGCCACTGGCCGTGGCGCAGTTGGTTAGGGCGCCAGCTTATTAGCACCAGTTCCTCTGTGGTGATCCAAAGGTCGTGGGTTCGAACCCCGGTCGTGCCGGGATTGAACTCATGATACAATTTCCCACATGAGCTGAGGCCTGTGCCAAAGGGTTAACCCGTTGTCCTTGTAAATCTGTGACCGGGTGGGTTGTCATGTCAAGGACCTGCGACATGACAATTCAGTGAGGCAGCACTATATCTGCTACAAGTAGGTCTCATCACGAAATAACTGAAATAATGTTGAAAGTGATGTAAAACCCCAAACAAACCAAACAAACAAAGTTATCAGGTTAGTACAGAAAACTGTGAATTTCCTGCAATTAATTGCATTTGATGTGATTATGACATTTTAAGATAAATCAGGTTGGACAGAACACAATGCTCCTTTTTATGGGTGATCTGGTAATCTTTCTGCCCTATCACAGAATATCTTGATAACAATGAATAAAGATATGCAATTTTGATTAATCCAAATAAGGAATTATATTTTTTCAGAATAATAATAATAATAATAATAATAATAATAATAATAATAATAATAATAATTATAATAATAATAATAATAATAATAATAATAATAATAATAATAATAATAATAATAATAATAATAATAATAATAATAATAATAATAATAATAATAATAATAATAATAATAATAATAATAATAATAATAATAATAATAATAATAATAATAATAATAATAATAATAATAACATTTGTATAGCGCTGATACCAGACAAGTCTGTTCATAGCGCTGAGTTCAGGACATGCATCCTGAAGAGATGAGTTTTCAGCCTGCTCTTAAATGAGGAGACTGAATGTAGTGATTCATCCAAATGTTGAATTATATTTTTTCAGATTGATGTGTCACACAGCAGCCAGTTTTCACACTGCTAACTGGAGTTCTTCAAAAGCTTATAACATGTCTGGACAATTAGTCTGCTTGGATTCACAAAAGGAATCCCGGTTAACTTCTCAGGAAATGATAAATATGAATACAATTCCTGAAAAGCTAACAGACCCTGAACAGGATAGAATGTAAGGAAGATAATTGTAGTAAATAAGAAAAAACAACACTAAAATTTTTTTAAAAATTTTATACTGAGTTTGACAAAATGCAAATGGCAATAAAATACAAAGAAAATTAAAAAAGGGTTCTAATAATAAAGGTTTATCACTGAGAAATAGTTGTTCAAAAACAAAATGTAAATATAATATTGAGATAATGTAATATTGTTGTGTAATCTTACCCTCCAGAATGAAGTCAATATTCCCATCAAAAGATGAAATACACAACCAATTTTCAAAAGCTATAATCAGGATGAATGAGGTTATCCCCAAAACATTTCAACATAATGACTTCCACATAAAGAATATGGTATATTCTCCTGAGGACAGTATGTATCCAGATGTTAAAGTTATCACCAAATTAGTACGATTATTGCTCCTTTCTAATTTCAAACATTTAATGTTAAATACAAACAAAAAAGCAACTAAAACACACCTGAAAGGTTTTTTTTGCTGTTTAACTCTCCATATGAGTAATGTCTCCCCTTATACAAATTATATGTATTAAACTTTATTTCAATTATGCTATCAATAGAAAGGTTGAGTCTCCTTGACTTTGAGCTAGTAGGACAATATTGGACTGGAGGAGACATATCCAGAATCCCAGCCTTGGCTCCAATATGGGAGCAAATAGGTAACCTCAATAATACTCTGTGGACTAGCACAGTTGGTAAAGCAATGGACCTGTTGTAAAGTCCACCATATTACATCTAATTAAAATATTTCTAATTAAGTATTAATCATAAGAATATCCATATTAATATTTATATCTATTGTATTATAAGACCTTATTTGTAAGTCTTGGTACAATTAGGAACGTCTGGAATCCATGAGTGTCTGCAGACAGGGCAGGATTTGGGCGTAACTTAAAGTGTCTTAATGTGTTTAGCAACTGGGTATTAAGAGAAATGAACTGATGAAACAATAGAACAGTGGGAAGATATTAGATCGGGGACTATGTGACCAGGATCAGGTTGGATCAGCGGGGTACTTGACCTAAATCACAATGGATCCCCCTCCAGGTAAAATGATCACATAAGCATACATAGTTCAATAGCATTTTCTTATATGTCACGACCTTCACCTTGTTCTTTTGTGGGTAGGGAGATCAGTTAACTAGTTCCAAATTAAGAAAGTATATATATGGGCATCCCACAGGGTGGGGCACACTTCAGATTTTGACCAGACCCTTCTCAAGATTTCACTTCACACCACACTTCACGTGAGACTTGGAGAGATGTGATCAGGGGTGCTAGGCTGACTGGCTGGACTCAGAATAGGAATGGAAACATAAGAGAATAAAATCTTTAACATCTACATAGATTATATTTTCTCCAACACAAACTTTGTATAGTTCTCCAACAAGTCCTTTGGGGACTTTACACTGTGTTTTAAATGGAAGACAGGAGGAAGCGGTATTGACTCCCACTACTGGAAGTATTACTTCCATACTAGTTTAAAGGCTTCAAAGATGAACTGATATGATTTCTGTTGCAGAAGGGGTCACTGAAACATCATTTCAATTAATATGATCTTTTTCAGGATTTACTGACAGAAACTTTGAGTATACAGACGATGATATGTTGATATATGCTCGCATATACATGGAGGAAAAATATAAAATCCTTGGATTAAATCCTGATGATGTCAGTGATAAGGAAATAGAGTTGTTTCACTGGCAGATTCGGATGTGCTGGGCTGTAAGTATACTTATAATGAGTGTTGCAATAAATATACAGTTGTTTTTTTTAAAGAATTAATCAGGGATTTGTGAAGATAATTTCTTTAAATGTATGGTATTCTTAGAAAAATATTAATGGGTTTAAAAATATTGTTTTATTCATTCAGAACTAACCTCAACTTTACCAATTGTTAACATTATTTGAAAATATTTCATTTTTTCTGAAGATATTTCAAGAAATGAGCAACTTACTTAAATGTTTTTTTAAAGAAATATTTGAAAATGTTTTACGATATTGTGATACCTTTTTACCCACTTCAAAAAAGATTAATATTGAAAAATATGAGTATAAACCATTCCTCAGAGCAGAAAGCTATTTAGGGTTTTTATGAAATAGCCTGGAATATAACGATAAGAAGCATCATCCCAACAATTGCTTTGCAAAGTCACTGACTGGTATCAACTGATTTTATTATGATAATTATTGTAATTATGTGATAAAACACTTTGATTTCACAGAATCTCCCCTAATATGCAATTTTATCAATTGTAACAACACTGAATTACTCAATATCCAAAATATCAATCTACTCTCTTGTCAGGGTTTAATCTAGATTGAGGCTTGCACATAATTGGGAATCCTCAAATGATTGATCTTAACACTTATATGTGTTCCGACTGGTTATACAAGGCTATGTTATCCCGCCTCTCTATTATTAAAAAATATAAACAAATTATTAAAAAAAAAAAAAGAAATCACTCTTCAAAAGAAGGTCACACTAAAAGACTTAAGGGTCCATCCCATTTTTATGTATGGTAAAGGTGATATATATATATATATATATATATATATATATATATATATATATATATATATATATATATATATATATATATATATATATATATATATATATATATATATATAGAAAGAGATTGTATCAGATACGAGGTTTTTACCAATCTCAGACCTGTCTTGTGGGGCATTGACGTACTGTGAGGCATATAAAATACCCCACTCTTCATAGTGCAGCTGCTTAGTCACAGTTACATAAGTAATCTGTACAAGGCCTTTTTGAACAAACATGTCTGAGAAGCATATTTATACAACTAGGCCATAACTATATAAATCACTGCCATCTAGTGTCACAGTTAGTAATAAGTGCCCTGGTGGTGGATAATGGCATTAGCGCCATTGATATGAAGGTTAGATTTGTGGGGTATGTAAAATAAATTCATTATTAACACCAGATGGCACTCTCCTGTTACACACATTAAGGTATGAGATGGTATCCCATAATGAGGTCTGACAAAGATACCTCCAGTACCTCATATCTGTACCAGCTTCTAAATATATATATATATATATATATATATATATATATATATATATATATATATATATATATATATATATATATATATATATATATATATATATATATATATATATATATATATATATATATATATATATATATATATATACATACTTCCGGTACTGATTTACCCGAATCTAACTGAATCAATATGTATATGGCAAAGAATATCATGAAATATTAAAACATACATTGAAAAGAGATCAACTTCTAGGAACACGTCCAAGTGATAATGAGCAGCAAGGGATAATTCAGTGGGAAAAGGCACATCTGAGGGTTATTCTATTTGCATGAATTCAAGACTGCAAAATGATCATTAGTATTGATATTCTTATTTTCTTCTGAAAGACAAATGGTCCATCCACTACTTGGTGACCCTTATAAAAACATTATAATTAAGATAATCATAATGATCAAGGTCCAGCAGTCAAACAAGCAAAATAAACCTTAAATCATCTTTTTTTCTGATTCAGTTTTCAGATTTAATGATGGGCATTTTCATGTTATGTACTGTTGAACACTCATTTGAAACATCAAAAACTGAACAAGAAGGAGTTTCAAAGCCCTGGTACCCTTTGCAGTAAGTACATGACTCAACTATGCATTAATTTACAACTTGAACTCATGAGCAGAATTGTAAACTTTCAATGTGTTAAGCCGAGATTGAACTCATGATTCAATTTCCCATATGAGCCGAGGCCCGTGCCAAAAGGGTTAACCCGTTGTCCTTGTAAATCTTTGACTGGGTGGGTTGTCATGTCAAGGACCTGCGACATGACAATTCAGTGAGGCCGCACTATATCTGCTACAAGTAGGTCTCATCACGAAATGACTGAAATAATGTTGAAAGTGATGTAAAACCCCAAACAAACAAACAAATCAATGTTAAACTATCAAAAACAAAAAGACAAATATGGATTTCATTCCATTTTGTATTTTATGACTTTGAGATACGTGTATATCAGGTGTTAGTGTAATTTGAAATTTTGGGTACGATGATAGGGGATGGATTATTTACCATTCAGATGTTTGTATGCAAAGAAATACTCCATGTTGTTCCCTGTGAGAGGCTTATGTCAATATAATTTTTGAATCCCATATTTTTTAATTTCAACATTCTCAAAATTTAGTTACTAACTTATTCCTGGTGCATATGAATAACATGGTACTGTTGTCATGATTTCAATAGATGAATGTGATATCTTTTTAAAACACATTTCATAAAGGTTTTACAGTTTAATTTAGATAGTATTTGATTTGACAAGCAATATATATTGTCACAATGGATAATCACCTTTGTACTGGTATTTGAGTAAGTTGTCATTTCCAGCTTTAGGATAGAGACTGTGGTGATGTGATATGAGCACAAACCTTCTAGTATCAGTTCCTCTATGGTTTGTTTGTTTGGAGTTTTACATCACTTTCAACATTATTTCAGTTATTTCGTGATGAGACCTACTTGTAGCAAATATAGTGCTGCCTCACTGAATTGTCATGTCGCAGGTCCTTGACATGACAACCCACCCGGTCACAGATTTACAAGGACAACGGGTTAACCCTTTGGCACAGGCCTCAGCTCATGTGTGAAATTGTATTATGAGTTCAATCTCGGCACGGCCGGGGTTCAAACCCACGACCTTTGGATCACCACAGAGGAACTGGTGCTAATAAGCTGGCGCCCTAACCAACTGCGCCACGGCCCGTGGCCTTTCCTCTATGGTAGTATAAAGGTCATGATTTTGATTTCCTGCTATGCTGAGTTCGTATTCATGTCCCAATTTCTCATGAGCTTAGGGCCATGTACCCAGCTTTACTAGGCCTGTTCAATATAGACCTAGCGCCGACGCGACCAAATGTCGTACTATTTGGGAACTCATGAATATTAATTAGCAAGAGATTCGAGTTACGTCATCGTATCGTGCACGTGCTGTCCTACTGAAAGGCTGTAATTACATCATCGCACCGTGCACATGCAGTTGGATACATTCAAGGGGTGGGGGTACTGGAACAGACCTATTTGAACATATCTCATCGCATAAGCGGAGAGGGTGTTATATACTGAGCCCGATGCAAAGGAGAGTAAGGGCCATGCCGTTTCTTTGTAAATCTTTGACTGGGTTGGTTGTCATGCCAAGGACTTATGATATGACAAGTCAATGAGGGGGCACTACATGTGCTACATGTAGGTCTCGTCATGATATGACTGAAATAGTGTTGAAAATGATTAAACAAAGAAACAGTGTTTATCAGATAAATCCAACAGAATTCATAGATTTCCTATTGCCTCTGTTTACTAATAATTTTAGTTTCCATTTTGATGAAGATGATCTTATTGTTCATGGATAAGTATGAAATACTAAGATCCTGCAAGGCAATAAAGACATGACCAAATGGAGTAATGTACATGCATTGCTCTTGAAATTAATAAAAAATTGGCAAGATTCAGAAAATATATTACATTTGACAAATATTATACATATGTTATATGGTTCTCTTTATAGGATGGCTGTAAAACTCTATGGATCATTCAAAGAAAGGGAAGATTTCTTTTTCAATAGTTCACCTCCCTGCTGATTCTACAAGACAATCTTCTCAATACTCTCAACTATAATCAAACTACAGACAAATTACTTGATCCAATAGTGCATTTTGTACTTTTTAGAAATATTACCACAAGGACAAGATTACAATAACACCACAGCACATTATGCATCAACATTTTACATAATTGGGAATCCTCAAACGATTTATCTTTACACTTATAAGTGTTCCGACTGGTTATACAAGGCTATGTTATCCCGCCTCTCTATTATTAAAAAAAACTGTTTCTATCAAATAACTTTCCCTATATAGTCAGATTTTAGTTTGGATGTACCATTTAGTCAATAGAATGATGTAATTTATCTGTTTTATGACTAGCACAATAATCACATTGGGTAAAGAAATAATCTTTTGATCATGCATCCATTTATTGCATGGAACAATCCTTTGAATAAGTTTGAATTAAAATTTTGTTTCTCTGGATTAAATATTAGACTGATAAAAATTGATGGCCAGTCATCATTATTTATGTCTGACTCAATTTCTGACCACCTATCCAATGGTGTGGGTCTAGTTTCAGGATGGTATTACATAGATACTTTTGGACTGGATGATGATTTGTGACTGGATGATGAATTGTGACTGGATGATGATTTGTGACTGGATGATGATTTGTGACTGGATGATGATTTGTGACTGGATGGGCATTTTAATCATGCAAAATGATGCCATATTTGCAATGTTATGTATATCAAACCCAAATCTTAACATTTATATTTGAGGAAACCCCCTTTACAAACATCCTACATCTTATTATTAGAATTAAATCCAAATTAATTTGTGCAAAAACTGAGCTTGCCAAACCATCCTTTGGTGATAGCTTTACATAATCTACTCTCCTAAGCAGACAAAGGGTTTTTTATGGTTTATGCGAGTTACAGGTGAATTGTAACATTCTACTAATGTTTAAGTATTTTCTGTATTTTCTTGGGAGGTATTTTGCACGGGGTTAGAATGTCCATTTTTAAACAAATGTTATTGATTTTGTTGCTTCTGTGTGTAGTACGAAAATGTTTTCAATAATCATTTATTTGCTCACTGTTGTGCCTTTACTCATGAGGTTATTTTCCTTGGTGACTCCAACTTTCATGTCAACAAAACAAAGAAACTTGATGTTATCAAGTGTAAGGTATTTGGATACTCTGGAATTTCATAGTTTAATTTTTCTAGTTTTTTGCACAATGAAACAGAAGATATATCCTGAGTCAAAAACAATTTTTGTTTGTACATCTACCATTTGTATATTTTTTTACAGCTCTCACTAATAATGGAAAAAATAACTTAATTCAGTTGAAATAGATCTCATGTAACATTAAGGAAAAGAAACATAACTTTTATACTTAAGTTTACATTATTTATCAATAACAAACATATTTTACATGGAAATAGTACTTTTCTCTTTATAGATTTCTTGATTATGCAATAGTGGCGCCACCTAGTGGCATAATCTTACTGCAATATTCCACATATCTAATGCATTTATTTAATTTTGGCTAGTTTATTTTCTTAGTTGCTCTACTAAAAATGAAGGAAAAGATCTATTCTATCATATAATGGAAAAAAATATGGATGTCATCAAATTTTTTTATTCTAAAAATTCAATTATTTGAATAAAATATGCAAAAATATGGGCAAAATTATAGAAATGTGACATTTTTATCCATAATTCAGGCTGAAAGATGTTATTGCAATATATGTCATTTAAATGATATTATTTTGATCTTGGAAACCTCTTTGATGCCTTTATTCACTTATTTTGACCATGCTTAAGGATATGATTGAAAACAGAATCAATAATTTTCCGATCTTTTGCAATACGGGGCTTGTTTTCAAAATTTTCGGTCAGGATGGCCTCTAGTTCATCAGGTCCATCTCTTGTGAACATGAGGTCTAAATGACCATAAGCCAGTCCAGAAGCAGCTACCTGTCTCCTTGGTAACGTGGTTCCAGGGTGGCATAACATGCATGGATCTCATCACAATGTGACACGTCAGCAATTACTGATTCAAGAGTAATAGAATAACCAAACAATTTCTGAGGTCCAAGTTTGGAAGTATTTATCAATTTTGCTTTGAATCTGACTGAGCTGTAGTAGACAAAGTACATGTAGCTATATGGGGAGATTCATGGTTAACAACAGAGCCTTTGTTTACTTGTCCTGTCTCTCTAGCCCTTTTCATTGAATCTCTTCTATAGAGCTTCCTCTTACTCACAAACTTGCATGTAAGTCAGAGTCTCTCACTCCTTTTATTGACTCAAAAAGAAGTAAATTTTGTAGCAAAGCTGATTTGGTGGGAAAAGTTGTTAACAAGTAGAAGTACATTTATTTAAGATTTCATTTACAAGAGAGTCCCAATTTGCCATTTTTCCATCAGGTGGAGCTACTGTGGCTTCACCTATAACCAGGGTATCCAAATACCTTAATGATGTTCTTTCTACTTTTGACATTGTTGTGTATTGAAACTGTATAAGATTTGATTGGACTGTGAGGGTAGGGTGTTGCAGGGTGGTAACTGGGAAAGGGAGCTAAAAATAGGGGCTTGAGTATGATGTAGCAAAAATAAACTAGTGGTGCAATAGTGTTCATACAGTGAAGAAGTGTTCTTGTGTTGTGTTTGCCGAAACCCGGGATTTTGAACTGTGTATCATTCATCTGTGGTGATTTTGTGAAAATTGGATTTTGAAAGTGAACTTTTAAGTGATAAGTATAACATCTTACTGTCTGTAAAAATCAGCTTGGATAAGTGTCATTGAGGATTGGATACATAGAAATCAACTGAAGAACTGTGAACTGTGAGTGTGTGTGGGTAATTCTATGTGACAATTATAAGTGACATTATTTAAGCTAGATTAACACAGAATATAGAACAGTATAAAGTAAAGTTATAGCAAATAGTGTATAACCAGCAGTAGGGATACCAGCAGCAACATATCTCTACCCCAGTACAGTGTGCTTAAAATAGCTGCCAGACAAGTTGCTAGCTGCTGATATTATATGATCAACTTATTGGTGTTTACAAACAACAGCAAACATGTCTACTGTAGCTGACATTGGCACCTTAACAAGGACTAGATCAGCTGCAAAGGGATGGCTGACTCGCAGTATGTCTAGTCTCAATGACACTTTACAGGAAGAAGGAGATAAATATGCTGTGGAGGAGGGTTTGAACGATCTGAACAAGAGATTAGCCTATTTGGAGGATTGTCAGACTAGCTATGAGTTGGCAGTGGATCCAGAAAGAATAGAGGAAGTTATTGAAGAGATAGCTCCTAGTTTGGATAAGGCAAAAAAGCTCCGTGTTAAGGCCATGAGATATCTAGCCTCTCTAGAAACACAAGAGCAAAAGAAAGAAAACGAAGATAGGAGTTCAGTGTCATCTGGAGGAAGGACTGCTGCAAATGCTAAACTGCCAAAATTGGAATTGCCCAAGTTCTCAGATGATGCAACAGAGTGGCCCTCGTGGTGGGCAACATTTGAGGCAACTATAGATGACTCGGACATTCCAGAGGTGACCAAATTTAGTTATTTGCAATCCTTGTTAAGTGGTGAGGCCGCACGTGTCATCAAAGGACTTCCATTGTCAACTAGAAACTACAAAGTAGCTTGTGAGTTACTTAAAGAGCGCTTTGGACGAAGAGAGCTGATCATTTTTAGTCACATCCAAAGTTTAATGAATCTAGAGGGCGAAGGGAAAACATGCCTTGTGAAGCTCAGACATCTTCTGGATAAAGTTCAAGTTCATGTCAGGAGCCTCGAATCATTAGAAGTGAATGGGGAGACATATGGCATCTTCCTGACACCATTAATTCTATCACGTTTACCGGTAGAAGTGCATATGGAATGGGCTCGAGAAGGAAAAGGACGAGAAGGAGATCTAGACTTTCTGCTGACTTTTATGAAGAAGGAGCTAGAAACTCGTGAAAGGGCAGAAACATTTAAAACATCAGATACAAGTGTGAAGAATGAGTCAAGGGTGAAAAGGGCTGTACCCACAGCGTCTGCATTGCTGACCCCTTCTTCTGCCAGCTGTGGAATTTGTGAGAAAAATCACCAAACATTCAAATGTGATGTTTTGAGAAAAATGAGTCTGGCAGAGAGAGATTATGCAGTGCGCAATGCAGGCCTGTGTTTTCGGTGCTTTTCCCCAGAACATATAAGAAGACGTTGCACATCCAAAATTACATGTAAGAACTGTGGAGGTTGGCACTCTACTATTCTCTGCTGGAAAGAAAATAACAGTAACTCTGTACAGAAATCTGTCAGTCATGTCGGTATGGCTGAGACTGCACATGATAAAGTAAACAATGTGTTTTTGCAGGTTGCTAAGGTGGAGGTGAATGGACCATCAGGGCCCTCCACAGTGAATATCTTATTTGACAGTGGGAGCAATTGCTCATATATAACAGAGAGTTTAGCTTCAAAATTGGGGTTGAGACCTTCTGGTACTGTTTTGCATAAGTTTTCAGTTTTTGGTGGGAGACATTCGGGTGTTTACAGAAGAAACATCTGTGAAGTTGATATAACATGTGTGAATATGTCTCACATTTCTGTAACAGCAATTGAAGTACCCCAAATTTGTGCGCCCATGTACAGGCCAAGAATCCCAAGTGAAGTGTTGGAAAATGTGAGGGGGCTTCCTCAGGCGTGGGGTGATTCTGAAGGAAGTATGGTTGAGATTGATTTGTTGATTGGTCTTGACTTTTATTGGAGAATTGTCACCAATGAGATGATTAGGATCCCTGGACATGAGCATTTGGTAGTGCAAAAAACTCTCATTGGTTATATTCTGAGTGGTTACATCCATAGTGATGGAAGAGTTCAGCAGGCAGTGACTTCTCATCAGCTGTTTTGTTTAAATGAGGAGAGCTTTGATGTCAGGCAGATGTGGGATTTGGAAGCTATAGGCATATCTGATCATGAAGTGAAACTCAAAGAAGATCCCGTGTTAACTGAGTTCAATGAGAAGGTTGAATTTGTAGATGGTAGATATTGTGTCCATTTACCATGGAAGGAGGGAATAAAAACTCAGTTAATGTCAAATGAAAGGGCAGCAAAAGCCAGATTGGCTGGTCTAAGCAGGAAGTTGAGAAACAATGCTCCTCTTCTGGAAGGCTATAATAATGCTTTAAGCTAAATGGAAGAAACAGGGGTAATTGAAGAAGTTTCTTTTGATCATGAGCCTGTCGGACCTGTGTTTTACTTGCCTCATCGTCCAGTGGTCAGAGAATCTAGTGTGTCAACTAAGATTAGGCCAGTGTTTGATGCATCAGCCAAAGCTGAGAATGGTCTCAGTTTAAATGATTGTCTGGAGACTGGTCCATCTTTGATTCCAAATCTAGTTGAGGTATTGATCAGATTCAGAAGGTGGAAGGTTGCCTTAACAGCCGATATAGCCAAGGCATTCTTGCAAATTTCATTGAGAAATGAAGATAAAGATGTCCACAGATTTTTGTGGGATGTCAATGGCAGAGTTCGGGTCATGAGATTCAACCGGGTGACTTTTGGTGTCAAGTCTAGCCCTTTCCATTTGAATGCTACTATTCGCCATCATCTTGACAAGTGTGAGCCCTCAAATGTAGTGAGAGAGCTCCAGGAAAACTTGTATGTCGATGATTGGCTTACTGGAGCAGATTCTACATCTCAAGTGAGTGAAATGTATGTGGAAGCTGAAAAGGTGATGAACAATGCCAATATGAAGTTGGCAAAGTGGAATTCAAACAGCAAAGCCATCAGAGAATATGTGGGTGGCAGTGAAGGCAGTTTGAAGGTCCTTGGAGCTTTGTGGTCTCCAGATTCTGATTGTTTTGCCTTTTCTGGACTTGAACTACCCTCGGATTTGGTTGTGACAAAGAGGGTAGTACTTAGTGTGATAGCCAGAATATTTGATCCACTAGGATTCTTGATGCCATTTACCATGATGGCGAAATGTTTGTTCCAGCAGCTGTGGCAAATGGGACTAGATTGGGATCAAGAAGTGCCAAGTGATGTGACGGATCAATTTTTGAAATGGATCAACGATTTCAAGTTGATCAGATCTTTGAATATATCACGTAGTTATAGTAATATAGCATGGTCTGGTGTACAAGGGATACAACTGCATGCATTTGGTGATGCAGCTAACACTGCTTATGGGGCAGTTGTATATATCAGAATTCCAAAAGATGAAGTATCTTTTGATTGCTCCCTTGTCATTGCCAGAGCCAGAGTAGCACCATTGAAGAGAGTGACATTACCTAGGCTAGAGTTGCTAGGTAGTCTTCTGGCTGCCAGGTTATTGGTGTTTGTAAGAAAGAGCCTGCATTTACCAGAAGATACCAAGTATAGATGTTGGTCAGACAGTACTGCTGCATTAGGTTGGATCAAAGGGAATCCCAACCGATGGAAACAGTTTGTTGCCAACAGGGTCATTGAGATTCAAGACCACACTGACCCCCAGAAATGGTCATATTGTCCCACAGAGGACAACCCAGCAGACCTATTAACAAGAGGGATCACAGCCACAAAATTAGTTAATTCTCATGTGTGGTTAAATGGTCCTGACTGGTTGTCTTCAGAAGAAAATCAGTGGCCCAAAAGATCAGGTGGTCTAGATTCATCGGACGTGGTGACTGAATCAGAGGTACTACTTTCTGTACAAATTGAGAAACATAAAAATGTGTTTCTAGTAGAAAGATGGGGGAAACTTACCAAGGCAATACGAGTGGTTGCCTGGGTTTTGAGATTCATCAACAATGTCAAACAACCTGAGGATAAGTTGTTGGCTGATGATTTGACGTTTGATGAACAGGCAAAGGCAAAGGTGTGTTTGTTGAAACAATGCCAAAGAGAAGCATTTCATGAGGAGATTGAGCTTCTGATGAAGGAACAAAAAATTCCTAAGGGGTCTTCCCTTTTCAAATTGTCACCTTTCGTTGACAAAGAGGGACTTTTGAGGGTCATGGGAAGACTTGAAAAGTCTGACCTCAGTTATGAGGAAAAACACCCTATAATACTTCCCAAGGATCATTGTTCAAAGCTGTTGGTTAGGTTTCAGCATACTTTGTTGAAGCATGCTGGTGTGTCCACTTTACTGACCAACCTCAGGAATCAATTTTGGATCTTTGGCTTGCGCAGATTGTGTAAGGCTGTGGTTTACGAATGTATTCCTTGTCAGCGTCTGATGGCAAAACAGTGTAATCAGGCTGCTGCTCCTTTGCCTGAAAATAGGGTGAGCAAGTCACCTCCATTTACAGTTACTGGAGTGGATTATGCTGGTCCAGTATACTGTAGTGATTTCCCGAAGAAGAAATTCTATATTTCATTATTCACATGTGGTGTAGTACGAGCCATCCACCTTGAGCTTGCTAGTGCTTTATCATCTAGTGAATTTGTATTGGCATTTAGGCGGTTTGTTTCTAGGAGAGGTATTCCAAAAATAGTATACAGTGATAATGCGAAAACCTTTCCAGGAGCACAAAGAGAATTACAAATGACTTATGGTCATTTAGCTCCACAGTGGAAATTCATTGTGCCACGCTCCCCTTGGTGGGGAGGTATGTGGGAGCGACTTGTAAGATCAGTAAAGAGTGCTATCAAGAAAGCAATTGGTCAGAGATCATTAACAAAGTCTGAGTTAGAGACGTTGTTAAATGAAATTGAGTTTTGTGTAAATTCTAGGCCTTTGACCTTTGTGAGTGATGAGATTAATGTGGAAAGGCCTCTCACCCCAAATCATTTCTTGATTGGTGAGGCTGTGCCTGATATTGGTCCTGTACTGGAGGATCCAGTATCAATCACAGATATGTATGAGAACAGAAAGGAGAGGTTAAATCTCTTCTGGAAGGTGTGGTCCAATAGTTATTTGCGGAATCTACCCTGTGTTGTGCCTCAATTTGAGGATCGGGGGTACCTGCAAAAGGGATCTATTGTCTTGGTGCGGGAGGACAATGTTCCTAGATTGTGTTGGGTAATTGGCAGAGTGGTTGAGTTATTTCCTAGCATAGATAGGAAAATCAGAAGTGTTAAGTTGCACACTGCCAAGGGTGATCTGATAAGACCAATCCAACGATTGCATAAGTTAGAGTGCCTTGACCCTCCTTCAGATGATGTCCCAGAGACTGTAGACGTCCATCCTCCATCTCAACCTGTCCAAGACCCACCGGAAATTCCTAATATCCCTGAAACTATTGATATACCTAGGGTATCAAGATTTGGAAGAAAAATCAAATCTGTGGATAGGTTAACCTATAAATAAGTGGTTGAAGTATATAGGCATATCTTTCAACGGTGGGGAGTGTGTTGTGTATTGAAACTGTATAAGATTTGATTGGACTGTGAGGGTAGGGTGTTGCAGGGTGGTAACTGGGAAAGGGAGCTTAAAATAGGGGCTTGAGTATGATGTAGCAAAAATAAACTAGTGGTGCAATAGTGTTCATACAGTGAAGAAGTGTTCTTGTGTTGTGTTTTAACATCTTGTGGATTTTTCAGTCTAATTAATAACAGACATGACACAATAGATCAAGGAATTGACCCGTAGGCTTGGGAATCCCCTTGATCTAGTTAAATCCTAATATCATGCCATCTAAACCTAACCTAAAATAAATCCATTAATTATAGCGATTTTAAGGGTCTGAACATTAATTCCCTAAGGGATGACCTTAGATCCATGATACATGATGCTTCCACATTAGACATGAGGTCTAAGGATGGCACTCACCTCTCTGTCCCTAAGACTCGCCTGAAAACAGAAGGTGATTCAGTATCATATGGATTGTGCCTACGGGGATATGTGCAGGGAATGTGTAATCTACTCGCTGAGTTGGGGCCTAACCTAGATGCCTAACAAACCTATCTGCTAGCAGATAAGGATGACTGCAGACTCAGCGTATACAATGCACAATATATCTTTATTCGGGTGCTCGTATACACTATAGTCTGGCTAGGGAAGGCATGTCAAGAGCGTGATATATGATATACCCAAATACTGTTGGTGCACCCAAAGTCTATACAAGTGGCAGTCATGAGGCTGAGTGTCTTGGATCTTCTAGGCAAGTGGACACTGAGCTCCGAGTAGCGGTTTTTGGCCCGTTATAAAGGAACGCATCTGAATAATAATAATAATAATAATAACGATTTATATAGCGCTATATCAGACTGGGTCTGCTCTAAGCGCTTCAAATACTAATGAGCCTGCACCTACTGGCCTATCTGTGACCTCTACGTGGTTCTGGGTTGGATCCATGAGTCATCCTTCTTGTTACGATGCCCCTAGCAACAACAGCCTAGAAACGCTTCTCATCAACTTGCACTTGTTGGCCTCACATCTGCACTCGTTAACCTCTCTGATCTCTGCCAGATATCACGATTGTCTATACTTGTATATAAATGTCTATAGATGGGCAATCCGTATCCTACAATACAGCGTTTTCTTCAAACACTCCAGATTATGGAATGCCTTCAGTCAGCACTTTTAAAAGTAGACTGAAAAGGTCACAATATTTAGTCAATGTATTAGTTAAGCTCATCATATGACATAAATAAAGTACTGTGTGGATTTTGGTTTTCATTTATTCCTGTTGACTCCAAACGAAAGTGGTATACTAATAAAGAACCTTGTGCAGCTCCTATTCACACTACACTATAACAATATATTTACAGCACTTGATGACTGTATCCTCCAGCTGCCACCACCATATCACCGTGAGTTTGATTCTATATGCCAATATTGTTATCCTGTTTTAGACCCTTCAACTGAACAGATCTTTCAGTAATAATAATAATAATAATAATTAACTTCTATAGCGCTATTTCAGACTGGGTCTGCTCATGGCGCTTCATTATGTAATGTTTTCTGAATAAATTATTCTTTAACTGTTTTTGTAAGCAATCTATAGTTTTACAATTTTTTACAATTATTTATATATTTTTATGGAGTATGCACTATCAAATTTGTTCTTGGTCAATAATCATAATTCTACTCCAGTTATACTTTCTCTTTTGTCTAAGAAAATCCAGATATCTTAGAAGACATATTCCTTTAAATTTTTTACCATTCTTCCGATATATTTTTTTTTCTTTCATATTTTGGAAAATTTGACACATCCAATAGGCTTTTAAGGAGTAGATATAATATTTTATTTTCAGCCATGTAGCATAATTTCCAATTGAAAGGGCTAAAATGCAAAGAAAAGGTTGAACAGATCTTGTAAATTAAGCAAACATGCATTAACTGAAATGCTCTGTAATTTTTTAATCTTGTAACATTAGATATAAATAAAAAAAATAGCAAAATTTCATCATCCAGAAACACATTCATTTACCTCATTTTGCAATGAAAAATACTGATATTAGGCACATTCTACTGATCTATCCCTTTACAGTTAAGATATGAAGAAATAAATTGATTCTATTTTCACTTGATAAGAGTGAATATACCTAAATGATCATTTATTAATTGGGGGAGTCCCTGATGTTGAAATGTATTTTATGATGGTTAAATGTCAGATTTTTGAACTCCAATTATCTCAAAAATGTCCTGAAAAATGAACTTCTGTGTTGACAAAGGGAAATGCACATTTTGCAAAACAAATATGTTCAGATCAAGTGGAACAAATAAATCATAATCTCCAGTAAGGAGAGAAGAGTACAAGAATGATGATAAATTGAGGATAGTATTGCATTAAGTTCATTTTGTCATATTGTACAAATCTTGTACAAAAAATCATTTTAAATGAATAATTGAATTCAACTACATATTTAATTATATAAAGAGATAAGGGATTTTCTCTTCTCACAAGGAAATAATATTATCTAAATTTATTAACAAAGGTACAAGCATAAGTTTAGCCATATCAAGTACTCCATTTGGTTAGAGCACTAGTTTATTAGCACCAGTTCCTCTGTGGTGATCCAAAGGTCGTGGGTTTGAACCCCGCTCATGGCGAGATTGAACTCATGATACAATTTCCCATATGAGCTGAGGCCCGTGCCTTAAGGGTTAACCTGTTGTCCTTATAAGACTGTGAAAAGGTGGGTTGTCACGTCAAGAACCTGCAACATGACAATTCAGTGAGGCATTACTAAATCTGCTACAAGTATTTCTCAACACGAAATGACTGAAATAATGTTTAAAGTGATGTAAAACCCCAAACAAAACAAACAAGTGACTACCGATCTCTTTTTTGCATTGTCACATGTTAACATAAACATTTACTTATCAGTAAAATGGTTGAAGTCAATATCCTCCTTTCTTAGTCACCTGTAACAAGTCATTTTAGTTTAATATTGTTAATATCACAAGAAAATATATCAAATACAAAGTAACAGATTAATATAATGATTTTGAGTGGGAATTTTATTCAGCAGTTTTAGAATAGCACAACTTTAACAATTCCAAAAGGTGTAGCGCTCCATTTGTCATTAATAAATTGAATGTAAATATTTATGAATTCAACGTTATAGATATAATTATTGACATGTCCTGACAAACATTCCTCTTCTGAAGATCCTAGGATATGTTATCAGGCAAGATGGCATTTATCAGATCAACACACACACACACACACACACACACACACACACACATATATATATATATATGTTACACATTTACAACTGGAGAAATATATCTATCAATGATTAAGACCAAATAAGATGGATTCTGCTGTGGTCAAGCATTTAGACATTCACGTTGACCTGAAGGATGTGGACAATGGTGGTTACAATGTCATAGAGGCAATAAGGCCTGAATGGCGTAGAGAAGATGTTCAGTTAAAGGTGGTTAAAGCTATTGTAATATTTATCACATGTTATTCAATATATTGTTTTTGACCAAATACAAATCAATTTAATTTAATTATGACACAATATTGTACAATTTTCAGTCATTTACTGAAGGGTGGATTAACCATACATGTCGGTTTTCTTTAAAATCTGATAAAGACTGCAGAGATGGTCTTATTGTGAGAGTATTTGGTACCTTTGGATTGGAAGATCAGGATGCGATAAAACCAGAAACGGATGCACAAGTAATCGCAATGCAAATTGCACACAAAGCAGGCATTGCTCAACCTGTGGTGGCCATCTTTGAAAATGGCATAGTGTATAAATTTGCAGCCGGGAGAACTCTACTCCTTGATGATGTTCAAAACCCTGATGTTATCAGGTTAGTCCAGTAACAGCAAACTGTAAATTTCCTGCAATTAATTGCATTTGATGTGCTTGTATTTTAAACATTTTAAGGTAAATCAGGTTGGACAGAACTCATTGCCTTTATGTGGATGATTTGGAATCTTTCTGTCCTGTCACAGAATATCTTGATAACAATGAATAAAGATATGCAATGTTGAATAATAAAATCATGTAGTGATTCATCCAAATGTTGAATTATATTTTTTTAGATTGATGTGTCGCACAGCAGCCAGTTTTCACACTGCCAACTGGAGGTCTTCAAAAGCTTATAACATGTCAGGACAATTAGTTTGCTTGGATTCACAAAAGGAAACCCGTTTTACAGAACTAATAAATTTTAGCATGCTACCTGAAAAGCTAGCAGATCCTGAACAGGACAGAATGTAAAAGAGAAGTATTGCAGTTTTAAAATAACAAAAAATACTTAAACAGTGTTTCTAAATGTCATATTCAGTTGAAAAATATAAATGGCAATAAAATACAACCAAAATTAAGAAAGGGATTCAAGTAAAAATAAGGGTTCATCATTTTAAGATAATTGTTCAAGAACAATGTATACATATGATCATTAAATGCATGTTTGATTATCTTACCCCCCAGAATGAAGTCTATATTTCATTCAAAAGATGAAATCCAAGACCTATATTCTAAAGCTTTCATTAGGATGGACAAAGCTATCCCCAAAACATTTCAACATAATGACTTCCACATAAAGAATATGGTATATTCTCCTGAGGACAGTAAGTATCCAGATGTTAAAGTTATCACCAAAATATTATGATTATTGCTCCTTTCAAATTTCAAACATTTAACGTTAAATACAAACAAAAAAAGCAACTAAAACACACCTGAAAGGGTTTTTTTTTGGTTTAACTCTCCATATGAGTAATGTATCCCCTTATACAAATTATATGTATTAAACTATATTTCAATTATGCTATCAATAGAAAGGTTGAGTCTCCTTGACTTTGAGCTAGTTGGACAATATTACACTGGAGGAGACATATCCAGAATCCCAGCCTTGGCTCCAATATGGAAGGAATTAGGTAACTTTATACCATAATATATGGACTGACCTCAGTTGGTACAGCAAATGATGTGTGCCTGAATTGGTCATATAAGATAATTTTCCCTACTGGCAGTGCTACTTTTGCAATTATTAAAAGGGCAACTTGATTTGGCCATTGTTGCTGAAAGTCTTGTAAAACACCATTTCCAATTCATTCATATTATTTTGAATGAATAGTTTATGTTTTGTGCAGGTTCTTTTCAAAATGAAGTATAGATATTCTTGATAGTGTTGTGGTATTTCATTTTGATCTTCAGGGTTTACTGACAGAAACTTTGAGTATACAGATGATGATATGTTGATATATGCTCGCATCTATATGGAAGAAAAATATAAAATCCTTGGATTAAATCCTGATGATGTCAGTGATAAGGAAATAGAGTTGTTTCACTGGCAGATTCGGATGTGCTGGGCTGTAGGTATAGCTTTACTGAATGATACAATATTACAAAATGAATTACACCAGGGTTTCTTAATATTCTTTCCAGAGCTTTTTAATCAAAAATGTGCAAAATTAACTATTGTTATTTTTACTATTGTTCATGAATGAGCGATTTCGTTGATACAATTTCTTAAAATCTAATGGGTTTTAAATATTTTTTCTCATTCAGAAACGTCATCTTGAAAAAGAGTTACAATTATTTGAACATTTAGGTTTTATTTGTGAAAGTAGAAATTCCTGAAAGGGAAGTTCCTGATAGAAGTGAACAACTTAAAATTCATGTAGAATGTGTTTTTTGGGGGAGAAGAAACAGTTCAAAATATTTTGTGATATCATGATAGACTTTGAAAAGAATTTTGAAAAATGTACACACAACTTTCAATCATGAATTATAATATAGTCTTTTTATGATAGCGTGACTGATCAAGAAAACCATTTTATACTGTGTGCCATTACTGTGTAACCTACCAAGGGAAATCAGTATCAACTGTTTGTCCAATAGTTTGTTGTGATAATAATGTGATAATACACTTTGCAATTTTACCAATTGTAATGACACTAAATTACTCAATATCCAAAATATTAATCTATTCTCTTCTCTCAGGGATAAAATCTAGATTGAGGCAGGAAATGTGGAAATCCTTAAATCCTTAAATCCCTTTCTTTCTGTTTCAGTTTTCAGATTTATATTTGGGAATTTTCATGATATGTAGCATTGAACATCCTTTTGAAACTAAAAAAACCGAACAAGAAGGATTTTCATGGAACTCTTTCGAGTAAGAACATAACTCTCTTCTTTCCATTGATTTACAACTAGATCATACTTGCAGAATTGTAAACTTTCAGTGTGCTAAATTTAAAACAAAACAGACATCTATTTCATTCCATTGCATATCAGTTATTAATGTATTTTTAAATCTTAAAAATTGGGTTCAATGATAGGAATGGATTATCTACCATTCAGATGTTTGTATAAAAATACTCCATTTCTACTCTTGTGAGAGGCTAATATCAATATCTTTTTCGAACCCCATATCTTTAATTTGGTCTCAAAACCTTTCTGAATGGTGGGTATTTCTTTATTAAATTATTCCTTCTCAATATGAATGATTAATGATCTCTCCCTTAATGTATTGAACTTGGTACTGTTATTATGGTTTCATAGAATAAATGTGATATTTTGTGAAGAACACATTTTTATAAAGGTTATCATTTGATTTGGCAAGCTGATATTTATAAACATTTTAAGGACAATATATATTGTCCACATGAATAATCATCTTTGTGTTGGTATTTGAGAAAGCAGTTGTTGAAGAGAGCACAAGCTTATCAGCATCAGTTCCTCTGTGGTTTTGTTTGTTTGTTTGTTTGTTTGTTTGGGGCTTTACATCACTTTCAACATTATTTCAGTCATTTCGTGATGAGACCTACTTGTAGCAGATATAGTGCTGCCTCACTGAATTGTCATGTCGCGGGTCCTTGACATGACAACCCACCTGGTCACAGATTTACAAGGACAACGGGTTAACCCTTTTGGCTTCCTCTGTGGTGATCCAAATGTCATGGGTTTGGTCTTAGTTAATTCTGAGATTGCATTCACATGAGCTGAGACCTGTTGCCTGAAGGGTTAACCTGTTTTAATGTAAATCTGTGAGTGGGTGGGTTGTCTTGCCAAAGTTCTGTGACATGATAATTCAGTGAAGCAACATTATATCTGATGTAGGTCTCATTATGATATGACTGGAATAATGTTGGAAATGTTGAAACAAAAAACAAATTACTTGTCTTCTCAAAGAGATGGACAAATGATGAATTTTAACACATAAATATAATTAGTAGATTAGTTGTTACTTCTATTTACATCAATTTTAGTTTCCATTCGTTTATGCATGAGCATGACATACTGAGGTCACATAAATTAATCCTGTAATGTAATAAAGACCAAATTGAGTCATGCACATACATTGCTCTTTAAAAGAGATCTCCAAATTAATCAAAATTAAACAAGATTTGGAAAATATTTCACACCTTAGACAAATTTTCATTTTCCTTGGTGACTACAACTTCCATGTCAACCTCCCCTTAAAGCCTGATGTCATTAAATTTTATGATATTCTATCTACCTGTGATCTAACACAATGGGTTCAGGAACCAACCCATAGGTTAGGGAACACACTTGATCTAATAATTACCTTCAAGGGTAACAAGTTCCTGAAGAGCCACCTGGTGGATGAATACATATCTGATCATAAAATGATTAAGATAGACCTTGATATAACTCCTCCAAAACCCCCCAAAAAATTTATCAAATATAGGAACTTCAAGAGCTTAGACCTTGAGTCCCTAAGGAGGGATATCAAATCCCTAACTGATAGAGACACAGCATGGGATCACTTATCCCTGAATGATTTGGTGGATTACTATGACAGGGAACTCACATCACTCATGGATAAACATGCTCCTATACTGAGGTCACATAAATTAATCCTGTAATGTAATAAAGACCAAATTGAGTAATGCACATACATTGCTCTTTAAAAGAGATCTCCAAATTAATCAAAATTAAACAAGATTTGGAAAATATTTCACTCCTTAGACAAATATTATATACATGTTATATGGTTCTCTTATAGGATGGCTGTAAATCTCTGCCGATCATTCAAAGAGAAGGAAGATTTCTTTTTCAATAGTTCACCTCCTTGCTGATTCTATCAGACAATCTTCTCAATGCTGTCACTGTAATAATATTATAGACAAACTACTTGATCTAATAGTACATTTAGAATTACTCAATACGAACCAGGGAATACTTTACACATAACACAAGAAGTGTATGAATATACTTTACCATTCTTAATGGCAAAGTGTTTATAAGGCAAGAACTTCTGCTTTGTTTAGAATGACAAATATCTCTAATTGGTTCTGGTGGAGTCCAAAGGTTTGCATTCAATTCTATTCACAGCAAAGCAATGTAAACATGTAAGCAAGTGTGGCACTATGTTGTGTGTGTGAGCCATTCAAGTTATCAGCCTAAACATGTATGTACAAAATAAAAGGTGATTTATTGAAATGTTGGACTTATTTATTTCCTCTTAGTTTATAGCTACAGTCTCAAAATAATGTGTGTCAAATAAAAGATATCTGTCGCGATTTGGAAACACTTTATTGTGCATAATTTTTTTTGTGAAACACATTAGGTAAAATGCTATATTGTGTTTTATAATGAAGCACTTGTTTAATGCTTTATGCCAGAAATGAAACATAATAATGTGTTTAACCGTAATATTGTGTATATTCAAAACGTTTTATACATTCAATAAAAATGAAAATCAACTGATAGGCATTCTATATTCTAAACTATTAACAAAATGACAAAGCATTGATACATGATCAAACCATACACACATGGTAATAATTCCAAATGCTTGATCGAATGCTACATCACGGACATGTGGAGGGTGCGAAAGTAGAATATTAGGTGAATTATGGTGGCAAACAGTGCAATATTCACTGCCATGGAGGCATGCGAAGAATTCCAGAGTGAGCCCCATCTGGAATAAATGGGCATCGGGTAGACTATGCTAGTCCAAATATCTATATTAGGACTATCAAGGACCTCTCGTTGCAATGGGTTTGTGCAGCGGGCGAATAATGTCACTATTTTGGAGGGAATTGCTCTGATTGAATGACATAAATATAGAACAGGGAAACCCAAACAACAACCACATATTTCCAGTGACATGTGACCGGAAATCCAGGCACGGCATATGGGCACCTGCGAGGTGGTTTACTGTCCATATATGGACAGTTTTTAGTGTCTAGGCATCAGGAGAGGGAGGCAATGCAGCAATAAGACGGCAAAGGATTGGGTTGCTTTTGATTCAGGGGTTTTTGGTGGTCTTGAAGAGAATGGAGTGAGACATGGGTGTGGAGGTGAATAGATTGGAGGTGGGTTTGTCCGTGGATAATACGGAGGGAGCAGACAGCTGCAAAATATACGGAGACAGAGGCAGGGGAAAGCGGTTTGGTGCAGGAGGGGTTGGGGATATAGGCTACGTACATAAATATGGTGTCTTTAGAGGCCACGGGCTATGGCACAGTTGGTTAGAACACCGGCTTGTTAGCACCAGTTCCTCTGTGGTGATCCAAAGGTTGTGGGTTCGAACCCAGGCTGTGCTGGGATTGAACTCATGATACAATTTCCCATATGAGCTGAGGCCCGTGCCTATAGGGTTAACTCGTTGTACTTGTAAATCTGTGTCAAGGATCTGCGACATGACAATTCAGTGAGGCAACACTATATCTGCTACAAGTAGGTCTCATCACAAGATGACTGAGATAATGTTGAAAATGATGTAAACCCCCCCCCCCCCCAAAAAAAAAAACAAAAAAAAACAAATGGTGTCTTTGGAAGCAGGTGTGGCTGAGATATTGCTATTGCTAGAACAACAGAATACAATTCTTTCCATGCAATGGATTGAGGTGCCATCCATGCATTAGGACCATTAAAGGTTAGTACAGACCAGGAATTGTCATAAAATATTCCACATGTATAGTCAAGCAGATCTATATCTATATCATTAAGTTTACTCGACAAAACCAATTGGCATCCCATCGAGAGTGCAAGATTGCACTAAGGGGTGCAGCTGGTACACACCAGCTGCTTGTCGGCAACCTTTATACTCTGGCAAGGGAATTTCTGAAGGATGCCGAGCTACCTATTTCCAATGCAGTCAATTGAGGGGGAAGGTTATTCCAGTCAGTCACTGTCCTTGGAAAATAGCTGTATTTATAAGGGTCACAGCTTGTCGCCATTTCGATATAGAGATTTCCTTGTTTTTTCCTTGTAGGAGCTGATGATACAACCTAAACATGTATGTACAAAATAAAAGGTGATTTATTGAAATGTTGGACTTATGTTGAGATTTTATGTTTAGATAGAAAAACATTTGGCCTAAAAAGAATAGATATGTGGCCCAAAGCATGATGCCAGCCTTTGCATAGCTTGGTGTTTTATCACATCATAAAAGGTATCCATTTCCTAGTTTAGTCTTAATATCATGCCATCTAAACCTAACCTAAAATAAATCCATTAATTACAGGGATTTTAAGGGTCTGAACATTAATTCCCTAAGGGATGACCTTAGATCCATGATACATGATGCTTCCACATTAGACATAATGAGGTCTAAGGATGGCACTCACCTCTCTGTCCCTTAGACTCGCCTGACAACAGTAGGTGATAGTGTTTTCCTCAAACACCCCCAGGTTATGGAATGCCCTCCCTACTGACATCAGAAGTTATTATTATTATAAGTTATATTTTTTATTATTATTAAGTGCACAACATTTACTTAATGTATTAAGTTAGCTCATCATATGACATAAATAAAGCACAGTGTGGATTTTGGTTTTCATTTATTCCTGTTGACTCCAAACGAAAGTGGTATACTAATAAAGAACCTTGTGCAGCTCCTATTCACACAACACTATAACAATATATTTACAGCACTTGATAACTGTATCCTTCATATTTTTTAGTTGGTGAGTTTGATTATATATGCCAATATTGTTGTCCTGTTTTAGACCCTTCAACCGA
Organism: Amphiduros pacificus; assembly: GCA_949316495.1. NCBI lineage: Eukaryota > Metazoa > Annelida > Polychaeta > Phyllodocida > Hesionidae > Amphiduros > Amphiduros pacificus. Next base: position 1,207,365 of record OX439011.1, read on the forward strand.
ACAGACCTTTCAATCAAATTTGTTCTTGGTCAATAATCATAATTCTACTCCAGTTGTACTTCCTCTTTTGCCTAACAAAATCCAGATAACTTAAAAGACATATTCCTTAAAAAGATTTTCATTCTTCCTATATATTTTTTCTTCGTATTTTTAGAAAATTTGAGGTTTAAAGACAAATCCAATAGGCTTTTAAGGAGTAGATATAATATTTTATTGTCAGCCATGTAGTATAATTTCCAATTGAACGGGCCAAATTGCAAAGAAAAGGTTGAACAAATCTTGTAAATTAAGCAAACATGCATAAACTAAAATGTTCTGGAATTTTTTAATCTTAAAACATAAGATATTGATAAAATAAAAATAGCAAAAACTCATCATTCAGAAACACATTCATTTACCTATGAACCTTAAAATGTGAAATACTGATGTAAGCCACACTCTACTGATCTATCCCTTTTAAGTAAATGAAGAATATGAAGATATGAAGAAATAAATTAATCATATTTTCACTTGATTAGAGTGTATATAACTAAATGATTATATATTAATTGGGGGAGTCCCTGATGTTGAAATAAATAATTTTATGATAGTTCAATGTCAGGTTTTTGAACTCCAATTATCTCAAAAGATGTCCTAAAAAATGAACTTCTATGTTGACAAATGCACATTTTGCAAAACAAATATGTTCAGATCAAGTGGAACAAATAAATCATAATCTCCAGGAATTCTATTATAAAGATTTTGAGTGAGAATTTGACTCAGCAGTTTTAGAATAGCACAACTTTGACAATTCCAAAAGGTGAAGCGGTCCATTTGTCATTGATAAATTCAATGTAAATATGTTATCCGGCAAGATGATATTTTTCAGATCAGCGTCTAGCTATATATGATACACATTTGCTACTGGAGAAATATAGCTATCAATAATTAATTTTCTTTTTTTTCTAATTCAGAATAATAAAATTGGAAGAGATGAGTTTTAGGAGAACTGCATAATGTTTTTAAGGATCTTTGATATTTCATTGTCTTTCAACTCTAAATACTTATAATTTATAATTAAAAGGGCTTAAACACAAAGGTGAAAAGATTTTGTTTCCAAACAAGCCCAAATTAAAATGGACTGTAAACTAATAGAAGGGCATTAAATCTAAATTATTTTTTACCTTTTTCAAGTAAACCAAACATAATACCAACTCCTAGTATATACCTCAATTTGTCCTGATAACATAAGATATCAATCCGAATATTATTACAGAATTTCATCATCCAGAAACACTTATCATTTGCTCTGTGGTTATCTTGAAAATGTCCTGAAAATGTCCTTGATGACTGTATCCTCCAGCTGCCACCACCATATCACCGTGAGTTTGATTCTATATGCCAATATTGTTATCCGGTTTTAGACCCTTCAACTGAACAGATCTTTCAGTAATAATAATAATAATGATAATAATAATAAACTTCTATAGCGCTATTTCAGACCGGCTCTGCTCATGGCGCTTCATTATGTAATGTTTTCTAAATAAATTAGTCTTTAACTGTTTTTGTAAGCAATCTATAGTTTTACAATTTTTTACAATTATTTATATTTTTTTATTGAGTATGCACTATCAAATTTGTTCTTGGTCAATAATCATAATTCTACTCCAGTTATACTTTCTCTTTTGTCTAACAAAATCCAGATATCTTAAAAGACATATTCCTTTAAATTTTTGACCATTCTTCCCATATATTTTTTTTTCTTTCATATTTTGGAAAATTTGACACATCCAATAGGCTTTTAAGGAGTAGATATAACATTTTATTTTCAGCCATGTAGCATAATTTCCAATTGAAAGGGCTAAAATGCAAAGAAAAGGTTGAACAGATCTTGTAAATTAAGCAAACATGCATTAACTGAAATGTTCTGGAATTTTTCATTACGTGTTTTTCCCTTAAGCCAACATACCTGACAAAAAGAGGAAAGTCTCAGGTAAGGGTACCGTAGGTAGAGATTAAAAATATGAGCTGGCGTCCTGCTGGGAACACTTGCTTACTGAGATTAGTACTCAGATTAGTGGGGTGTGTAGTCACTTTCACATGTCAAAAATAGTGGGCAAATCACTGTACACACATCTGAGCATTATTACTACACATGTTTCTTATTCAAATTGTGGTTTTATTTGACAATTAAAATAATGATTGCAATATTTGAATTTATTTCAAATATAGAAATTCTAATTCTATATTGTTAGTAGTGTTTAAACAACTGTGAAACAAGAGAACTATTTTAGAGGTATCGACACCATTTCCAAGAGGTGATCTTTGCACATATGAGTACATGCATTGTTGGCTGATCTCACTGGACAAAAGAGAAATGCACATACAGGTGACATGTGACCTGTTCATTTCCATCTTGTCAGTGACTGATATGGTCAAATATTGACAACTACACATTTTGAAGATCTTGAAAATTGTTTTGGAATATATAATATACCAATCTGATTGAATGTATTTCAGAATGAGCATTGTTTGCAGGTATGTTTTAAGTGTTGATGAATTGTAACAACACCTTAGATAGGTACAGTCCATGTTTATTTTTAGATGTGGATCCAGGCGAAATGTTGAGTGAGCAATCCTGCCATGAGAAAAGGTCAAAGCACATCATCAAACCTGTGAGACATATAATAATGCTGAAACATTGGGAACTATTGCATCACACTGGATTTATTCAGAGATGCTCAAGGTTGGCCTCCTGATCAACTTTATCGAAGTTTAAAGTCTATGATAAATTCTTGAAATTGGATCTGTCAAATAATGACACCAACTGGTATATTTTTTTATTGTTTATTTTTATGTGCAAGTTGTACAAAAGTGGTCAATTCTTCATAAAAGAAAAGAACAAACATTCATTAGTTATACATCATACAAAGTACACAGTTCATAATGTAAATAATTATTCAAAGTTTCATAACTTTATAATAATAATAATCAATCTACTATAACGTTAATTTCACATGATTATCACAGTTGGCTATTAATGATAATGATAATGATAATGATAATGTTCCTAAGTGTTTCAACCATGTTAGGAAACATTACTATAATGATAACTATTATGTAACTATTGAGTAACCATTGATTACACTATTAAAGTATTATGTACCTTCTATGCAATGACATTCCATAACATGTCAGGTGTAGTTCATATCAACTGTGTCCCAGGCCATACTGGCCTCTGAAGAAAACATAAGTCATATTATAATATAATCTTCAAAAGAACCAATAAATTTCCTAAGTAAATTCTATAAATTCCAATGTTTCATTTTCAGAATACTCCAAAATAAACAAAGTGTTTTTCCATAATAATGAGAAAATTAGTAACCACACAAAGTACAAGTATTTACTATGTACCATAACCTTAATGTACCATATTAACATAACCTTAAATTTATAAACATTTGTTCAATGCTATCCAAGTCTAAATGCAATTAATTTCCAAGTAAAATTCTAATTTCCTAAGAAAATTAATATCTTCAAAGTTTACATTAGAATTACAAACTCCTTGATCAGGACTGTATATATGCATTTATTCTTGTCATTACAACCTTGTATGTTCAGATAAATCAAATAAGTAACTGTAGATTTGATTTTAAACTTTTGATTTCCAACTTTACCAAAGTTGAGGTCATGTCACAGAGAGTGACCTACCTTGACCCACTTTCTAGGTCAAAGTTCACCAAACTAGGTCATGAGTCAGATACATATTTCATAACTAGGTCAAATAATATTTTTTCACAAATTTACATATTTTGTCTAAACTGTCACAGGCAACATGTATTTGTACATTACTTGTAGTTTTTAGCTCAGTTGACATTTCACAATTTACCTGTTTGACAATATTCATTCATACATTCCATGCCATGTTCTTTTCACAAATTTCTTCAAAACTCATTCAAAATGACATTCAAAACTCCAAACTCTACAGTATCCTATTCTGAACACATTTTATCCAACCCCTACATCCAGATACAGGTTTATAATAAAACAGATAAGAAACTTTAATACTTACAGGGACAATGTTCCCCTTTTACTGCAAAGTGGTTTCAGATGTCCTTTCTCCTTGAGAGCTATTGGCAAAGTGACAGATTACAGAGAAAGAATCTCCCAAATCTAAAATTTTGAGTTCTCTGTTCTGATTGGTCAAATATGAGAACCCCATGGTGATTGGTCAGTCTGTCCTCTGAGTAAACTCAAAAAAACTCAAACCATGTGATAGCCCTGCCTGGACTGTGAAGCCAGCCACAATGCTCACTCAACCCTGACTATCCAGCTCTTGTCACCCATTCACTCAAAACAATCTTGCCTGCACCTACACACATGAGCAATAGTTTTGTAATAGAAACATATAAACATATAAACCAAATTCTGGATAAACATTTTATTTGTACAATAAAACCCATCTTACACATGTTATAATTCATTTTTTTCTAAACTGAAATAAAATTGGAATATGAAGATTTCATATTTGTTTTCTGCATATAATTACTATTTTTTATATTTTCTATGTTGGCAAAAACATATTCCATTCTATATGTTCTGACATGCATATTGCTCAAATATTACCCCAGTATGAAGATTTTATATTTGTTCACTATATAAAGTCAGTATTATTCATATTGTCTATGTTTGCAAAATAAAATAATAAAAATTATATTCTTCTGATATGCAAATTGCTCAATAAGAACTCCAATATAAAGATTTCATTTTTGGGGGGGTATCAAATCATTTCTATTATTTTATATTCTTCTGCATTTGCAATAGACAAATCAATTTATGTTTCCTGAAGTACATATCACTCTACTCTGCAAGGCGAGGTAGAATCATATACTACCTCTGCCGCAATACGTTGTTCCTTGCACAGAATTAGTCCGCATATTTGCATGAAATTATCATACAGTTGGCCAATTGGTTGGCTCATGGTACATGCTCATGCACAACAACACAACTGTTCACGGGCTTATGCCAATTTCATATGTTCAAAAGTAATTTAGAATGGATCATTCGTAATTTGGGAGGGGAGTGTATTTGAAATATCTGGTTGAAAGATTATACCATTTATATAATTTTGTTCAGGATTTTACATCACTTACAATGCTATTCAGTCAGTTCATGGTGAGGCCTGACATATAAGCTTTGCCCAAGAAGAAAAAGTTAAGATTTTTTTCCTCCTCCTCCCTTGAGGATTAATGATCCATCCCCTGCTGACTATTTGTGTCTGTCTATTTTGGTATACATGTCACTGAAATATCAATCCTTGTTGTATTCACTTTGTTATAATAACAATGACACCAATTGGCTATGTTACCCCATGTGATGAAATATTTTACTCATTGTGTCCTGGTTGCTTGCACTGGGTGTGTCCTCTGTGCACTCAACCAAAGAGTTAAATATGCTGTTTATTTGCAGAGCCAGGTATAAATCCTGGATCTGCTGTGGAGAGTGATATCATTCAAACAGAACCTCAATATTAAGATTTCACCTTCAGCACGATAATAATATTTTTCCCAACCAGGATTCGAACCCTGGACCTTTAGCATAGAAGACAGACATCTTAACCACTGAGCCATGTATCACCCTGTGTCAGTAGTGTAGAAAACTTGGAGTCACAGCATTGTATGTAAATTGAAATTGTTCCATTTCTTTGCTAATAAAGACATTTAATTTTTTTTGTATTTTCTCCATTTGCCAAAAAAACAAAACAAAAGAAAAAACACATTTTATGTGTTCTGACTTTCATTCTGCTCTAAAAAGACCCCAACATGAAGATTTCACCTTTGAAGATTTCACCTTTGTTTATTGTATCGTCATTATTTGTTATAATTTCTATCAAAATAAAAAATGTTTCAATTCTATATGTTCTGATATGCATGTTGCGAAAATAAAACTTCAAAATGAAGATTTCAGTTTCAGCATGAATAAAAAAAAATATATTGTTCCCAGTGGGAATCGAACCCCAGACCTTTAGCATGGGAGACAGATGTCTTACCCACTGAGCCATGTTGATTAGTATGATTTGACCTTCTCACTGGTAAATCACACAAAGAGTCAACATCTTTATCACTTTGTCAAGTTATCTTATAAAGGGATATTCCGTTATTTCACACAACAGCCTAAATTAAATTTATAGAGTAAAATTTTCCAAATAATGTTTGTCTAAGATGATATCAATAGTAATGCAAATCGATAAAAAGAAACAGATATCTATAACTCATCTCTCATTTAAATCTAACCATTTTCTAGTTGATTCTCTGTAGGTAGGTATATAAGGTTAGCATGAATTTATTTATATGGAATATGAGGTGTGTCATATAATGTCCATACACATTTTATATATTTAACTCGAACACATAAAACAGAGAATTGAAATTAGCCAAAGAAAATCAGTTACTGGAGTGGTGCACATTTTTCTGGAGAAGTCAAATGGAAAGTAGTTCGGCAGGATGTTAATTTCATAGGGAGTTAATGTGCTAATATGTACTCAATGAGTTCACTCATAACAGAAATCAAGATGGCCGAATGTTGGTTGAGAAAGTGCTTGATTTCTCTTAAGGGGAATACACGTCATGTTAATCTTGTAACATTAGATATAAATAAAAAAAATAGCAAAATTTCATCATCCAGAAACACATTCATTTACCTCATTTTGCAATGAAAAATACTGATATTAGGCACACGCTACTGATCTATCCCTTTACAGTTAAGATATGAAGAAATAAATAGATTCTATTTTCACTTGACAAGAGTGTATATACCTAAATGATCATTTATTAATTGGGGGAGTCCCTGATGTTGAAATGTATTTTATGATGGATAAATGTCAGATTTTTGAACTCCAATTATCTCAAAAATGTCCTGAAAAATGAACTTCTGTGTTGACAAAGGGAAATGCACATTTTGCAAAACAAATATGTTCAGATTAAGTGGAACAAATAAATCATAATCTCCAGTAAGGAGAGAAGAGTACAAGAATGATGATAAATTGAGGATAGTATTGCATTAAGTTCATTTTATCATATTGTACAAATCTTGTACAAAAAATCATTTTAAATGAATAATTGAATTCAACTATATATTTAATTATATAAAGAGATAAGGGATTTTCTCTTCTCACTAGGAAATAATATTATCTAAATTTATTAACAAAGGTACAAGCATAATTTTAGCCATATCAAGTACTCCATTTGGTTAGAGCACTAGTTTATTAGCACCAGTTCCTCTGTGGTGATCCAAAGGTCGTGGGTACGAACCCCGGTCATGGCGAGATTGAACTCATGATACAATTTCCCATATGAGCTCAGGCCCGTGCCTTAAGGGTTAACCTGTTGTCCTTATAAGACTGTGAAAAGGTGGGTTTTCACGTCAAGAACCTGCAACATGACAATTCAGTGAGGCATTACTAAATCTGCCACAAGTATTTCTCATCACGAAATGACTGAAATAATGTTTAAAGTGATGTAAAACCCCAAACAAAACAAACAAGTGACTACCGATCTCTTTTTTGCATTGTCACATGTTAACATAAACATTTACTTATCAGTAAAATGGTTGAAGTCAATATCCTCCTTTCTTAGTCACCTGTAACAAGTCATTTTAGTTTAGTATTGTTAATATCACAAGAAAATATATCAAATACAAAGTAACAGAATAATATAATGATTTTGAGTGGGAATTTTATTCAGCAGTTTTAGAATAGCACAACTTTAACAATTCCAAAAGGTGTAGCGCTCCATTTGTCATTAATAAATTGAATGTAAATATTTATGAATTCAACGTTATAGATATAATTATTGACATGTCCTGACAAACATTCCTCTTCTGAAGATCCTAGGATATGTTATCAGGCAAGATGGCATTTATCAGATCAACACACACACACACACACACACACACACATATATATATATATGTTACACATTTACAACTGGAGAAATATATCTATCAATGATTAAGACCAAATAAGATGGATTCTGCTGTGGTCAAGCATTTAGACATTCACGTTGACCTGAAGGATGTGGACAATGGTGGTTACAATGTCATAGAGGCAATAAGGCCTGAATGGCGTAGAGAAGATGTTCAGTTAAAGGTGGTTAAAGCTATTGTAATATTTATCACATGTTATTCAATATATTGTTTTTGACCAAATACAAATCAATTTAATTTAATAATGACACAATATTGTACAATTTTCAGTCATTTACTGAAGGGTGGATTAACCATACATGTCGGTTTTCTTTAAAATCTGATAAAGACTGCAGAGATGGTCTTATTGTGAGAGTATTTGGTACCTTTGGATTGGAAGATCAGGATGCGATAAAACCAGAAACGGATGCACAAGTAATCGCAATGCAAATTGCACACAAAGCAGGCATTGCTCAACCTGTGGTGGCCATCTTTGAAAATGGCATAGTGTATAAATTTGCAGCCGGGAGAACTCTACTCCTTGATGATATTCAAAACCCTGATGTTATCAGGTTAGTCCAGTAACAGCAAACTGTAAATTTCCTGCAATTAATTGCATTTGATGTGCTTGTATTTTAAACATTTTAAGGTAAATCAGGTTGGACAGAACTCATTGCCTTTATGTGGATGATTTGGAATCTTTCTGTCCTGTCACAGAATATCTTGATAACAATGAATAAAGATATGCAATGTTGAATAATAAAGATATGCAATGTTGAAGAATAAAGATATGCAATGTTGAATAATAAAATCATGTAGTGATTCATCCAAATGTTGAATTATATTTTTTTAGATTGATGTGTCGCACAGCAGCCAGTTTTCACACTGCCAACTGGAGGTCTTCAAAAGCTTATAACATGTCAGGACAATTAGTTTGCTTGGATTCACAAAAGGAAACCCGTTTTACAGAACTAATAAATTTTAGCATGCTACCTGAAAAGCTAGCAGATCCTGAACAGGACAGAATGTAAAAGAGAAGTATTGCAGTTTTAAAATAACAAAAAATACTTAAACAGTGTTTCTAAATGTCATATTCAGTTGAAAAATATAAATGGCAATAAAATACAACCAAAATTAAGAAAGGGATTCAAGTAAAAATAAGGGTTCATCATTTTAAGATAATTGTTCAAGAACAATGTATACATATGATCATTAAATGCATGTTTGATTATCTTACCCCCCAGAATGAAGTCTATATTTCATTCAAAAGATGAAATCCAAGACCTATATTCTAAAGCTTTCATTAGGATGGACAAAGCTATCCCCAAAACATTTCAACATAATGACTTCCACATAAAGAATATGGTATATTCTCCTGAGGACAGTAAGTATCCAGATGTTAAAGTTATCACCAAAATATTATGATTATTGCTCCTTTCAAATTTCAAACATTTAACGTTAAATACAAACAAAAAAAGCAACTAAAACACACCTGAAACGGTTTTTTTGTTGTTTAACTCTCAATATGAGCAATGTATCCCCTTATACAAATTATATGCATTAAACTATATTTCAATTATGCTATCAATAGAAAAATTGAGTCTCCTTGACTTTGAGCTAGTTGGACAATATTACACTGGAGGAGACATATCCAGAATCCCAGCCTTGGCTCCAATATGGAAGGAATTAGGTAACTTTATACCATAATATATGGACTGACCTCAGTTGGTACAGCAAATGATGTGTGCCTGAATTGGTCATATAAGATAATTTTCCCTACTGGCAGTGCTACTTTTGCAATTATTAAAAGGACAACCTGATTTGGCCATTGTTGCTGAAAGTCTTGTAAAAACACCATTTCCAGTTATTAATTTTTCCAATTGATTAATATTTTTTTGAATGAATAGCTTATGTTTTGTGCAGGTTCTTTTCAAAATGAAGTATAGATATTCTTGATAGTGTTGTGGTATTTTATTTTGATCTTCAGGGTTTACTGACAGAAACTTTGAGTATACAGATGATGATATGTTGATATATGCTCGCATCTATATGGAAGAAAAATATAAAATCCTTGGATTAAATCCTGATGATGTCAGTGATAAGGAAATAGAGTTGTTTCACTGGCAGATTCGGATGTGCTGGGCTGTAGGTATAGCTTTACTGAATGATACAATATTACAAAATGAATTACACCAGGGTTTCTTAATATTCTTTCCAGAGCTTTTTAATCAAAAATGTGCAAAATTAACTATTGTTATTTTTACTATTGTTCATGAATGAGGGATTTCGTTGATACAATTTCTTAAAATCTAATGGGTTTTAAATATTTTTTCTCATTCAGAAACGTCATCTTGAAAAAGAGTTACAATTATGTGAACATTTAGGTTTTATTTGTGAAAGTAGAAATTCCTGAAAAGGAAATTCCTGATAGAAGTGAGCAACTTAAAATTCATGTAAAATGTGTTTTTTGAGGGAGAAGAAACAGTTCAAAATATTTTGTGATATCATGATAAACTTTGAAAAGAATTTTGAAAAATGTACACACAACTTTCAATCATGAATTATAATATAGTCTTTTTATGACTGATCAAGAAAACCATTTTATACTGTGTGCCATTACTGTGTAACCTACTAAGGGAAATCAGTATCAACTGTTTGTCCAATAGATTGTTGTGATAATAATGTGATAATACACTTTGCAATTTTACCAATTGTAATGACACTAAATTACTCAATATCCAAAATATTAATCTATTCTCTTCTCTCAGGGATAAAATCTAGATTGAGGCTTGGACTCATAATCAGGAAATGTGGAAATCCTTAAATCCTTAAATCCCTTTCTTTCTGTTTCAGTTTTCAGATTTATATTTGGGAATTTTCATGATATGTAGCATTGAACACCCTTTTGAAACTAAAAAAACCGAACAAGAAGGATTTTCATGGAACTCTTTCGAGTAAGAACTTAACTCTCTTCTTTCCATTGATTTACAACTAGATCATACTTGCAGAATTGTAAACTTTCAGTGTGCTAAATTTAAAAAAAAACATCTATTTCATTCCATTGCATATCAATTATTAATGTATTTTTAAATCTTAAAAATTGGGTTCAATGATAGGAATGGATTATCTACCATTCAGATGTTTGTATAAAAATACTCCATTTCTACTCTTGTGAGAGGCTAATATCAATATCTTTTTCGAACCCCATATCTTTAATTTGGTCTCAAAACCTTTCTGAATGGTGGGTATTTCTTTATTAAATTATTCCTTCTCAATATGAATGATTAATGATCTCTTCCTTAATGTATTGAACTTGGTACTGTTATTATGGTTTCATAGAATAAATGTGATATTTTGTGAAGAACACATTTTTATAAAGGTTATCATTTGATTTGGCAAGCTGATATTTATAAACATTTTAAGGACAATATATATTGTCCACATGAATAATCATCTTTGTGTTGGTATTTGAGAAAGCAGTTGTTGAAGAGAGCACAAGCTTATCAGCATCAGTTCCTCTGTGGTGATCCAAATGTCATGGGTTTGGTCTTAGTTAATTCTGAGATTGCATTCACATGAGCTGAGACCGGTTGCCTGAAGGGTTAACCTGTTTTAATGTAAATCTGTGAATGGGTGGGTTGTCTTGCCAAAGTTCTGTGACATGATAATTCAGTGAAGCAACATTATATCTGCTGTAGGTCTCATTATGATATGACTGGAATAATGTTGGAAATGTTGAAACAAAAAACAAATTACTTGTCTTCTCAAAGAGATGAACAAATGATGAATTTTAACACATAAATCTAATTAGTAGATTATTTGTTATGTCTATTTACAAACAATTTTAGTTTCCATTCGTTTATGCATGAGCATGACATACTGAGGTCACATAAATTAATCCTGTAATGTAATAAAGACCAAATTGAGTAATGCACATACATTGCTCTTTAAAAGAGATCTCCAAATTAATCAAAATTAAACAAGATTTGGAAAATATTTCACACCTTAGACAAATATTATATACATGTTATATGGTTCTCTTATAGGATGGCTGTAAATCTCTGCCGATCATTCAAAGAGAAGGAAGATTTCTTTTTCAATAGTTCACCTCCTTGCTGATTCTATCAGACAATCTACTCAATGCTGTCACTGTAATAATATTATAGACAAACTACTTGATCTAATAGTACATTTAGAATTACTCAATACGAACCAGGGAATACTTTACACATAACACAAGAAGTGTATGAATATACTTTACCATTCTTAATGGCAAAGTGTTAAAAGGCAAGAACTTCTGCTTTGTTTAGAATGACAAATATCTCTAATTGGTTCTGGTGGAGTCCAAAGGTTTGCATTCAATTCTATTCACAGCAAAGCAATGTAAACATGTAAGCAAGTGCGGCACTATGCTGTGTGTGTGAGCCATTCAAGTTATCAGCCTAAACATGTATGTACAAAATAAAAGGTGATTTATTGAAATGTTGGACTTATGTTGAGATTTTATGTTTAGATAGAAATACATTTGGCCTAAAAAGAATAGATTTGTGGCCCAAAGCATGATGCCAGCCTTTGCATAGCTTGGTGTTTTATCACATCATAAAAGGTATCCATTTCCTAGTTTAGTCTTAATATCATGCCATCTAAACCTAACCTAAAATAAATCCATTAATTACAGGGATTTTAAGGGTCTGAACATTAATTCCCTAAGGGATGACCTTAGATCCATGATACATGATGCTTCCACATGAGACCTTAGATCCATGATACATGATGCTTCCACATTAGACATAATGAGGTTATGGAATGCCCTCCCTACTGACATCAGAAGTTATTATTATTATAAGTTATAATTTTTATTATTATTAAGTGCACAACATTCACTTAATGTATTAAGTTAGCTCATCATATGACATAAATAAAGCACAGTGTGGATTTTGGTTTTCATTTATTCCTGTTGACTCCAAACGAAAGTGGTATACTAATAAAGAACCTTGTGCAGCTCCTATTCACACAACACTATAACAATATATTTACAGCACTTGATAACTGTATCCTTCATATTTTTTAGTTGGTGAGTTTGAATATATATGCAAATATTGTTGTCCTGTTTTAGACCCTTCAACTGAACAGACCTTTCAATCAAATTTGTTCTTGGTCAATAATCATAATTCTACTCCAGTTGTACTTCCTCTTTTGCCTAACAAAATCCAGATATCTTAAAAGACATATTCCTTAAAAAGATTTTCATTCTTCCTATATATTTTTTCTTCGTATTTTAGAAAATTTGAGGTTTAAAGACAAATCGAGTAGGCTTTTAAGGAGTAGATATGATATTTTATTGTCAGCCATGTAGTATAATTTCCAATTGAACGGGCCAAATTGCAAAGAAAAGGTTGAACAAATCTTGTAAATTAAGCAAACATGCATAAACTAAAATGTTCTGGAATTTTTTAATCTTAAAACGTAAGATATTGATAAAATAAAAATAGCAAAAACTCATCATTCAGAAACACATTCATTTACCTATGAACCTTAAAATGTGAAATACTGATGTAAGCCACACTCTACTGATCTATCCCTTTTCAGTAAATGAACTCCCCTGTGGGTGCGGGGATTAAAGAATAGCTCCACTGCCCCCCAGCATGTCATAAAAGGCGACTAAAGGGGCGTCCTGTTTGCCGTGGGATGCGACCTGTGTCGGGGAGGATATGGAATCCTGACGGGCTGAGCACTGGGCTGGTTTGGCAGTAATACCGGTCCAGTTGCAACACGGTGTCAAAATTCCTATCAATACGTTTATTCTGACATTTGAAGCAGCGCAGCTTCCAACATCTATTAAATTTGGATATTTGAACGTGAGAGTTGATGTATTTATTCCAAACCCTCTGCGCTGCTTCAAGTGTCAGAGGTATGGACATGGATCTGATCGATGTAAAGGTAATGAAACATGTCCAAAATGTACCGCTCAGCACAGTGGAGACGATTGTTCTTCAAATATAATAAAATGTGTCAATTGCCAAGGCAATCATCCATCGTATTCGCGGAATTGTCCTTCCTTTTTAAAAGAGAAGGAAATTCAGCAAATACGCCACACTGAAAACATTTCTTTTCCTGAGGCACGTAAACGTGTAGAAAGTTTGAACAATACAAAAACATCCTATGCTAGCACTGTAAAAACGAAAGAAACCAAATCAATAGCGATTCAAACCGAAATAACATGGCCAATCAATGACAAAAATTATTCCTTTTTTACAAAAACCTCTAAATCTTCAGCAACGTCAACTCAGACTACAACATCCACTATCCCAGTTATAACTCCACCAACAGCAACATCCACTAAACCCTCTTCACAAACTCCCTCCACATCATCCAGTAATACAAGTATCAATAGCAATAGACACAAATCAGACAAAAAAGAAATCAAAGATCAAGTTAAAAGTAAAATTAACAGAACTAAATCCTTAGAAAGGATGGACACAGGTGATCCTCCGGATATGAATTTTACTCCTGTGCACTCAAAGCATAATCGTAAACTTAATAAGTGATTATGCTGAATCATATATTTTTTCTCATTATTCTTAATATGGCTATCGGCAATGTCATACAATGGAATTGTAGAGGATTTGAGGCAAACAGACCAGAACTGGAGTTATTAGCCCAAAAATATAATGCATCTGTTATTTGTTTACAGGAAACTAATTTTAAAGATAACTCAACAACATTTAAGGGATATGTACCTTATAATAAAGTTGGTTCAATAGATGCAATGGACCGAGCACATGGCGGAGTTTCTATTTTTGTTAAATCCTGTATACCCCAAAGTAAAGTGACATTAAATACTAATTTACAAGCTTCTGCAGTCAGGATTACCCTGCACAATACATTAACAATATGTTCAGTATATTTGCCACCAAGTGAACCAATAAATATTACAGATTTAAATAACTTAATAACTCAGCTGCCACAACCGTATATGCTAGTTGGTGACTTTAATGCTCACAACTATCTTTGGGGTGGCAGAAACAATACTGATGCCAAAGGACGTATAATAGAAGATTTTTTAAATAACAATAGTTTGTGCCTTTGGAATGACGATTCTCCAACCTATTTACATCCTGCTACAGGCTCTTTAACATCAATAGATCTCTCCATGTGCACTCCAAATTTATTTTTAGACTATTCCTGGGAAGTAGAGGAAGATTTTAAATAACCATTTTCCTCCACCAGATGAAAGAATCCCCAAGTGGAAATTTCATAAAGCCGATTGGGCAAAATTTCAAACATCCTGTTTCAATAGAATAACTCCAGAACTTTTTAACAATGTAGATGATCCTCTTCAAGTTTTTACAGATACATTGTATGATATTGCTGATGGGTGTATTCCCAAATCAAAGCCAAATTCTAAAATTAAAGAAAAACCCTGGTTTAATGATGAGTGTAAAAAAGCTGTCAAGGAGCGCAAAAAAGCTCTGAAAAAATTTAATCGACAGCCAACTCAATATAATTTGCACCAATTTCGAGTAAAAAGAGCAAAAGCCCGTTATATTATTAAAATAAGCAAAAGAAAAAGTTGGAAGGATTATGTTTCCAAATTAAATACGCGTACACCGATTAAAAAATGCTGGGATATGGTGCGTAAAATTTCGGGGAAGGGAGGTGGAGCAAGGATCAAACATCTAACTCATAATGGCCAATTAATTACAGATCCCACTGAAATAGGTAACACAATAGGTCAAACAATTTCCAAGAATTCCTCATCCAATAATTATTCTGCAAAATTTCAACAAATAAAAAATAGAAAAGAAAGAAACCAACTAAATTTTATATCTCATAACTCGGAACAATATAATAAATCATTTACAATAGAAGATTTGAAACTTGCTTTGGATAAATCTCATGATACCGCTCCTGGGCCTGATCAAATTCACTACCAAATCCTTAAACACCTCCCTGATCAATCACTTGGGCATCTTTTAAATATTTTTAATAACATTTGGGAAAGTGGTGATTTTCCTCCTTCATGGAGTGAAGCCACTATCATTCCCATTCCTAAGCCTGGCAAAGACTCCTCAGATTCAAATAATTATCGCCCCATTGCTTTAACCAGTTGTATCTGTAAAACAATGGAGCGAATGATTAATGAGCGTTTAGTTTGGTTTTTAGAAACTGCAGCTTATATTTCTGTTGCACAGAGTGGCTTTAGAAAAACTCGAAGTACCATTGACCACCTGGTACGTTTAGAGACATTTATAAGAGAGGGTTTTTTAAAAGGTGAGCATGTGGTTAGCATTTTCTTTGATTTAGAGAAAGCATACGATACTACATGGAAATTTGGAATAATGAGCGATTTATATGATATGGGATTAAGGGGTCGTTTACCCCTTTTTATTCAAAATTTTTTGTCAGATAGACATTTCAGGGTCCGAGTTGGTTCATCACTTTCTGATGCTTTTGATCAGGAAATGGGTGTTCCACAGGGTAGTATATTATCAGTCACCCTTTTTATTATTAAAATTAACAGCATTGTTGATTGTATGAGGCCTGGAGCAGATTGCTCACTTTTTGTTGATGATTTCAACTTAAGCTACAGGTCAACAAGCATGCATACAATAGAACGGCAGCTCCAACAACACCTAAATAGATTACAACAATGGGCTGATAACAATGGATTTAAGTTTTCTTTGAAAAAGACAGTATGTATGCACTTTTGTAAAAAGTGGAAGGCTCACCCAGATCCTGATCTACACCTTGGCCAAACTCGAATCCCTGTTGTCGAAGAAACCAAGTTTCTTGGACTTATATTTGATAGAAAACTATCTTTTATCCCTCATATTAAATATGTAAAAAAGAAATGCCAGAAGGCATTAGATTTATTACGGGTTCTCGCCCATACTGATTGGGGAGGGGACCGTAATATTTTATTACAATTATATAGAGCACTGGTACGTTCCAAACTTGATTATGGGTGTATGGTATATGGATCAGCACGTCCATCATATATTAAAATGCTCGATCCTGTACAAAATCAAGGGTTAAGACTATGCCTTGGTGCATTTCGTACCTCGCCTGCAGATAGCTTGGCAGTTGAGGCAGATGAACTGCCTCTTGATTTAAGAAGAGAAAAGCTTGCCCTGCAGTATGCTGCAAAAATTGCTGCTTGCCCAGACAATCCTGCACATGACGCTATATTCAATCCAAATTATGTTGATCTTTTTGAAAATAAACCAAATACAATACCGACTTTTGGCATTCGCATTAAAGAATCTTTACAATCTTTAAATTTAAATCCGAATCACGTAGCTAAATTTCAATATCCTGAAACACCTCCATGGACCTATGAAACTTTAAATATTAATGTAGCCATGTCAGAATTAAAGAAATACTCAACCGATCCATCCCTTTATATAAATAGATATAAAGAAATTAAATCTATTTTCACTGGCTATCAGTGTATATACACTGATGGATCATTTGACGATGAGAAGGCTGCTGCAGCTGCTGTTAAGGGCAATCATATTTATTCAGAACGTCTGCCAAATAAATCATCGATTTTTTCTGCAGAACTACATGCTTTGTACCTTGCTTTGGATCATGTGGAGACTTCTCCACACCAAACATTTTTAATTTTTTCTGATTCTTTGTCTTGTTTACAAGCATTGAAAGCAAAGGATTGGAAAAATCCCTTTATTTACAAAATTCTCGAACGGTATCATAGACTCTGTACAGATGATAATAAAGAAATACGTTTTTATTGGATCCCCAGTCACATTGGAATCCATGGAAATGAGGCCGCTGACCAAGCTGCCAAAGCAGCATTGGACAAACGCCCAATAGATTTACTTATTCCATATACAGAGTTTAAGAAATATATTACTGTTTTTTTACGTTATAAATGGCAGTTGCGCTGGAACGAAGCTATTTTTAATAAATTACATGAAATTAAGCCCGTTCTAGGCAAAACTAAAGGTGCTATTAGAATTAACCGTAGAGAAGAGTCTGTTTTAACCCGTATAAGAATAGGACATAGTCATTTGACACACTGTTATCTGCTTAAAGGTGAAGATCAACCGGAATGTATTGGTTGTCAAAGGGCTTTGACTATTAAACATATTTTAATTGAGTGTATCGATTTTGATATTATACGAACTCAATATTTTAATGTACAAGATTTACATACGTTATTTGATACTGTAGATACTTCTGTAATAGTATCGTTTTTAACTCACATAGGACTTTATAATCAGTTTTAAGGGCAGAGCTTTTGTTTATTTATGTCATTGACTTATGTATCAAGAACTGCAAAACATCATACTGATAAAGTCTTTTAAACAAATTATACATATTCATTATATTTGATTGATATTATATAAATGCTGTTCACAGTTGATAAATTCTTGTGTTATCTACATATTGTATTAACATTTACATTTTGTTTCCAGTCAATATTACGTTTCTATTTTTACTGTTTTGGCACTTTATTGTGTCAATGTGAAACCATTCATTCATTCATTTTTACCATTTTTAGGCACTAAATAACCTTAGTGGTTGATGTGCCTCTAAGCAACCATTCATTCATTCATTCATTCATTCAGTAAATGAAGAATATGAAGATATGAAGAAATCAATTAATTATATTTTCACTTGATTAGAGTGTATATAACTAAATGATTATATATTAATTGGGGGAGTCCCTGATGTTGAAATAAATAATTTTATGATAGTTCAATGTCAGGTTTTTGAACTCCAATTATCTCAAAAGATGTCCTAAAAAATGAACTTCTATGTTGACAAATGCACATTTTGCAAAACAAATATGTTCAGATCAAGTGGAACAAATAAATCATAATCTCCAGGAATTCTATTATAAAGATTTTGAGTGAGAATTTGACTCAGCAGTTTTAGAATAGCACAACTTTGACAATTCCAAAAGGTGAAGCGGTCCATTTGTCATTGATAAATTCAATGTAAATATGTTATCCGGCAAGATGATATTTTTCAGATCAGCATCTAGCTATATATGATACACATTTGCTACTGGAGAAATATAGCTATCAATAATTAATTTTCTTTTTTTTCTAATTCAGAATAATAAAATTGGAAGAGATGAGTTTTAGGAGAACTGCATAATGTTTTTAAGGATCTTTGATATTTCATTGTCCTTCAACTCTAAATACTTATAATTTATAATTAAAAGGGCTTAAACACAAAGGTGAAAAGATTTTGTTTCCAAACAAGCCCAAATTAAAATGGACTGTAAACTAATAGAAGGGCATTAAATCTAAATTATTTTTTACCTTTTTCAAGTAAACCAAACATAATACCAACTCCTAGTATATACCTCAATTTGTCCTGATAACATAAGATATCAATCCGAATATAATTACAGAATTTCATCATCCAGAAACACTTATCATTTGCTCTGTGGTTATCTTGAAAATGTCCTGAAAATGTCCTTGATGACTGTATCCTCCAGCTGCCACCACCATATCACCGTGAGTTTGATTCTATATGCCAATATTGTTATCCGGTTTTAGACCCTTCAACTGAACAGATCTTTCAGTAATAATAATAATAATAAACTTCTATAGCGCTATTTCAGACCGGCTCTGCTCATGGCGCTTCATTATGTAATGTTTTCTGAATAAATTATTCTTTAACTGTTTTTGTAAGCAATCTATAGTTTAACAATTTTTTACAATTATTTATATATTTTTATGGAGTATGCACTATCAAATTTGTTCTTGGTCAATAATCATAATTCTACTCCAGTTATACTTTCTCTTTTGTCTAAGAAAATCCAGATATCTTAGAAGACATATTCCTTTAAATGTTTTACCATTCTTCCCATATATTTTTTTTTCTTTCATATTTTGGAAAATTTGACACATCCAATAGGCTTTTAAGGAGTAGATATAATATTTTATTTTCAGCCATGTAGCATAATTTCCAATTGAAAGGGCTAAAATGCAAAGAAAAGGTTGAACAGATCTTGTAAATTAAGCAAACATGCATTAACTGAAATGCTCTGTAATTTTTTAATCTTGTAACATTAGATATAAATAAAAAAAATAGCAAAATTTCATCATCCAGAAACACATTCATTTACCTCATTTTGCAATGAAAAATACTGATATTAGGCACATTCTACTGATCTATCCCTTTACAGTTAAGATATGAAGAAATAAATTGATTCTATTTTCACTTGATAAGATTGAATATACCTAAATGATCATTTATTAATTGGGGGAGTCCCTGATGTTGAAATGTATTTTATGATGGTTAAATGTCAGATTTTTGAACTCCAATTATCTCAAAAATGTCCTGAAAAATGAACTTCTGTGTTGACAAAGGGAAATGCACATTTTGCAAAACAAATATGTTCAGATCAAGTGGAACAAATAAATCATAATCTCCAGTAAGGAGAGAAGAGTACAAGAATGATGATAAATTGAGGATAGTATTGCATTAAGTTCATTTTGTCATATTGTACAAATCTTGTACAAAAAATCATTTTAAATGAATAATTGAATTCAACTATATATTTAATTATATAAAGAGATAAGGGATTTTCTCTTCTCACAAGGAAATAATATTATCTAAATTTATTAACAAAGGTACAAGCATAATTTTAGCCATATCAAGTACTCAATTTGGTTAGAGCGCTAGCTTATTAGCACCAGTTCCTCTGTGGTGATCCAAAGGTCGTGGGTTTGAACCCCGCTCATGGCGAGATTGAACTCATGATACAATTTCCCATATGAGCTGAGGCCCGTGCCTTAAGGGTTAACCTGTTGTCCTTATAAGACTGTGAAAAGGTGGGTTGTCACGTCAAGAACCTGCAACATGACAATTCAGTGAGGCATTACTAAATCTGCTACAAGTATTTCTCAACACGAAATGACTGAAATAATGTTTAAAGTGATGTAAAACCCCAAACAAAACAAACAAGTGACTACCGATCTCTTTTTTGCATTGTCACATGTTAACATAAACATTTACTTATCAGTAAAATGGTTGAAGTCAATATCCTCCTTTCTTAGTCACCTGTAACAAGTCATTTTAGTTTAATATTGTTAATATCACAAGAAAATATATCAAAATACAAAGTAACATATTAATATAATGATTTTGAGTGTGAATTTTATTCAGCAGTTTTAGAATAGCACAACTTTAACAATTCCAAAAGGTGTAGCGCTCCATTTGTCATTAATAAATTGAATGTAAATATTTATGAATTCAACGTTATAGATATAATTATTGACATGTCCTGACAAACATTCCTCTTCTGAAGATCCTAGGATATGTTATCAGGCAAGATGGCATTTATCAGATCAACACACACACACACACACACACACACATACACACACACACATATATATATATATATGTTACACATTTACAACTGGAGAAATATATCTATCAATGATTAAGACCAAATAAGATGGATTCTGCTGTGGTCAAGCATTTAGACATTCACGTTGACCTGAAGGATGTGGACAATGGTGGTTACAATGTCATAGAGGCAATAAGGCCTGAATGGCGTAGAGAAGATGTTCAGTTAAAGGTGGTTAAAGCTATTGTAATATTTATCACATGTTATTCAATATATTGTTTTTGACCAAATACAAATCAATTTAATTTAATTATGACACAATATTGTACAATTTTCAGTCATTTACTGAAGGGTGGATTAACCATACATGTCGGTTTTCTTTAAAATCTGATAAAGACTGCAGAGATGGTCTTATTGTGAGAGTATTTGGTACATTTGGATTGGAAGATCAGGATGCGATAAAACCAGAAACGGATGCACAAGTAATCGCAATGCAAATTGCACACAAAGCAGGCATTGCTCAACCTGTGGTGGCCATCTTTGAAAATGGCATAGTGTATAAATTTGCAGCCGGGAGAACTCTACTCCTTGATGATGTTCAAAACCCTGATGTTATCAGGTTAGTCCAGTAACAGCAAACTGTAAATTTCCTGCAATTAATTGCATTTGATGTGCTTGTATTTTAAACATTTTAAGGTAAATCAGGTTGGACAGAACTCATTGCCTTTATGTGGATGATTTGGAATCTTTCTGTCCTGTCACAGAATATCTTGATAACAATGAATAAAGATATGCAATGTTAAATAAAAAAATCATGTAGTGATTCATCCAAATGTTGAATTATATTTTTTTAGATTGATGTGTCGCACAGCAGCCAGTTTTCACACTGCCAACTGGAGGTCTTCAAAAGCTTATAACATGTCAGGACAATTAGTTTGCTTGGATTCACAAAAGGAAACCCGTTTTACAGAACTAATAAATTTTAGCATGCTACCTGAAAAGCTAGCAGATCCTGAACAGGACAGAATGTAAAAGAGAAGTATTGCAGTTTTAAAATAACAAAAAATACTTAAACAGTGTTTCTAAATGTCATATTCAGTTGAAAAATATAAATGGCAATAAAATACAACCAAAATTAAGAAAGGGATTCAAGTAAAAATAAGGGTTCATCATTTTAAGATAATTGTTCAAGAACAATGTATACATATGATCATTAAATGCATGTTTGATTATCTTACCCCCCAGAATGAAGTCTATATTTCATTTTTGACCATATCAAATGAGGAAAATGTTTCCTTTGTCAATCAGGATCGTAACTTTCGATACAGGGATGACACCATCGACCAGAGTCTGCTGTTGCCAGGTGATAACCTTCACCCATCAGCAGCTGGTATAAAGAAAATGATGGTAAACCTGAAAATGTCAGATAAAGCCAGGCCATCTTTTGGCAATGGGCTAACCAACAGATGGCAAGGTAAGAAGCCGGAAAGCAGTGGAGGATTGCAGCAGCCCAGCAGGCAGCAGCCCAGCAGGCAGCAGGCTAGCAGGCAGCAGACCAGCAAGCAGCAGGCTAGCAGGCAGCAGACCAGCAGGCCACAGGAGCAGGACTGGGGAGCACCCCTCCCCCGCCCTCAGCCACCTCCTCCTGCCCCTCCAAGACCCTCAGCACCCAGCTCACCGGCCCGCTCCCCCCAGACGAGTCACAGAGCTGACAGGAGATATGGTGGGCAAAAGCGTGAGCCTGTGAAATTTAGAGGGGGACGTTCCCCTTTTAGTAACTTCCACAGAGTGTGGATTGACATTTGGGACCAGAATTTCAAGAGTTCAGAACACGCCTACCAGTATCGGAAGGCCATAACGATGGACCACTGGCAGGAAGCAGATGACATACTCCATGCAAGGACACCACATGATGCAAAGGAGATCGCAGACACTATCCAAACAGACAGTAGATGGCATGACATCAAAGATAATGTGATGTATGAAATCTTAAGCATCAAACTAAGACAGTGTCCAGCACTCTACAAGGAGCTGAAAGCATCACATGGGCAAACCCTCATAGAGGACACCTCAGACGAATACTGGGGTAGAGGTCAATATGGGCAGGGCTCAAATAAGCTGGGCCGTATGCTCATGACCCTGAGAGATGAGCTCATGACAAATGGCCACATGTACACACCACAGCAAGTTGTGCCTCCTGCTGATATGGACAGATATTATCCCAGGACATGTAGTGAACAGCCGAGGTGCTATAACTGTGGAGAGCCATCTCACACTGTGGAATCTTGTAGACACACAGTCCCCTTGGTCTGCTTCAGATGTCACTTTCAGGGACACAAAGAAAAGTTTTGTCCTGTGGCAGATAATGGGCAGAATGTGAACACATATAACTATTAGGGGTCTGGCCAAGAAGACAAGGCCGAGTGTAACTCAGGAATATCTAATATAAACTGTAACACTAGCAAGGAAGATAATCATGATAGCTTTTCTAATGCCTGTAACCAGGAACATCTTTGTGATTTTAATATATATACTTTGTTACCCAGCTTTGATGATAATGATAATGATGATTGCTTGTCACTGACTACCCTTTCAGGAACTAATGTTGAGCCCTGCATTGGTAGAGGTCAGAACTTTTGTAAAAGTATTACCAGGGACCAGCATAATAACACAGCTGTTCAGGGGATATTGTATATTGGTGAATCTGGGTCAGACAGTGAAAATGAGGGCATGTTTACTGACCCATTGACCACACCTTCTGTAATCAATAACAATGTCTTGCCTTCAAGTAATAATGGAGAGGGTACAAGTATATCTCAGGATACAGATCATATATTGAACACCACATCGGTCACAGAGATATCTATTGAATCTGAAGGTATGCAGGACCCTGTAATTCAATGTTTAAAAGATAACAGGCAAAAGTTTGGTAAAAATCTTATTTTCACACATGTCAATATTAATAGCCTAGGCAACAAGAGAGAATATGTCCTAGATATACTCACAAAGGGTTTTGTTGATGTGCTCTATGTATCTGAAACCAAACTAAATATTTCTTATGTTTATAAGGAGTTTCATGTTGAAGGATTTAAATTTTATCGAGAGGATAGGTCATCTAGGTCTGGAGGTTTAGTTGCATGGATCAGGGCAGACCTCCCACACATGAGACTAGATCACCTTGAGTTCACTAGTAAACAATATCACATTGAATCAATGGCATTCTCTATCACTATTAATAAGGAAACATGGTATGTTTTAGGGTGCTACAAAAACCCTGCAGTATCTAACAATATTTTTATGCCACTCTTAACCGGTTTCTATGACAAGGCCATTACTAGTGCAAAGGAGATAATATTGTTAGGTGATATGAATATCGATATGTTAGAGAATGGGAATGTTTTGCATACAGATCTATGTGAAGTGTATGATGTGACTAACCTTATAAAGACACCAACTTGTTTCAAAAGTAAAGCAGGAACACTGATTGATCCTATTATTGTGAGGAATAAATACAGGTTTCAGTCACCAATTAATGTTACTTTTGGATACAGTGACTGGCACAATATGGTTGGTTGTGTGACAAAACTTAAGGTTCCACCACAAAAACCACGTACTGTAATTTATAGATCTTACAAGAATTTTAATGATGATGATTTTAAAAGAGATGTTGGTTATATTCCTTTCCATGTTAGTGAAATTTTTGACGACGTGAGTGATAGATACTGGTGCATGTCTAACCTATATAGTGATGTTGTGGATGAGCATGCCCCACTGAAGAAAAGGATCATACGATCCCAACAGATACCTTATATGACATCAGACCTAAGATACAACATGTATAAAAGAAATATGCTAAAAAATGCCTTTTATCTTTGGCGCAGTCATATAAATTTTGAAAATTATAGAGTACAGCGAAATCTCACAACACAACTGCGAAGAGAAGCCATCAGGAATTACTTTTTAATTAAATGTAAGCATGCTAAGTGCCCAAAAGATTTCTGGGACATCATAAAACCTTTCCTGTCCAAGAACTGTGTTTATCATGCAAATATCATATTAAATGAAGATGGTATTATAATAAGTGATAAAGAAGAAATCTGCTTTATTTTTAATCTTTTCTTTTGTACAGTGGCTGACACAATAGGTGTTTATGATGCCATAGATATACATGAACCTGACTACCTATTAGATGTGCTATCAAGACATAGTAGTCACCCAAGTGTCACAGCAATTAGGCAGATGATGGCCACATGTAACCCTGAAGATGTTTTCATCTTTTCCAAGGTAAATAGTGACACAGTATTAAAACACCTACAAAGTATCAATGTTAAGAAGGCAACTGGTCATGACAACTTGCCTGGAAGACTGATAAAATTATGTTCCGAAGAATTTTGTCCTGTTTTAACTGATCTTTTTAATGTTTGTTTAGATGAGTGTTGTTTTCCCAGCGATATGAAAAAAGCTGAGATTGCACCAATTTTTAAGAAAGCCAATGATATGTTGAAAAATAACTATAGACCTGTAAGCATTCTGATAGTATTAGACAAAATATTTGAGAACATAATTGCTGATCAGCTTTCAGGCTACTTTGAACATATTTTTAATGATTTGCTATGTGCATATAGAAAGAAGTATGGCTGCAATCATATTTTAATCTCCCTAATAGACAAATGGAAGTGGGCCATTGACAACAATGAGTTTGTTGGCACATTACTTATGGACCTGTCCAAAGCGTTTGATTGTATCCCACATGGTCTTTTAATATGTAAACTCAAAGCATATGGTGTTAGTGATGAGGCTTGTAAGTTTTTGAGTTCATACTTATCAGACAGGCTCCAGAGAGTTAAAATTGAAGATAAACGTAGCTCTTGGGAGCCCCTAAAAAAGGGAATTCCTCAAGGTTCTTGTCTTGGACCTCTACTTTTTAACATATTTATAAATGATCTTTTTATGTTTATTGAAAAATGTGATTTAAGTAACTATGCAGATGACAACACACTTGATGTTTTTAAGAAAACCATTGAACTTGTCATATCTGCCCTACAGCTTGATGCAGAAAATGCCATAAAGTGGTTCAATGACAATTTTATGGAAGTGAATCCCACTAAGTTCCAGGCAATGCTTCTTAAAAGTCCATATTGTACCACACAATTACCTACTCATATATCCATTGGTAATGACACCATTGATATTAAATCTTCTGTGGATTTACTGGGAATCACAATAGATGACAAATTGAAGTTTGATAAACAAGTATCAAAGATGTGTGTTAGGGCTGCAAGACAGCTTAATGTATTGTACAGATTCAAGAAAATATTTAATGGTGATGACAGAAAGATTATTTATAATACTTTTATCTTGTCAACTTTTAATTACTGTCCAGTTGCATGGCATTTTTGTGGTTCTGTTCAAATGCGCAGAATGGAAAAAATCCAGGAGCGTGCTTTAAGATTTTTATATGATGATAAAAATAGTGATTATAATTTATTGTTAGAAAGATCAGGTTACGAAATGTTGCACTTAAGAAGGTTGAAAGTTATGATAACTGAAGTTTTTAAGACACTAAATGATCTGAATCCATCTTTCATGAAATGTTTGTTTAAACCTGTAGAATCAAAATACGATTTCAGAGATGACCACAAATTAGAAATGAAACCCTTTAAGAAAATGACTTATGGGAGAAGTACATTCTCATATTATGGTGCACATTTATGGAATATGCTTCCTAATGAATATAAAAACTGTACAAAATTAAAGGATTTTAAAGAACTGCTGTCTACCTGGGATGGCCCAAGTTGCAGCTGTAACCTATGTCAATTCATATTGTAATATTGTGCTTATCCATTCATTGTATATATCTCATTTTTTGTTTGTAAATACTATTTGTTATATCAATAATCAATAATTAGCTTTTAGCTAGTGTTTTTATGTAAATGATTGATTCAAAATAAAACTTTATCTTATCTTATCTTATCTTATCTTATTCAAAAGATGAAATCCAAGACCTATATTCTAAAGCTTCCATTAGGATGGACAAGGCTATCCCAAAAACATTTCAACATAATGACTTCCACATAAAGAATATGGTATATTCTCCTGAGGACAGTAAGTATCCAGATGTTAAAGTTATCACCAAATTATTATGATTGTTGCTCCTTTCTAATTTCAAACATTTAATGTTAAATACAAACAAAAAAAGCAACTAAAACACACCTGAAACGGTTTTTTTGTTGTTTAACTCTCAATATGAGCAATGTATCCCCTTATACAAATTATATGCATTAAACTATATTTCAATTATGCTATCAATAGAAAAATTGAGTCTCCTTGACTTTGAGCTAGTTGGACAATATTACACTGGAGGAGACATATCCAGAATCCCAGCCTTGGCTCCAATATGGAAGGAATTAGGTAACTTTATACCATAATATATGGACTGACCTCAGTTGGTACAGCAAATGATGTGTGCCTGAATTGGTCATATAAGATAATTTTCCCTACTGGCAGTGCTACTTTTGCAATTATTAAAAGGACAACCTGATTTGGCCATTGTTGCTGAAAGTCTTGTAAAAACACCATTTCCAGTTATTAATTTTTCCAATTGATTAATATTTTTTTGAATGAATAGTTTATGTTTTGTGCAGGTTCTTTTCAAAATGAAGTATAGATATTCTTGATAGTGTTGTGGTATTTTATTTTGATCTTTAGGGTTTACTGACAGAAACTTTGAGTATACAGATGATGATATGTTGATATATGCTCGCATCTATATGGAAGAAAAATATAAAATCCTTGGATTAAATCCTGATGATGTCAGTGATAAGGAAATAGAGTTGTTTCACTGGCAGATTCGGATGTGCTGGGCTGTAGGTATAGCTTTACTGAATGATACAATATTACAAAATGAATTACACCAGGGTTTCTTAATATTCTTTCCAGAGCTTTTTAATCAAAAATGTGCAAAATTAACTATTGTTATTTTTACTATTGTTCATGAATGAGGGATTTCGTTGATACAATTTCTTAAAATCTAATGGGTTTTAAATATTTTTTCTCATTCAGAAACGTCATCTTGAAAAAGAGTTACAATTATTTGAAACAGTAGGATGCAAAACTTTCTTTTTTCTCACGAATAAATAATGTCAGAAACTCAAGATGGATTAAACTCAAGCCATTTCAAGCCTCTCTCAAGCAATGTAACAAAATTCAAGCCTTTCTCAAGCAATGTAACAAAATTCAAGCTTCTCTCAAGCATTGAAAGAAACTCCAAGCCTCTCTCAAGCAATGTAACAAACTTTAAGCCTCTCTCAAGCAATATATCAAATTTCAAGCTTCTCTCAAGCAATGTAACAAAAGTCAAGCCTCTCTCAAGCAGTGTCACAAAAGTCAAGCTTCTCTCAAGCAATGTAACAAACTTCAAGCCTCTCTCAAGAAATGTAACAAAATTCAAGCTTCTCTCAAGCAATATAACAAAATTCAAGCATCTCTCAAGCAATGCAAAAAGTCAATGTGATCTTGCATCTCAAGAAATATAACAGCTTGAATTCATGCTTATGGACTGAACTTTAAGCCATTTTCTGTTTAATATATACAACAAAATATGCAGCTGCAATTTTACATTTCAGGATATGACTGAAACTCAAGCAGTATAAATGAAATTTTAAGCATAATACTTCCATATATTAGAACATCAAAAGATTGCATTTGCCTTCATTAGATTAATTTCAAGAATCATAACTATCCAAAAAATGGAATGATTGAACAATAAGCATTTGATAAGCATTTTGCTCTATCAGGATTTGATTAAGTTTCAAGCAGCATTCTGATATTTTATCATGGCTGAATTCAAAGCAAATTATTCATTTTGGTCACATATCTTCAAATTTTATCCAAGTAATCAGGATGATGTTCTTTATACATTTAAATATACTGCTTAAGTTTAAATCTACTGCTTTAATTTCACCTGGCTTGAATTTAAGCTATTATTAAAGCTGGAAGCTTATTTGGAAAAAAATTAGAGAAGCTTGAAATTGGTTACAATGCTTGAGAGAAGCTTGAGTTTTGTTACATTGCTTGAGAGAAGCTCGAGGTTTGTTACATTGCTTGAGAAGCTTGAAATTGGTTACAATGCTTGAGAGAAGCTTGAGTTTTGTTACATTGCTTGAGAGAAGCTTGAGGTTTGTTATATTGCTTGAGAAGCTTGAGTTTTGTTACATTGCTTGAAAGATGCTTGAGTTTTGTCACACTGCTTGAGAGAGAAGCTTGAGTTTTGTTACATTGCTTGAAAGAAGCTTGATTTTTGTTACATTGCTTGAGA
Source organism: Amphiduros pacificus (assembly GCA_949316495.1). Lineage (NCBI taxonomy): Eukaryota > Metazoa > Annelida > Polychaeta > Phyllodocida > Hesionidae > Amphiduros > Amphiduros pacificus. Next base: position 1,236,962 of record OX439011.1, read on the forward strand.
GAAGCTTGAAATAGCTTGAGTTTAATCCAGCTTGAGTTTCCAGGATTATTTATTCGCGAGAAAAAAAAAAATCTTGCAAGGTACCCTTTTGAACATTTAGGTTTTATTTGTGAAAGTAGAAATTCCTGAAAGGGAAATTCCTGATAGAAGTGAGCAACTTAAAATTCATGTAAAATGTGTTTTTTGAGGGAGAAGAAACAGTTCAAAATATTTTGTGATATCATGATAAACTTTGAAAAGAATTTTGAAAAATGTACACACAACTTTCATTCATGAATTATAATATAGTCTTTTTATGATAGCGTGACTGATCAAGAAAACCATTTTATACTGTGTGCCATTACTGTGTAACCTACCAAGGGAAATCAGTATCAACTGTTTGTCCAATAGATTGTTGTGATAATAATGTGATAATACACTTTGCAATTTTACCAATTGTAATGACACTAAATTACTCAATATCCAAAATATTAATCTATTCTCTTCTCTCAGGGATAAAATCTAGATTGAGGCTTGGACTCATAATCAGGAAATGTGGAAATCCTTAAATCCTTAAATCCCTTTCTTTCTGTTTCAGTTTTCAGATTTATATTTGGGAATTTTCATGATATGTAGCATTGAACACCCTTTTGAAACTAAAAAAACCGAACAAGAAGGATTTTCATGGAACTCTTTCGAGTAAGAACATAACTCTCTTCTTTGCATTGATTTACAACTAGATCATACTTGCAGAATTGTAAACTTTCAGTGTGCTAAATTTAAAAAAAAACAGACATCTATTTCATTCCATTGCATATCAGTTATTAATGTATTTTTAAATCTTAAAAATTGGGTTCAATGATAGGAATGGATTATCTACCATTCAGATGTTTGTATAAAAATACTCCATTTCTACTCTTGTGAGAGGCTAATATCAATATCTTTTTCGAACCCCATATCTTTAATTTGGTCTCAAAACCTTTCTGAATGGTGGGTATTTCTTTATTAAATTATTCCTTCTCAATATGAATGATTAATGATCTCTCCATTAATGTATTGAACTTGGTACTGTTATTATGGTTTCATAGAATAAATGTGATATTTTGTGAAGAACACATTTTTATAAAGGTTATCATTTGATTTGGCAAGCTGATATTTATAAACATTTTAAGGACAATATATATTGTCGACATGAATAATCATCTTTGTGTTGGTATTTGAGAAAGCAGTTGTTGAAGAGAGCACAAGCTTATCAGCATCAGTTCCTCTGTGGTGATCCAAATGTCATGGGTTTGGTCTTAGTTAATTCTGAGATTGCATTCACATGAGCTGAGACCGGTTGCCTGAAGGGTTAACCTGTTTTAATGTAAATCTGTGAGTGGGTGGGTTGTCTTGCCAAAGTTCTGTGACATGATAATTCAGTGAAGCAACATTATATCTGATGTAGGTCTCATTATGATATGACTGGAATAATGTTGGAAATGTTGAAACAAAAAACAAATTACTTGTCTTCTCAAAGAGATGGACAAATGATGAATTTTAACACATAAATATAATTAGTAGATTAGTTGTTACTTCTATTTACATCAATTTTAGTTTCCATTCGTTTATGCATGAGCATGACATACTGAGGTCACATAAATTAATCCTGTAATGTAATAAAGACCAAATTGAGTAATGCACATACATTGCTCTTTAAAAGAGATCTCCAAATTAATCAAAATTAAACAAGATTTGGAAAATATTTCACTCCTTAGACAAATATTATATACATGTTATATGGTTCTCTTATAGGATGGCTGTAAATCTCTGCCGATCATTCAAAGAGAAGGAAGATTTCTTTTTCAATAGTTCACCTCCTTGCTGATTCTATCAGACAATCTACTCAATGCTGTCACTGTAATAATATTATAGACAAACTACTTGATCTAATAGTACATTTAGAATTACTCAATACGAACCAGGGAATACTTTACACATAACACAAGAAGTGTATTATTATACTTTACCAGTCTTAATGGCAAAGTGTTTATAAGGCAAGAACTTCTGCTTTGTTCAGAATGACAAATATCTCTAATTGGTTCTGGTGGAGTCCAAAGGTTTGCATTCAATTCTATTCACAGCAAAGCAATGTAAACATGTAAGCAAGTGCGGCACTATGTTGTGTGTGTGAGCCATTCAAGTTATCAGCCTAAACATGTATGTACAAAATAAAAGGTGATTTATTGAAATGTTGGACTTATGTTGAGATTGTATGTTTAGATAGAAATACATTTGGCCTAAAAAGAATAGATATGTGGCCCAAAGCATGATGCCAAAATCCATTAATTACAGGGATTTTAAGGGTCTGAACATTAATTCCCTAAGGGATGACCTTAGATCCATGATAAATGATGCTTCCACATGAGACCTTAGATCCATGATACATGATGCTTCCACATTTGACATAATGAGGTCTAAGGATGGCACTCACCTCTCTGTCCCTTAGACTCGCCTGAAAACAGTAGGTGATAGTGTTTTCCTCAAACACCCCCAGGTTATGGAATGCCCTCCCTACTGACATCAGAAGTTATTATTATTATAAGTTATAATTTTTATTATTATTAAGTGCACAACATTCACTTAATGTATTAAGTTAGCTCATCATATGACATAAATAAAGCACAGTGTGGATTTTGGTTTTCATTTATTCCTGTTGACTCCAAACGAAAGTGGTATACTAATAAAGAACCTTGTGCAGCTCCTATTCACACAACACTATAACAATATATTTACAGCACTTGAAAACTGTATCCTTCATATTTTTTAGTTGGTGAGTTTGAATATATATGCAAATATTGTTGTCCTGTTTTAGACCCTTCAACTGAACAGACCTTTCAATCAAATTTGTTCTTGGTCAATAATCATAATTCTACTCCAGTTGTACTTCCTCTTTTGCCTAACAAAATCCAGATATCTTAAAAGACATATTCCTTAAAAAGATTTTCATTCCTCCTATATATTTTTTCTTCGTATTTTAGAAAATTTGAGGTTTAAAGACAAATCGAGTAGGCTTTTAAGGAGTAGATATAATATTTTATTGTCAGCCATGTAGTATAATTTCCAATTGAACGGGCCAAATTGCAAAGAAAAGGTTGAACAAATCTTGTAAATTAAGCAAACATGAATAAACTAAAATGTTCTGGAATTTTTTAATCTTAAAACATAAGATATTGATAAAATAAAAATACCAAAAACTCATCATTCAGAAACACATTCATTTACCTATGAACCTTAAAATGTGAAATACTGATGTAAGCCACACTCTACTGATCTATCCCTTTTCAGTAAATGAAGAATATGAAGATATGAAGAAATCAATTAATTATATTTTCACTTGATTAGAGTGTATATAACTAAATGATTATATATTAATTGGGGGAGTCCCTGATGTTGAAATAAATAATTTTATGATAGTTCAATGTCAGGTTTTTGAACTCCAATTATCTCAAAAGATGTCCTAAAAAATGAACTTCTATGTTGACAAATGCACATTTTGCAAAACAAATATGTTCAGATCAAGTGGAACAAATAAATCATAATCTCCAGGAATTCTATTATAAAGATTTTGAGTGAGAATTTGACTCAGCAGTTTTAGAATAGCACAACTTTGACAATTCCAAAAGGTGAAGCGGTCCATTTGTCATTGATAAATTCAATGTAAATATGTTATCCGGCAAGATGATATTTTTCAGATCAGCATCTAGCTATATATGATACACATTTGCTACTGGAGAAATATAGCTATCAATAATTAATTTTCTTTTTTTTCTAATTCAGAATAATAAAATTGGAAGAGATGAGTTTTAGGAGAACTGCATAATGTTTTTAAGGATCTTTGATATTTCATTGTCCTTCAACTCTAAATACTTATAATTTATAATTAAAAGGGCTTAAACACAAAGGTGAAAAAATTTTGTTTCCAAACAAGCCCAAATTAAAATGGACTGTAAACTAATAGAAGGGCATTAAATCTAAATTATTTTTTACCTTTTTCAAGTAAACCAAACATAATACCAACTCCTAGTATATACCTCAATTTGTCCTGATAACATAAGATATCAATCCGAATATAATTACAGAATTTCATCATCCAGAAACACTTATCATTTGCTCTGTGGTTATCTTGAAAATGTCCTGAAAATGTCCTTGATGACTGTATCCTCCAGCTGCCACCACCATATCACCGTGAGTTTGATTCTATATGCCAATATTGTTATCCGGTTTTAGACCCTTCAACTGAACAGATCTTTCAGTAATAATAATAATAATAATAAACTTCTATAGCGCTATTTCAGACCGGCTCTGCTCATGGCGCTTCATTATGTAATGTTTTCTGAATAAATTATTCTTTAACTGTTTTTGTAAGCAATCTATAGTTTTACAATTTTTTACAATTATTTATATATTTTTATGGAGTATGCACTATCAAATTTGTTCTTGGTCAATAATCATAATTCTACTCCAGTTATACTTTCTCTTTTGTCTAAGAAAATCCAGATATCTTAGAAGACATATTCCTTTAAATTTTTTACCATTCTTCCAATATATTTTTTTTTCTTTCATATTTTGGAAAATTTGACACATCCAATAGGCTTTTAAGGAGTAGATATAATATTTTATTTTCAGCCATGTAGCATAATTTCCAATTGAAAGGGCTAAAATGCAAAGAAAAGGTTGAACAGATCTTGTAAATTAAGCAAACATGCATTAACTGAAATGCTCTGTAATTTTTTAATCTTGTAACATTAGATATAAATAAAAAAAATAGCAAAATTTCATCATCCAGAAACACATTCATTTACCTCATTTTGCAATGAAAAATACTGATATTAGGCACATTCTACTGATCTATCCCTTTACAGTTAAGATATGAAGAAATAAATTGATTCTATTTTCACTTGATAAGAGTGAATATACCTAAATGATCATTTATTAATTGGGGGAGTCCCTGATGTTGAAATGTATTTTATGATGGTTAAATGTCAGATTTTTGAACTCCAATTATCTCAAAAATGTCCTGAAAAATGAACTTCTGTGTTGACAAAGGGAAATGCACATTTTGCAAAACAAATATGTTCAGATCAAGTGGAACAAATAAATCATAATCTCCAGTAAGGAGAGAAGAGTACAAGAATGATGATAAATTGAGGATAGTATTGCATTAAGTTCATTTTGTCATATTGTACAAATCTTGTACAAAAAATCATTTTAAATGAATAATTGAATTCAACTATATATTTAATTATATAAAGGGATAAGGGATTTTCTCTTCTCACAAGGAAATAATATTATCTAAATTTATTAACAAAGGTACAAGCATAATTTTAGCCATATCAAGTACTCCATTTGGTTAGAGCGCTAGCTTATTAGCACCAGTTCCTCTGTGGTGATCCAAAGGTCGTGGGTTTGAACCCCGCTCATGGCGAGATTGAACTCATGATACAATTTCCCATATGAGCTGAGGCCCGTGCCTTAAGGGTTAACCTGTTGTCCTTATAAGACTGTGAAAGTGTGGGTTGTCACGTCAAGAACCTGCAACATGACAATTCAGTGAGGCATTACTAAATCTGCTACAAGTATTTCTCAACATGAAATGACTGAAATAATGTTTAAAGTGATGTAAAACCCCAAACAAAACAAACAAGTGACTACCAATCTCTTTTTTGCATTGTCACATGTTAACATAAACATTTACTTATCAGTAAAATGGTTGAAGTCAATATCCTCCTTTCTTAGTCACCTGTAACAAGTCATTTTAGTTTAATATTGTTAATATCACAAGAAAATATATCAAATACAAAGTAACAGATTAATATAATGATTTTGAGTGGGAATTTTATTCAGCAGTTTTAGAATAGCACAACTTTAACAATTCCAAAAGGTGTAGCGCTCCATTTGTCATTAATAAATTGAATGTAAATATTTATGAATTCAACGTTATAGATATAATTATTGACATGTCCTGACAAACATTCCTCTTCTGAAGATCCTAGGATATGTTATCAGGCAAGATGGCATTTATCAGATCAACACACACACACACACACACACACACACACACACACACACACACACACATATATATATATATATATGTTACACATTTACAACTGGAGAAATATATCTATCAATGATTAAGACCAAATAAGATGGATTCTGCTGTGGTCAAGCATTTAGACATTCACGTTGACCTGAAGGATGTGGACAATGGTGGTTACAATGTCATAGAGGCAATAAGGCCTGAATGGCGTAGAGAAGATGTTCAGTTAAAGGTGGTTAAAGCTATTGTAATATTTATCACATGTTATTCAATATATTGTTTTTGACCAAATACAAATCAATTTAATTTAATTATGACACAATATTGTACAAATTTCAGTCATTTACTGAAGGGTGGATTAACCATACATGTCGGTTTTCTTTAAAATCTGATAAAGACTGCAGAGATGGTCTTATTGTGAGAGTATTTGGTACCTTTGGATTGGAAGATCAGGATGCGATAAAACCAGAAACGGATGCACAAGTAATCGCAATGCAAATTGCACACAAAGCAGGCATTGCTCAACCTGTGGTGGCCATCTTTGAAAATGGCATAGTGTATAAATTTGCAGCCGGGAGAACTCTCCTCCTTGATGATATTCAAAACCCTGATGTTATCAGGTTAGTCCAGTAACAGCAAACTGTAAATTTCCTGCAATTAATTGCATTTGATGTGCTTGTATTTTAAACATTTTAAGGTAAATCAGGTTGGACAGAACTCATTGCCTTTATGTGGATGATTTGGAATCTTTCTGTCCTGTCACAGAATATCTTGATAACAATGAATAAAGATATGCAATGTTGAATAATAAAATCATGTAGTGATTCATCCAAATGTTGAATTATATTTTTTTAGATTGATGTGTCGCACAGCAGCCAGTTTTCACACTGCCAACTGGAGGTCTTCAAAAGCTTATAACATGTCAGGACAATTAGTTTGCTTGGATTCACAAAAGGAAACCCGTTTTACAGAACTAATAAATTTTAGCATGCTACCTGAAAAGCTAGCAGATCCTGAACAGGACAGAATGTAAAAGAGAAGTATTGCAGTTTTAAAATAACAAAAAATACTTAAACAGTGTTTCTAAATGTCATATTCAGTTGAACAATATAAATGGCAATAAAATACAACCAAAATTAAGAAAGGGATTCAAGTAAAAATAAGGGTTCATCATTTTAAGATAATTGTTCAAGAACAATGTATACATATGATCATTAAATGCATGTTTGATTATCTTACCCCCCAGAATGAAGTCTATATTTCATTCAAAAGATGAAATCCAAGACCTATATTCTAAAGCTTCCATTAGGATGGACAAGGCTATCCCAAAAACATTTCAACATAATGACTTCCACATAAAGAATATGGTATATTCTCCTGAGGACAGTAAGTATCCAGATGTTAAAGTTATCACCAAATTATTATGATTGTTGCTCCTTTCTAATTTCAAACATTTAATGTTAAATACAAACAAAAAAACAACTAAAACACACCTGAAACGGTTTTTGTTGTTGTTTAACTCTCAATATGAGCAATGTATCCCCTTATACAAATTATATGCATTAAACTATATTTCAATTATGCTATCAATAGAAAAATTGAGTCTCCTTGACTTTGAGCTAGTTGGACAATATTACACTGGAGGAGACATATCCAGAATCCCAGCCTTGGCTCCAATATGGAAGGAATTAGGTAACTTTATACCATAATATATGGACTGACCTCAGTTGGTACAGCAAATGATGTGTGCCTGAATTGGTCATATAAGATAATTTTCCCTACTGGCAGTGCTACTTTTGCAATTATTAAAAGGACAACCTGATTTGGCCATTGTTGCTGAAAGTCTTGTAAAAACACCATTTCCAGTTATTAATTTTTCCAATTGATTAATATTTTTTTGAATGAATAGTTTATGTTTTGTGCAGGTTCTTTTCAAAATGAAGTATAGATATTCTTGATAGTGTTGTGGTATTTTATTTTGATCTTCAGGGTTTACTGACAGAAACTTTGAGTATACAGATGATGATATGTTGATATATGCTCGCATCTATATGGAAGAAAAATATAAAATCCTTGGATTAAATCCTGATGATGTCAGTGATAAGGAAATAGAGTTGTTTCACTGGCAGATTCGGATGTGCTGGGCTGTAGGTATAGCTTTACTGAATGATACAATATTACAAAATGAATTACACCAGGGTTTCTTAATATTCTTTCCAGAGCTTTTTAATCAAGAATGTGCAAAATTAACTATTGTTATTTTTACTATTGTTCATGAATGAGGGATTTCGTTGATACAATTTCTTAAAATCTAATGGGTTTTAAATATTTTTTCTCATTCAGAAACGTCATCTTGAAAAAGAGTTACAATTATTTGAAACAGTAGGATGCAAAACTTTCTTTTTTCTCACGAATAAATAATGTCAGAAACTCAAGATGGATTAAACTCAAGCCATTTCAAGCCTCTCTCAAGCAATGTAACAAAATTCAAGCCTTTCTCAAGCAATGTAACAAAATTCAAGCTTCTCTCAAGCATTGAAAGAAACTCCAAGCCTCTCTCAAGCAATGTAACAAACTTTAAGCCTCTCTCAAGCAATATATCAAATTTCAAGCTTCTCTCAAGCAATGTAACAAAAGTCAAGCCTCTCTCAAGCAGTGTCACAAAAGTCAAGCTTCTCTCAAGCAATGTAACAAACTTCAAGCCTCTCTCAAGAAATGTAACAAAATTCAAGCTTCTCTCAAGCAATATAACAAAATTCAAGCATCTCTCAAGCAATGCAAAAAGTCAATGTGATCTTGCATCTCAAGAAATATAACAGCTTGAATTCATGCTTATGGGCTGAACTTTAAGCCATTTTCTGTTTAATATATACAACAAAATATGCAGCTGCAATTTTACATTTCAGGATATGACTGAAACTCAAGCAGTATAAATGAAATTTTAAGCATAATACTTCCATATATTAGAACATCAAAAGATTGCATTTGCCTTCATTAGATTAATTTCAAGAATCATAACTATCCAAAAAATGGAATGATTGAACAATAAGCATTTGATAAGCATTTTGCTCTATCAGGATTTGATTAAGTTTCAAGCAGCATTCTGATATTTTATCATGGCTGAATTCAAAGCAAATTATTCATTTTGGTCACATATCTTCAAATTTTATCCAAGTAATCAGGATGATGTTCTTTATACATTTAAATATACTGCTTAAGTTTAAATCTACTGCTTTAATTTCACCTGGCTTGAATTTAAGCTATTATTAAAGCTGGAAGCTTATTTGGAAAAAAATTAGAGAAGCTTGAAATTGGTTACAATGCTTGAGAGAAGCTTGAGTTTTGTTACATTGCTTGAGAGAAGCTCGAGGTTTGTTACATTGCTTGAGAAGCTTGAAATTGGTTACAATGCTTGAGAGAAGCTTGAGTTTTGTTACATTGCTTGAGAGAAGCTTGAGGTTTGTTATATTGCTTGAGAAGCTTGAGTTTTGTTACATTGCTTGAAAGATGCTTGAGTTTTGTCACACTGCTTGAGAGAGAAGCTTGAGTTTTGTTACATTGCTTGAAAGAAGCTTGATTTTTGTTACATTGCTTGAGAGAAGCTTGAAATAGCTTGAGTTTAATCCAGCTTGAGTTTCCAGGATTATTTATTCGCGAGAAAAAAAAAATCTTGCAAGGTACCCTTTTGAACATTTAGGTTTTATTTGTGAAAGTAGAAATTCCTGAAAGGGAAATTCCTGATAGAAGTGAGCAACTTAAAATTCATGTAAAATGTGTTTTTTGAGGGAGAAGAAACAGTTCAAAATATTTTGTGATATCATGATAAACTTTGAAAAGAATTTTGAAAAATGTACACACAACTTTCATTCATGAATTATAATATAGTCTTTTTATGATAGCGTGACTGATCAAGAAAACCATTTTATACTGTGTGCCATTACTGTGTAACCTACCAAGGGAAATCAGTATCAACTGTTTGTCCAATATATTGTTGTGATAATAATGTGATAATACACTTTGCAATTTTACCAATTGTAATGACACTAAATTACTCAATATCCAAAATATTAATCTATTCTCTTCTCTCAGGGATAAAATCTAGATTGAGGCTTGGACTCATAATCAGGAAATGTGGAAATCCTTAAATCCTTAAATCCCTTTCTTTCTGTTTCAGTTTTCAGATTTATATTTGGGAATTTTCATGATATGTAGCATTGAACACCCATTTGAAACTAAAAAAACCGAACAAGAAGGATTTTCATGGAACTCTTTCGAGTAAGAACATAACTCTCTTCTTTGCATTGATTTACAACTAGATCATACTTGCAGAATTGTAAACTTTCAGTGTGCTAAATTTAAAAAAAACATCTATTTCATTCCATTGCATATCAGTTATTAATGTATTTTTAAATGTTAAAAATTGGGTTCAATGATAGGAATGGATTATCTACCATTCAGATGTTTGTATAAAAATACTTCATTTCTACTCTTGTGAGAGGCTAATATCAATATCTTTTTCGAACCCCATATCTTTAATTTGGTCTCAAAACCTTACTGAATGGTGGGTATTTCTTTATTAAATTATTCCTTCTCAATATGAATGATTAATGATCTCTCCCTTAATGTATTGAACTTGGTACTGTTATTATGGTTTCATAGAATAAATGTGATATTTTGTGAAGAACACATTTTTATAAAGGTTATCATTTGATTCGGCAAGCTGATATTTATAAACATTTTAAGGACAATATATATTGTCCACATGAATAATCATCTTTGTGTTGGTATTTGAGAAAGCAGTTGTTGAAGAGAGCACAAGCTTATCAGCATCAGTTCCTCTGTGGTGATCCAAATGTCATGGGTTTGGTCTTAGTTAATTCTGAGATTGCATTCACATGAGCTGAGACCTGTTGCCTGAAGGGTTAACCTGTTTTAATGTAAATCTGTGAGTGGGTGGGTTGTCTTGCCAAAGTTCTGTGACATGATAATTCAGTGAAGCAACATTATATCTGATGTAGGTCTCATTATGATATGACTGGAATAATGTTGGAAATGTTGAAACAAAAAACAAATTACTTGTCTTCTCAAAGAGATGGACAAATGATGAATTTTAACACATAAATATAATTAGTAGATTAGTTGTTACTTCTATTTACATCAATTTTAGTTTCCATTCGTTTATGCATGAGCATGACATACTGAGGTCACATAAATTAATCCTGTAATGTAATAAAGACCAAATTGAGTAATGCACATACATTGCTCTTTAAAAGAGATCTCCAAATTAATCAAAATTAAACAAGATTTGGAAAATATTTCACTCCTTAGACAAATATTATATACATGTTATATGGTTCTCTTATAGGATGGCTGTAAATCTCTGCCGATCATTCAAAGAGAAGGAAGATTTCTTTTTCAATAGTTCACCTCCTTGCTGATTCTATCAGACAATCTTCTCAATGCTGTCACTGTAATAATATTATAGACAAACTACTTGATCTAATAGTACATTTAGAATTACTCAATACGAACCAGGGAATACTTTACACATAACACAAGAAGTGTATGAATATACTTTACCATTCTTAATGGCAAAGTGTTTATAAGGCAAGAACTTCTGCTTTGATTAGAATGACAAATATCTCTAATTGGTTCTGGTGGAGTCCAAAGGTTTGCATTCAATTCTATTCACAGCAAAGCAATGTAAACATGTAAGCAAGTGCGGCACTATGCTGTGTGTGTGAGCCATTCAAGTTATCAGCCTAAACATGTATGTACAAAATAAAAGGTGATTTATTGAAATGTTGGACTTATGTTGAGATTTTATGTTTAGATAGAAATACATTTGGCCTAAAAAGAATAGATTTGTGGCCCAAAGCATGATGCCAGCCTTTGCATAGCTTGGTGTTTTATCACATCATAAAAGGTATCCATTTCCTAGTTTAGTCTTAATATCATGCCATCTAAACCTAACCTAAAATAAATCCATTAATTACAGGGATTTTAAGGGTCTGAACATTAATTCCCTAAGGGATGACCTTAGATCCATGATACATGATGCTTCCACATGAGACCTTAGATCCATGATACATGATGCTTCCACATTAGACATAATGAGGTCTAAGGATGGCACTCACCTCTCGGTCTCTTAGACTCGCCTGAAAACAGTAGGTGATAGTGTTTTCCTCAAACACCCCCAGGTTATGGAATGCCCTCCCTACTGACATCAGAAGTTATTATTATTATAAGTTATAATTTTTATTATTATTAAGTGCACAACATTCACTTAATGTATTAAGTTAGCTCATCATATGACATAAATAAAGCACAGTGTGGATTTTGGTTTTCATTTATTCCTGTTGACTCCAAACGAAAGTGGTATACTAATAAAGAACCTTGTGCAGCTCCTATTCACACAACACTATAACAATATATTTACAGCACTTGATAACTGTATCCTTCATATTTTTTAGTTGGTGAGTTTGAATATATATGCAAATATTGTTGTCCTGTTTTAGACCCTTCAACTGAACAGACCTTTCAATCAAATTTGTTCTTGGTCAATAATCATAATTCTACTCCAGTTGTACTTCCTCTTTTGCCTAACAAAATCCAGATATCTTAAAAGACATATTCCTTAAAAAGATTTTCATTCTTCCTAAATATTTTTTCTTCGTATTTTAGAAAATTTGAGGTTTAAAGACAAATCGAGTAGGCTTTTAAGGAGTAGATATAATATTTTATTGTCAGCCATGTAGTATAATTTCCAATTGAACGGGCCAAATTGCAAAGAAAAGGTTGAACAAATCTTGTAAATTAAGCAAACATGCATAAACTAAAATGTTCTGGAATTTTTTAATCTTAAAACATAAGATATTGATAAAATAAAAATAGCAAAAACTCATCATTCAGAAACACATTCATTTACCTATGAACCTTAAAATGTGAAATACTGATGTAAGCCACACTCTACTGATCTATCCCTTTTCAGTAAATGAACTCCCCTGTGGGTGCGGGGATTAAAGAATAGCTCCACTGCCCCCAGCATGTCGTAAAAGGCGACTAAAGGGGCGTCCTGTTTGCCATGGGATGCGACCTGTGTCGGGGAGGATATGGAATCCTGACGGGCTGAGCACTGGGCTGGTTTGGCAGTAATACCGGTCCAGTTGCAACACGCCTGTCTTGGATCCAAATGTTCACCAGACAGGCAGATCAGATTAGGCCTGGATCTGATTTAACCGGCTTGTGGTATATTTCCTTTAATGTATTCTGGCTATTTTATTTTTATTAGTGACAATTTCAAAGTTTAAAATTTCAGAATAATTGATAAATTTTTGATTTATATTTGCTGAAAGGAGATTACTGCTGATTGGGTCAATCGAGGGATATAAATAAAATCCGAAAGGGTGGAGTTTTTATTCTTAGAGTATGTCATGTTGGGTATCCTCACGGCGTCAGGGCTTGGAGTTACCGGCCCAGAAAGGCGTCCCCTTGTTGGGCTCCGTGGTGGGTAGATGAAATATAAAATAACACACATGGCGCAAAACAAACAAAAACGACCAAGGAATGACATAGACAGCGACGATGATTCAAACAAAATACAAAAATGGCCTAGATTTTTAATTGCGGAAAGTTCTGATGCTGAACAATTGCAAAGGGGATACAAGGCATTGCCGGGGTACCAAAAACCGTTAAAAAGATGGGAAATAAATTATTGATTGAGGTTGAGCGGAAAAGCCATGCCGACAATCTACTACGATGCCGAATGTTGGCCACAGTTCCTGTTATTATAACAGCTCACAAAACTCTCAACAATAAAAAAGGAGTAATCAGATGCCCAGATTTGGTGGGAGTTTCTGAGGAGGAGATAGTGGATGAGCTCAAAGACCAGGATGTTGTTCAATGCAAGCGGATATTTATAAAAAAAGGACGGTGTCAAAATTCCTATCAATACGTTTATTCTGACATTTGAAGCAGCGCAGCTTCCAACATCTATTAAAGTTGGATATTTGAACGTTAGAGTTGATGTATTTATTCCAAACCCTCTGCGCTGCTTCAAGTGTCAGAGGTATGGACATGGATCTGATCGATGTAAAGGTAATGAAACATGTCCAAAATGTACCGCTCAGCACAGTGGAGACGATTGTTCTTCAAATATAATAAAATGTGTCAATTGCCAAGGCAATCATCCATCGTATTCGCGGAATTGTCCTTCCTTTTTAAAAGAGAAGGAAATTCAGCGAATACGCCACACTGAAAACATTTCTTTTCCTGAGGCACGTAAACGTGTAGAAAGTTTGAACAATACAAAAACATCCTATGCTAGCACTGTAAAAACGAAAGAAACCAAATCAATAGCGATTCAAACCGAAATAACATGGCCAATCAATGACAAAAATTATTCCTTTTTTACAAAAACCTCTAAATCTTCAGCAACGTCAACTCAGACTACAACATCCACTATCCCAGTTATAACTCCACCAACAGCAACATCCACTAAACCCTCTTCACAAACTCCCTCCACATCATCCAGTAATACAAGTATCAATAGCAATAGACACAAATCAGACAAAAAAGAAATCAAAGATCAAGTTAAAAGTAAAATTAACAGAACTAAATCCTTAGAAAGGATGGACACAGGTGATCATCCGGATATGAATTTTACTCCTGTGCACTCAAAGCATAATCGTAAACTTAATAAGTGATTATGCTGAATCATATATTTTTTCTCATTATTCTTAATATGGCTATCGGCAATGTCATACAATGGAATTGTAGAGGATTTGAGGCAAACAGACCAGAACTGGAGTTATTAGCCCAAAAATATAATGCATCTGTTATTTGTTTACAGGAAACTAATTTTAAAGATAACTCAACAACATTTAAGGGATATGTACCTTATAATAAAGTTGGTTCAATAGATGCAATGGACCGAGCACATGGCGGAGTTTCTATTTTTGTTAAATCCTGTATACCCCAAAGTAAAGTGACATTAAATACTAATTTACAAGCTTCTGCAGTCAGGATTACTCTGCACAATACATTAACAATATGTTCAGTATATTTGCCACCAAGTGAACCAATAAATATTACAGATTTAAATAACTTAATAACTCAGCTGCCACAACCGTATATGCTAGTTGGTGACTTTAATGCTCACAACTATCTTTGGGGTGGCAGAAACAATACTGATGCCAAAGGACGTATAATAGAAGATTTTTTAAATAACAATAGTTTGTGCCTTTGGAATGACGATTCTCCAACCTATTTACATCCTGCTACAGGCTCTTTAACATCAATAGATCTCTCCATGTGCACTCCAAATTTATTTTTAGACTATTCCTGGGAAGTAGAGGAAGATCAATGGGGTAGTGATCACTACCCCATTATTTTAAATAACCATTTTCCTCCACCAGATGAAAGAATCCCCAAGTGGAAATTTCATAAAGCCGATTGGGCAAAATTTCAAACATCCTGTTTCAATAGAATAACTCCAGAACTTTTTAACAATGTAGATGATCCTCTTCAAGTTTTTACAGATACATTGTATGATATTGCTGATGGGTGTATTCCCAAATCAAAGCCAAATTCTAAAATTAAAGAAAAACCCTGGTTTAATGATGAGTGTAAAAAAGCTGTCAAGGAGCGCAAAAAAGCTCTGAAAAAATTTAATCGACAGCCAACTCAATATAATTTGCACCAATTTCGAGTAAAAAGAGCTAAAGCCCGTTATATTATTAAAATAAGCAAAAGAAAAAGTTGGAAGGATTATGTTTCCAAATTAAATACGCGTACACAGATTAAAAAATGCTGGGATATGGTGCGTAAAATTTCGGGGAAGGGAGGTGGAGCAAGGATCAAACATCTAACTCATAATGGCCAATTGATTACAGATCCCACTGAAATAGGTAACACAATAGGTCAAACAATTTCCAAGAATTCCTCATCCAATAATTATTCTGCAAAATTTCAACAAATAAAAAATAGAAAAGAAAGAAACCAACTAAATTTTATATCTCATAACTCGGAACAATATAATAAATCATTTACAATAGAAGATTTGAAACTTGCTTTGGATAAATCTCATGATACCGCTCCTGGGCCAAATTCACTACCAAATCCTTAAACACCTCCCTGATCAATCACTTGGGCATCTTTTAAATATTTTTAATAACATTTGGGAAAGTGGTGATTTTCCTCCTTCATGGAGTGAAGCCACTATCATTCCCATTCCTAAGCCTGGCAAAGACTCCTCAGATTCAAATAATTATTGCCCCATTGCTTTAACCAGTTGTATCTGTAAAACAATGGAGCGAATGATTAATGAGCGTTTAGTTTGGTTTTTAGAAACTGCAGCTTATATTTCTGTTGCACAGAGTGGCTTTAGAAAAACTCGAAGTACCATTGACCACCTGGTACGTTTAGAGACATTTATAAGAGAGGGTTTCTTAAAAGGTGAGCATGTGGTTAGCATTTTCTTTGATTTAGAGAAAGCGTACGATACTACATGGAAATTTGGAATAATGAGCGATTTATATGATATGGGATTAAGGGGTCGTTTACCCCTTTTTATTCAAAATTTTTTGTCAGATAGACATTTCAGGGTCCGAGTTGGTTCATCACTTTCTGATGCTTTTGATCAGGAAATGGGTGTTCCACAGGGTAGTATATTATCAGTCACCCTTTTTATTATTAAAATTAACAGCATTGTTGATTGTATGAGGCCTGGAGCAGATTGCTCACTTTTTGTTGATGATTTCAACTTAAGCTACAGGTCAACAAGCATGCATACAATAGAACGGCAGCTCCAACAACACCTAAATAGATTACAACAATGGGCTGATAACAATGGATTTAAGTTTTCTTTGAAAAAGACAGTATGTATGCACTTTTGTAAAAAGTGGAAGGCTCACCCAGATCCTGATCTACACCTTGGCCAAACTCGAATCCCTGTTGTCGAAGAAACCAAGTTTCTTGGACTTATATTTGATAGAAAACTATCTTTTATCCCTCATATTAAATATGTAAAAAAGAAATGCCAGAAGGCATTAGATTTATTACGGGTTCTCGCCCATACTGATTGGGGAGGGGACCGTAATATTTTATTACAATTATATAGAGCACTGGTACGTTCCAAACTTGATTATGGGTGTATGGTATATGGATCAGCACGTCCATCATATATTAAAATGCTCGATCCTGTACAAAATCAAGGGTTAAGACTATGCCTTGGTGCATTTCGTACCTCGCCTGCAGATAGCTTGGCAGTTGAGGCAGATGAACTGCCTCTTGATTTAAGAAGAGAAAAGCTTGCCCTGCAGTATGCTGCAAAAATTGCTGCTTGCCCAGACAATCCTGCACATGACGCTATATTCAATCCAAATTATGTTGATCTTTTTGAAAATAAACCAAATACAATACCGACTTTTGGCATTCGCATTAAAGAATCTTTACAATCTTTAAATTTAAATCCGAATCACGTAGCTAAATTTCAATATCCTGAAACACCTCCATGGACCTATGAAACTTTAAATATTAATGTAGCCATGTCAGAATTAAAGAAATACTCAACCGATCCATCCCTTTATATAAATAGATATAAAGAAATTAAATCTATTTTCACTGGCTATCAGTGTATATACACTGATGGATCATTTGACGATGAGAAGGCTGCTGCAGCTGCTGTTAAGGGCAATTCAGAACGTCTGCCAAATAAATCATCGATTTTTTCTGCAGAACTACATGCTTTGTACCTTGCTTTGGATCATGTGGAGACTTCTCCACACCAAACATTTTAAATTTTTTCTGATTCTTTGTCTTGTTTACAAGCATTGAAAGCAAAGGATTGGAAAAATCCCTTTATTTACAAAATTCTCGAACGGTATCATAGACTCTGTACAGATGATAATAAAGAAATACGTTTTTATTGGATCCCCAGTCACATTGGAATCCATGGAAATGAGGCCGCTGACCAAGCTGCCAAAGCAGCATTGGACAAACGCCCAATAGATTTACTTATTCCATATACAGAGTTTAAGAAATATATTACTGTTTTTTTACGTTATAAATGGCAGTTGCGCTGGAACGAAGCTATTTTTAATAAATTACATGAAATTAAGCCCGTTCTAGGCAAAACTAAAGGTGCTATTAGAATTAACCGTAGAGAAGAGTCTGTTTTAACCCGTATAAGAATAGGACATAGTCATTTGACACACTGTTATCTGCTTAAAGGTGAAGATCAACCGGAATGTATTGGTTGTCAAAGGGCTTTGACTATTAAACATATTTTAATTGAGTGTATCGATTTTGATATTATACGAACTCAATATTTTAATGTACAAGATTTACATACGTTATTTGATACTGTAGATACTTCTGTAATAGTATCGTTTTTAACTCACATAGGACTTTATAATCAGTTTTAAGGGCAGAGCTTTTGTTTATTTATGTCATTGACTTATGTATCAAGAACTGCAAAACATCATACTGATAAAGTCTTTTAAACAAATTATACATATTCATTATATTTGATTGATATTATATAAATGCTGTTCACAGTTGATAAATTCTTGTGTTATCTACATATTGTATTAACATTTACATTTTGTTTCCAGTCAATATTACATTTCTATTTTTACTGTTTTGGCACTTTATTGTGTCAATGTGAAACTATTCATTCATTCATTTTTACCATTTTTAGGCACTAAATAACCTTAGTGGTTGATGTGCCTCTAAGCAACCATTCATTCATTCATTCATTCATTCAGTAAATGAAGAATATGAAGATATGAAGAAATCAATTAATTATATTTTCACTTGATTAGAGTGTATATAACTAAATGATTATATATTAATTGGGGGAGTCCCTGATGTTGAAATAAATAATTTTATGATAGTTCAATGTCAGGTTTTTGAACTCCAATTATCTCAAAAGATGTCCTAAAAAATGAACTTCTATGTTGACAAATGCACATTTTGCAAAACAAATATGTTCAGATCAAGTGGAACAAATAAATCATAATCTCCAGGAATTCTATTATAAAGATTTTGAGTGAGAATTTGACTCAGCAGTTTTAGAATAGCACAACTTTGACAATTCCAAAAGGTGAAGCGGTCCATTTGTCATTGATAAATTCAATGTAAATATGTTATCCGGCAAGATGATATTTTTCAGATCAGCATCTAGCTATATATGATACACATTTGCTACTGGAGAAATATAGCTATCAATAATTAATTTTCTTTTTTTTCTAATTCAGAATAATAAAATTGGAAGAGATGAGTTTTAGGAGAACTGCATAATGTTTTTAAGGATCTTTGATATTTCATTGTCCTTCAACTCTAAATACTTATAATTTATAATTAAAAGGGCTTAAACACAAAGGTGAAAAGATTTTGTTTCCAAACAAGCCCAAATTAAAATGGACTGTAAACTAATAGAAGGGCATTAAATCTAAATTATTTTTTACCTTTTTCAAGTAAACCAAACATAATACCAACTCCTAGTATATACCTCAATTTGTCCTGATAACATAAGATATCAATCCGAATATAATTACAGAATTTCATCATCCAGAAACACTTATCATTTGCTCTGTGGTTATCTTGAAAATGTCCTGAAAATGTCCTTGATGACTGTATCCTCCAGCTGCCACCACCATATCACCGTGAGTTTGATTCTATATGCCAATATTGTTATCCGGTTTTAGACCCTTCAACTGAACAGATCTTTCAGTAATAATAATAATAATAATAAACTTCTATAGCGCTATTTCAGACCGGCTCTGCTCATGGCGCTTCATTATGTAATGTTTTCTGAATAAATTATTCTTTAACTGTTTTTGTAAGCAATCTATAGTTTTACAATTATTTATATATTTTTATGGAGTATGCACTATCAAATTTGTTCTTGGTCAATAATCATAATTCTACTCCAGTTATACTTTCTCTTTTGTCTAAGAAAATCCAGATATCTTAGAAGACATATTCCTTAAAATTTTTAACCATTCTTCCGATATATTTTTTTTTCTTTCATATTTTGGAAAATTTGACACATCCAATAGGCTTTTAAGGAGTAGATATAATATTTTATTTTCAGCCATGTAGCATAATTTCCAATTGAAAGGGCTAAAATGCACAGAAAAGGTTGAACAGATCTTGTAAATTAAGCAAACATGCATTAACTGAAATGCTCTGTAATTTTTTAATCTTGTCACATTAGATATAAATAAAAAAAATAGCAAAATTTCATCATCCAGAAACACATTCATTTACCTCATTTTGCAATGAAAAATACTGATATTAGGCACATTCTACTGATCTATCCCTTTACAGTTAAGATATGAAGAAATAAATTGATTCTATTTTCACTTGATAAGAGTGAATATACCTAAATGATCATTTATTAATTGGGGGAGTCCCTGATGTTGAAATGTATTTTATGATGGTTAAATGTCAGATTTTTGAACTCCAATTATCTCAAAAATGTCCTGAAAAATGAACTTCTGTGTTGACAAAGGGAAATGCACATTTTGCAAAACAAATATGTTCAGATCAAGTGGAACAAATAAATCATAATCTCCAGTAAGGAGAGAAGAGTACAAGAATGATGATAAATTGAGGATAGTATTGCATTAAGTTCATTTTGTCATATTGTACAAATCTTGTACAAAAAATCATTTTAAATGAATAATTGAATTCAACTATATATTTAATTATATAAAGGGATAAGGGATTTTCTCTTCTCACAAGGAAATAATATTATCTAAATTTATTAACAAAGGTACAAGCATAATTTTAGCCATATCAAGTACTCCATTTGGTTAGAGCGCTAGCTTATTAGCACCAGTTCCTCTGTGGTGATCCAAAGGTCGTGGGTTTGAACCCCGGTCATGGCGAGATTGAACTCATGATACAATTTCCCATATGAGCTGAGGCCCGTGCCTTAAGGGTTAACCTGTTGTCCTTATAAGACTGTGAAAGTGTGGGTTGTCACGTCAAGAACCTGCAACATGACAATTCAGTGAGGCATTACTAAATCTGCTACAAGTATTTCTCAACACGAAATGACTGAAATAATGTTTAAAGTGATGTAAAACCCCAAACAAAACAAACAAGTGACTACCGATCTCTTTTTTGCATTGTCACATGTTAACATAAACATTTACTTATCAGTAAAATGGTTGAAGTCAATATCCTCCTTTCTTAGTCACCTGTAACAAGTCATTTTAGTTTAATATTGTTAATATCACAAGAAAATATATCAAAATACAAAGTAACATATTAATATAATGATTTTGAGTGTGAATTTTATTCAGCAGTTTTAGAATAGCACAACTTAAACAATTCCAAAAGGTGTAGCGCTCCATTTGTCATTAATAAATTGAATGTAAATATTTATGTATTCAGCATTATAGATATAATTATTGACATGTCCTGACAAACTTTCCTCTTCTGAAGATCCTAGGATATGTTATCAGGCAAGATGGCATTTATCAGATCAACACACACACACACACACACATATATATATATATGTTACACATTTACAACTGGAGAAATATATCTATCAATGATTAAGACCAAATAAGATGGATTCTGCTGTGGTCAAGCATTTAGACATTCACGTTGACCTGAAGGATGTGGACAATGGTGGTTACAATGTCATAGAGGCAATAAGGCCTGAATGGCGTAGAGAAGATGTTCAGTTAAAGGTGGTTAAAGCTATTGTAATATTTATCACATGTTATTCAATATATTGTTTTTGACCAAATACAAATCAATTTAATTTCATTATGACACAATATTGTACAATTTTCAGTCATTTTCTGAAGGGTGGATTAACCATACATGTCAGTTTTCTTTAAAATCTGATAAAGACTGCAGAGATGGTCTTATTGTGAGAGTATTTGGTACCTTTGGATTGGCAGATAAGGATGCGATAAAACCAGAAACGGATGCACAAGTAATCGCAATGCAAATTGCACACAAAGCAGGCATTGCTCAACCTGTGGTGGCCATCTTTAAAAATGGCATAGTGTATAAATTTGCAGCCGGGAGAACTCTACTCCTTGATGATGTTCAAAACCCTGATGTTATCAGGTTAGTACAGAAAACTGTGAATTTCCTGCAATTAATTGCATTTGATGTGCTTGTATTTTAAACATTTTAAGGTAAATCAGGTTGGACAGAACTCATTGCCTTTATATGGATGATTTGGAATCTTTCTGTCCTATCACAGAATATCTTGATAACAATGAATAAAGAATATACAATGTTGAATAATAAAATCATGTAGTGATTCATCCAAATGTTGAATTATATTTTTTCAGATTGATGTGTCACACAGCAGCCAGTTTTCACACTGCCAACTGGAGGTCTTCAAAAGCTTATAACATGTCAGGACAATTAGTCTGCTTGGATTCACAAAAGGAAACCCGTTTTACAGAACTAATAAATTTTAGCATGCTACCTGAAAAGCTAGCAGATCCTGAACAGGACAGAATGTAAAAGAGAAGTATTGCAGTTTTAAAATAACAAAAAAAAACTTAAACAGTGTTTCTAAATGTCATATTCAGTTGAAAAATATAAATGGCAATAAAATACAACCAAAATTAAGAAAGGGATTCAAGTAAAAATAAGGGTTCATCATTTTAAGATAATTGTTCAAGAACAATGTATACATATGATCATTAAATGCATGTTTGATTATCTTACCCCCCAGAATGAAGTCTATATTTCATTCAAAAGATGAAATCCAAGACCTATATTCTAAAGCTTCCATTAGGATGGACAAGGCTATCCCCAAAACATTTCAACATAATGACTTCCACATAAAGAATATGGTATATTCTCCCGAGGACAGTAAGTATCCAGATGTTAAAGTTATCACCAAATTATTATGATTGTTGCTCC
Source organism: Amphiduros pacificus (assembly GCA_949316495.1). NCBI lineage: Eukaryota > Metazoa > Annelida > Polychaeta > Phyllodocida > Hesionidae > Amphiduros > Amphiduros pacificus. Next base: position 1,259,937 of record OX439011.1, read on the forward strand.
TTTCTAATTTCAAACATTTAATGTTAAATACAAACAAAAAAAGCAACTAAAACACACCTGAAACGGTTTTTTTGTTGTTTAACTCTCAATATGAGCAATGTATCCCCTTATACAAATTATATGCATTAAACTATATTTCAATTATGCTATCAATAGAAAAATTGAGTCTCCTTGACTTTGAGCTAGTTGGACAATATTACACTGGAGGAGACATATCCAGAATCCCAGCCTTGGCTCCAATATGGAAGGAATTAGGTAACTTTATACCATAATATATGGACTGACCTCAGTTGGTACAGCAAATGATGTGTGCCTGAATTGGTCATATAAGATAATTTTCCCTACTGGCAGTGCTACTTTTGCAATTATTAAAAGGACAACCTGATTTGGCCATTGTTGCTGAAAGTCTTGTAAAAACACCATTTCCAATTGATTCATATTATTTTGAATGAATAGTTTATGTTTTGTGCAGGTTCTTTTCAAAATGAAGTATAGATATTCTTGATAGTGTTGTGGTATTTCATTTTGATCTTCAGGGTTTACTGATAGAAACTTTGAGTATACAGATGATGATATGTTGATATATGCTCGCATCTATATGGAAGAAAAATATAAAATCCTTGGATTAAATCCTGATGATGTCGGTGATAAGGAAATAGAGTTGCTTCACTGGCAGATTCGGATGTGCTGGGCTGTAGGTATAGTTATAATGAATGATACAATATTACAAAATGAATTACACCAGGGTTTCTTAATATTCTTTCCAGAGCTTTTTAATCAAAAATGTGCAAAATTAACTATTGTGATTTTTACTATTGTTCATGAATGAGGGATTTCGTTGATACAATTTCTTAAAATCTAATGGGTTTTAAATATTTTTTCTCATTCAGAAACGTCATCTTGAAAAAGAGTTACAATTATTTGAACATTTAGGTTTTATTTGTGAAAGTAGAAATTCCTGAAAGGGAAATTCCTGATAGAAGTGAACAACTTAAAATTCATGTAAAATGTGTTTTTTGGGGGAGAAGAAACAGTTCAAAATATTTTGTGATATCATGATAGACTTTGAAAAGAATTTTGAAAAATGTACACACAACTTTCAATCATGAATTATAATATAGTCTTTTTATGACTGATCAAGAAAACCATTTTATACTGTGTGCCATTACTGTGTAACCTACCAAGGGAAATCAGTATCAACTGTTTGTCCAATAGATTGTTGTGATAATAATGTGATAATACACTTTGCAATTTTACCAATTGTAATGACACTAAATTACTCAATATCCAAAATATTAATCTATTCTCTTCTCTCAGGGATAAAATCTAGATTGAGGCTTGGACTCATAATCAGGAAATGTGGAAATCCTTAAATCCTTAAATCCCTTTCTTTCTGTTTCAGTTTTCAGATTTATATTTGGGAATTTTCATGATATGTAGCATTGAACACCCTTTTGAAACTAAAAAAACCGAACAAGAAGGATTTTCATGGAACTCTTTCGAGTAAGAACTTAACTCTCTTCTTTCCATTGATTTACAACTAGATCATACTTGCAGAATTGTAAACTTTCAGTGTGCTAAATTTAAAAAAAACATCTATTTCATTCCATTGCATATCAATTATTAATGTATTTTTAAATCTTAAAAATTGGGTTCAATGATAGGAATGGATTATCTACCATTCAGATGTTTGTATAAAAATACTCCATTTCTACTCTTGTGAGAGGCTAATATCAATATCTTTTTCGAACCCCATATCTTTAATTTGGTCTCAAAACCTTTCTGAATGGTGGGTATTTCTTTATTAAATTATTCCTTCTCAATATGAATGATTAATGATCTCTTCCTTAATGTATTGAACTTGGTACTGTTATTATGGTTTCATAGAATAAATGTGATATTTTGTGAAGAACACATTTTTATAAAGGTTATCATTTGATTTGGCAAGCTGATATTTATAAACATTTTAAGGACAATATATATTGTCCACATGAATAATCATCTTTGTGTTGGTATTTGAGAAAGCAGTTGTTGAAGAGAGCACAAGCTTATCAGCATCAGTTCCTCTGTGGTGATCCAAATGTCATGGGTTTGGTCTTAGTTAATTTTGAGATTGCATTCACATGAGCTGAGACCGGTTGCCTGAAGGGTTAACCTGTTTTAATGTAAATCTGTGAGTGGGTGGGTTGTCTTGCCAAAGTTCTGTGACATGATAATTCAGTGAAGCAACATTATATCTGCTGTAGGTCTCATTATGATATGACTGGAATAATGTTGGAAATGTTGAAACAAAAAACAAATTACTTGTCTTCTCAAAGAGATGAACAAATGATGAATTTTAACACATAAATATAATTAGTAGATTAGTTGTTACTTCTATTTACAACAATTTTAGTTTCCATTCGTTTATGCATGAGCATGACATACTGAGGTCACATAAACTAATCCTGTAATGTAATAAAGACCAAATTGAGTCATGCACATACATTGCTCTTTAAAAGAGATCTCCAAATTAATCAAAATTAAACAAGATTTGGAAAATATTTCACACCTTAGACAAATATTATATACATGTTATATGGTTCTCTTATAGGATGGCTGTAAATCTCTGCCGATCATTCAAAGAGAAGGAAGATTTCTTTTTCAATAGTTCACCTCCCTGCTGATTCTATCAGACAATCTTCTCAATGCTGTCACTGTAATAATATTATAAACAAACTACTTTATCTAATAGTACATTTAGAATTACTCAATACGAACCAGGGAATACTTTACACATAACACAAGAAGTGTATTATTATACATTACCAGTCTTAATGGCAAAGTGTTTATAAGGCAAGAACTTCTGCTTTGTTCAGAATGACAAATATCTCTAATTGGTTCTGGTGGAGTCCAAAGGTTTGCATTCAATTCTATTCACAGCAAAGCAATGTAAACATGTAAGCAAGTGCGGCACTATGTTGTGTGTGTGAGCCATTCAAGTTATCAGCCTAAACATGTATGTACAAAATAAAAGGTGATTTATTGAAATGTTGGACTTATGTTGAGATTTTATGTTTAGATAGAAATACATTTGGCCTAAAAAGAATAGATTTGTGGCCCAAAGCATGATGCCAGCCTTTGCATAGCTTGGTGTTTTATCACATCATAAAAGGTATCCATTTCCTAGTTTAGTCTTAATATCATGCCATCTAAACCTAACCTAAAATAAATCCATTAATTACAGGGATTTTAAGGGTCTGAACATTAATTCCCTAAGGGATGACCTTAGATCCATGATACATGATGCTTCCACATGAGACCTTAGATCCATGATACATGATGCTTCCACATTAGACATAATGAGGTCTAAGGATGGCACTCACCTCTCTGTCCCTTAGACTCGCTTGAAAACAGTAGGTGATAGTGTTTTCCTCAAACACCCCCAGGTTATGGAATGCCCTCCCTACTGACATCAGAAGTTACTATTATTATAAGTTATAATTTTTATTATTATTAAGTGCACAACATTCAATTAATGTATTAAGTTAGCTCATCATATGACATAAATAAAGCACAGTGTGGATTTTGGTTTTCATTTATTCCTGTTGACTCCAAACAAAAGTGGTATACTAATAAAGAACCTTGTGCAGCTCCTATTCACACAACACTATAACAATATATTTACAGCACTTGATAACTGTATCCTTCATATTTTTTAGTTGGTGAGTTTGAATATATATGCAAATATTGTTGTCCTGTTTTAGACCCTTCAACTGAACAGACCTTTCAATCAAATTTGTTCTTGGTCAATAATCATAATTCTACTCCAGTTGTACTTCCTCTTTTGCCTAACAAAATCCAGATATCTTAAAAGACATATTCCTTAAAAAGATTTTCATTCTTCCTATATATTTTTTCTTCGTATTTTAGAAAATTTGAGGTTTAAAGACAAATCGAGTAGGCTTTTAAGGAGTAGATATAATATTTTATTGTCAGCCATGTAGTATAATTTCCAATTGAACGGGCCAAATTGCAAAGAAAAGGTTGAACAAATCTTGTAAATTAAGCAAACATGCATAAACTAAAATGTTCTGGAATTTTTTAATCTTAAAACATAAGATATTGATAAAATAAAAATAGCAAAAACTCATCATTCAGAAACACATTCATTTACCTATGAACCTTAAAATGTGAAATACTGATGTAAGCCACACTCTACTGATCTATCCCTTTTCAGTAAATGAAGAATATGAAGATATGAAGAAATCAATTAATTATATTTTCACTTGATTAGAGTGTATATAACTAAATGATTATATATTAATTGGGGGAGTCCCTGATGTTGAAATAAATAATTTTATGATAGTTCAATGTCAGGTTTTTGAACTCCAATTATCTCAAAAGATGTCCTAAAAAATGAACTTCTATGTTGACAAATGCACATTTTGCAAAACAAATATGTTCAGATCAAGTGGAACAAATAAATCATAATCTCCAGGAATTCTATTATAAAGATTTTGAGTGAGAATTTGACTCAGCAGTTTTAGAATAGCACAACTTTGACAATTCCAAAAGGTGAAGCGGTCCATTTGTCATTGATAAATTCAATGTAAATATGTTATCCGGCAAGATGATATTTTTCAGATCAGCATCTAGCTATATATGATACACATTTGCTACTGGAGAAATATAGCTATCAATAATTAATTTTCTTTTTTTTCTAATTCAGAATAATAAAATTGGAAGAGATGAGTTTTAGGAGAACTGCATAATGTTTTTAAGGATCTTTGATATTTCATTGTCCTTCAACTCTAAATACTTATAATTTATAATTAAAAGGGCTTTAACACAAAGGTGAAAAGATTTTGTTTCCAAACAAGCCCAAATTAAAATGGACTGTAAACTAATAGAAGGGCATTAAATCTAAATTATTTTTGACCTTTTTCAAGTAAACCAAACATAATACCAACTCCTAGTATATACCTCAATTTGTCCTGATAACATAAGATATCAATCCGAATATAATTACAGAATTTCATCATCCAGAAACACTTATCATTTGCTCTGTGGTTATCTTGAAAATGTCCTGAAAATGTCCTTGATGACTGTATCCTCCAGCTGCCACCACCATATCACCGTGAGTTTGATTCTATATGCCAATATTGTTATCCGGTTTTAGACCCTTCAACTGAACAGATCTTTCAGTAATAATAATAATAATAATAATAAACTTCTATAGCGCTATTTCAGACCGGCTCTGCTCATGGCGCTTCATTATGTAATGTTTTCTGAATAAATTATTCTTTAACTGTTTTTGTAAGCAATCTATAGTTTTACAATTTTTTACAATTATTTATATATTTTTATGGAGTATGCACTATCAAATTTGTTCTTGGTCAATAATCATAATTCTACTCCAGTTATACTTTCTCTTTTGTCTAAGAAAATCCAGATATCTTAGAAGACATATTCCTTTAAATTTTTTACCATTCTTCCCATATATTTTTTTTTCTTTCATATTTGGGAAAATTTGACACATCCAATAGGCTTTTAAGGAGTAGATATAATATTTTATTTTCAGCCATGTAGCATAATTTCCAATTGAAAGGGCTAAAATGCAAAGAAAAGGTTGAACAGATCTTGTAAATTAAGCAAACATGCATTAACTGAAATGCTCTGTAATTTTTTAATCTTGTAACATTAGATATAAATAAAAAAAATAGCAAAATTTCATCATCCAGAAACACATTCATTTACCTCATTTTGCAATGAAAAATACTGATATTAGGCACATTCTACTGATCTATCCCTTTACAGTTAAGATATGAAGAAATAAATTGATTCTATTTTCACTTGATAAGAGTGAATATACCTAAATGATCATTTATTAATTGGGGGAGTCCCTGATGTTGAAATGTATTTTATGATGGTTAAATGTCAGATTTTTGAACTCCAATTATCTCAAAAATGTCCTGAAAATTGAACTTCTGTGTTGACAAAGGGAAATGCACATTTTGCAAAACAAATATGTTCAGATCAAGTGGAACAAATAAATCATAATCTCCAGTAAGGAGAGAAGAGTACAAGAATGATGATAAATTGAGGATAGTATTGCATTAAGTTCATTTTGTCATATTGTACAAATCTTGTACAAAAAATCATTTTAAATGAATAATTGAATTCAACTATATATTTAATTATATAAAGAGATAAGGGATTTTCTCTTCTCACAAGGAAATAATATTATCTAAATTTATTAACAAAGGTACAAGCATAATTTTAGCCATATCAAGTACTCCATTTGGTTAGAGTGCTAGCTTATTAGCACCAGTTCCTCTGTGGTGATCCAAAGGTCGTGGGTTTGAACCCCGCTCATGGCGAGATTGAACTCATGATACAATTTCCCATATGAGCTGAGGCCCGTGCCATAAGGGTTAACCTGTTGTCCTTATAAGACTATGAAAAGGTGGGTTGTCACGTCAAGAACCTGCAACATGACAATTCAGTGAGGCATTACTAAATCTGCTACAAGTATTTCTCAACACAAAATGACTGAAATAATGTTTAAAGTGATGTAAAACCCCAAACAAAACAAACAAGTGACTACCGATCTCTTTTTTGCATTGTCACATGTTAACATAAACATTTACTTATCAGTAAAATGGTTGAAGTCAATATCCTCCTTTCTTAGTCACCTGTAACAAGTCATTTTAGTTTAATATTGTTAATATCACAAGAAAATATATCAAAATACAAAGTAACATATTAATATAATGATTTTGAGTGGGAATTTTATTCAGCAGTTTTAGAATAACACAACTTTAACAATTCCAAAAGGTGTAGCGCTCCATTTGTCATTAATAAATTGAATGTAAATATTTATGAATTCAACGTTATAGATATAATTATTGACATGTCCTGACAAACATTCCTCTTCTGAAGATCCTAGGATATGTTATCAGGCAAGATGGCATTTATCAGATCAACACACACACACACACACACACACACACACACACACATATATATATATATATATATGTTACACATTTACAACTGGAGAAATATATCTATCAATGATTAAGACCAAATAAGATGGATTCTGCTGTGGTCAAGCATTTAGACATTCACGTTGACCTGAAGGATGTGGACAATGGTGGTTACAATGTCATAGAGGCAATAAGGCCTGAATGGCGTAGAGAAGATGTTCAGTTAAAGGTGGTTAAAGCTATTGTAATATTTATCACATGTTATTCAATATATTGTTTTTGACCAAATACAAATCAATTTAATTTAATTATGACACAATATTGTACAATTTTCAGTCATTTACTGAAGGGTGGATTAACCATACATGTCGGTTTTCTTTAAAATCTGATAAAGACTGCAGAGATGGTCTTATTGTGAGAGTATTTGGTACCTTTGGATTGGAAGATCAGGATGCGATAAAACCAGAAACGGATGCACAAGTAATCGCAATGCAAATTGCACACAAAGCAGGCATTGCTCAACCTGTGGTGGCCATCTTTGAAAATGGCATAGTGTATAAATTTGCAGCCGGGAGAACTCTACTCCTTGATGATGTTCAAAACCCTGATGTTATCAGGTTAGTCCAGTAACAGCAAACTGTAAATTTCCTGCAATTAATTGCATTTGATGTGCTTGTATTTTAAACATTTTAAGGTAAATCAGGTTGGACAGAACTCATTGCCTTTATGTGGATGATTTGGAATCTTTCTCTCCTGTCACAGAATATCTTGATAACAATGAATAAAGATATGCAATGTTGAATAATAAAATCATGTAGTGATTCATCCAAATGTTGAATTATATTTTTTTAGATTGATGTGTCGCACAGCAGCCAGTTTTCACACTGCCAACTGGAGGTCTTCAAAAGCTTATAACATGTCAGGACAATTAGTTTGCTTGGATTCACAAAAGGAAACCCGTTTTACAGAACTAATAAATTTTAGCATGCTACCTGAAAAGCTAGCAGATCCTGAACAGGACAGAATGTAAAAGAGAAGTATTGCAGTTTTAAAATAACAAAAAATACTTAAACAGTGTTTCTAAATGTCATATTCAGTTGAAAAATATAAATGGCAATAAAATACAACCAAAATTAAGAAAGGGATTCAAGTAAAAATAAGGGTTCATCATTTTAAGATAATTGTTCAAGAACAATGTATACATATGATCATTAAATGCATGTTTGATTATCTTACCCCCCAGAATGAAGTCTATATTTCATTCAAAAGATGAAATCCAAGACCTATATTCTAAAGCTTCCATTAGGATGGACAAGGCTATCCCAAAAACATTTCAACATAATGACTTCCACATAAAGAATATGGTATATTCTCCTGAGGACAGTAAGTATCCAGATGTTAAAGTTATCACCAAATTATTATGATTGTTGCTCCTTTCTAATTTCAAACATTTAACGTTAAATACAAACAAAAAAAGCAACTAAAACACACCTGAAAGGGTTTTTTTTTGTTTAACTCTCCATATGAGTAATGTATCCCCTTATACAAATTATATGTATTAAACTATATTTCAATTATGCTATCAATAGAAAAGTTGAGTCTCCTTGACTTTGAGCTAGTTGGACAATATTACACTGGAGGAGACATATCCAGAATCCCAGCCTTGGCTCCAATATGGAAGGAATTAGGTAACTTTATACCATAATATATGGACTGACCTCAGTTGGTACAGCAAATGATGTGTGCCTGAATTGGTCATATAAGATAATTTTCCCTACTGGCAGTGCTACTTTTGCAATTATTAAAAGGGCAACCTGATTTGGCCATTGTTGCTGAAAGTCTTGTAAAACACCATTTCCAATTGATTCATATTATTTTGAATGAATAGTTTATGTTTTGTGCAGGTTCTTTTCAAAATGAAGTATAGATATTCTTGATAGTGTTGTGGTATTTCATTTTGATCTTCAGGGTTTACTGACAGAAACTTTGAGTATACAGATGATGATATGTTGATATATGCTCGCATCTATATGGAAGAAAAATATAAAATCCTTGGATTAAATCCTGATGATGTCAGTGATAAGGAAATAGAGTTGTTTCACTGGCAGATTCGGATGTGCTGGGCTGTAGGTATAGTTATACTGAATGATACAATATTACAAAATGAATTACACCAGGGTTTCTTAATATTCTTTCCAGAGCTTTTTAATCTAATATGTGCAAAATTAACTATTGTTATTTTTACTATTGTTCATGAATGAGGGATTCGTTGATACAATTTCTTAAAATCTAATGGGTTTTAAATATTTTTTTCTCATTCAGAAACGTCATCTTGAAAAAGAGTTACAATTATTTGAACATTTAGGTTTTATTTGTGAAAGTAGAAATTCCTGAAAGGGAAATTCCTGATAGAAGTGAACAACTTAAAATTCATGTAAAATGTGTTTTTTTGGGGAGAAGAAACAGTTCAAAATATTTTGTGATATCATGATAGACTTTGAAAAGAATTTTGAAAAATGTACACACAACTTTCAATCATGAATTATAATATAGTCTTTTTATGATAGCGTGACTGATCAAGAAACCATTTTATACTGTGTGCCATTACTGTGTAACCTACCAAGGGAAATCGGTATCAACTGTTTATCAAATAGATTGTTGTGATAATAATGTGATAATACACTTTGCAATTTTACCAATTGTAATGACACTAAATTACTCAATATCCAAAATATTAATCTATTCTCTTCTCTCAGGGATAAAATCTAGATTGAGGCTTGGACTCATAATCAGGAAAAGGGAAATCCTTAAATCCTTAAATCCCTTTCTTTCTGTTTCAGTTTTCAGATTTATATTTGGGAATTTTCATGATATGTAGCATTGAACACCCATTTGAAACTAAAAAAACCGAACAAGAAGGATTTTCATGGAACTCTTTCGAGTAAGAACATAACTCTCTTCTTTCCATTGATTTACAACTAGATCATACTTGCAGAATTGTAAACTTTCAGTGTGCTAAATTTAAAAAAAACATCTATTTCATTCCATTGCATATCAGTTATTAATGTATTTTTAAATCTTAAAAATTGGGTTCAATGATAGGAATGGATTATCTACTATTCAGATGTTTGTATAAAAATACTCCATTTCTACTCTTGTGAGAGGCTAATATCAATATCTTTTTTGAACCCCATATCTTTAATTTGGTCTCAAAACCTTTCTGAATGGTGGGTATTTCTTTATTAAATTATTCCTTCTCAATATGAATGATTAATGATCTCTCCATTAATGTATTGAACTTGGTACTGTTATTATGGTTTCATAGAATAAATGTGATATTTTGTGAAGAACACATTTTTATAAAGGTTATCATTTGATTTGGCAAGCTGATATTTATAAACATTTTAAGGACAATATATATTGTCGACATGAATAATCATCTTTGTGTTGGTATTTGAGAAAGCAGTTGTTGAAGAGAGCACAAGCTTATCAGCATCAGTTCCTCTGTGGTTTTGTTTGTTTGTTTGTTTGTTTGTTTGGGGCTTTACATCACTTTCAACATTATTTCAGTCATTTCGTGATGAGACCTACTTGTAGCAGATATAGTGCTGCCTCACTGAATTGTCATGTCGCAGGTCCTTGACATGACAACCCACCTGGTCACAGATTTACAAGGACAACGGGTTAACCCTTTTGGCTTCCTCTGTGGTGATCCAAACGTCATGGGTTTGGTCTTAGTTAATTCTGAGATTGCATTCACATGAGCTGAGACAGGTTGCCTGAAGGGTTAACCTGTTTTAATGTAAATCTGTGAGTGGGTGGGTTGTCTTGCCAAAGTTCTGTGACATGATAATTCAGTGAAGCAACATTATATCTGCTGTAGGTCTCATTATGATATGACTGGAATAATGTTGGAAATGTTGAAACAAAAAACAAATTACTTGTCTTCTCAAAGAGATGAACAAATGATGAATTTTAACACATAAATCTAATTAGTAGATTATTTGTTATGTCTATTTACAAACAATTTTAGTTTCCATTCGTTTATGCATGAGCATGACATACTGAGGTCACATAAATTAATCCTGTAATGTAATAAAGACCAAATTGAGTAATGCACATACATTGCTCTTTAAAAGAGATCTCCAAATTAATCAAAATTAAACAAGATTTGGAAAATATTTCACACCTTAGACAAATATTATATACATGTTATATGGTTCTCTTATAGGATGGCTGTAAATCTCTGCCGATCATTCAAAGAGAAGGAAGATTTCTTTTTCAATAGTTCACCTCCTTGCTGATTCTACAAGACAATCTACTCAATGCTGTCACTGTAATAATATTATAGACAAACTACTTGATCTAATAGTACATTTAGAATTACTCAATTCAAACCAGGGAATACTTTACACATAACACAAGAAGTGTATGAATATACTTTACCATTCTTAATGGCAAAGTGTTTATAAGGCAAGAACTTCTGCTTTGTTCAGAATGACAAATATCTCTAATTGGTTCTGGTGGAGTCCAAAGGTTTGCATTCAATTCTATTCACAGCAAAGCAATGTAAACATGTAAGCAAGTGCGGCACTATGTTGTGTGTGTGAGCCATTCAAGTTATCAGCCTAAACATGTATGTACAAAATAAAAGGTTATTTATTGAAATGTTGGACTTATGTTGAGATTTTATGTTTAGATAGAAATACATTTGGCCTAAAAAGAATAGATATGTGGCCCAAAGCATGATGCCAGCCTTTGCATAGCTTGGTGTTTTATCACATCATAAAAGGTATCCATTTCCTAGTTTAGTCTTAATATCATGCCATCTAAACCTAACCTAAAATAAATCCATTAATTACAGGGATTTTAAGGGTCTGAACATTAATTCCCTAAGAGATGACCTTAGATCCATGATAAATGATGCTTCCACATTAGACCTTTGATCCATGATACATGATGCTTCCAGATTTGACATAATGAGGTCTAAGGATGGCACTCACCTCTCTGTCCCTTAGACTCGCCTGAAAACAGTAGGTGATAGTGTTTTCCTCAAACACCCCCAGGTTATGGAATGCCCTCCCTACTGACATCAGAAGTTATTATTATTATAAGTTATAATTTTTATTATTATTAAGTGCACAACATTCACTTAATGTATTAAGTTAGCTCATCATATGACATAAATAAAGCACAGTGTGGATTTTGGTTTTCATTTATTCCTGTTGACTCCAAACGAAAGTGGTATACTAATAAAGAACCTTGTGCAGCTCCTATTCACACAGCACTATAACAATATATTTACAGCACTTGATAACTGTATCCTTCATATTTTTTAGTTGGTGAGTTTGATTATATATGCCAATATTGTTGTCCTGTTTTAGACCCTTCAACCGAACAGACCTTTCAATCAAATTTGTTCTTGGTCAATAATCATAATTCTACTCCAGTTGTACTTCCTCTTTTGCCTAACAAAATCCAGATAGCTTAAAAGACATATTCCTTAAAAAGATTTTCATTCTTCCTATATATTTTTTCTTCGTATTTTAGAAAATTTGAGGTTTAAAGACAAATCCAATAGGCTTTTAAGGAGTAGATATAATATTTTATTGTCAGCCATGTAGTATAATTTCCAATTGAACGGGCCAAATTGCAAAGAAAAGGTTGAACAAATCTTGTAAATTAAGCAAACATGCATAAACTAAAATGTTCTGTAATTTTTTAATCTTAAAACATAAGATATTGATAAAATAAAAATAGCAAAAACTCATCATTCAGAAACACATTCATTTACCTATGAACCTTAAAATGTGAAATACTGATGTAAGCCACACTTTACTGATCTATCCCTTTTAAGTAAATGAAGAATATGAAGATATGAAGAAATAAATTAATTATATTTTCACTTGATTAGAGTGTATCAGCGTCTAGCTGTATATGATACACATTTGCTACTAAAGAAATATAGCTATCAATAATTAATTTTCTTTTTTTTTTAATTCAGAATAATAAAATTGGAAGAGATGAGTTTTAGGAGAACTGCATAATGTTTTTAAGGATCTTTGATATTTCATTGTCCTTTAACTCTAAATACTTATAATTTATAATTAAAAGGGCTTAAACACAAAGGTGAAAAGATTTTGTTTCCAAACAAGCCCAAATTAAAATGGACTGTAAACTAATAGAAGGGCATTAAATCTAAATTATTTTTGACCTTTTTCAAGTAAACCAAACATAATACCAACTCCTAGTATATACCTCAATTTGTCCTGATAACATAAGATATCAATCCGAATATAATTACAGAATTTCATCATCCAGAAACACTTATCATTTGCTCTGTGGTTATCTTGAAAATGTCCTGAAAATGTCCTTGATGACTGTATCCTCCAGCTGCCACCACCATATCACCATGAGTTTGATTCTATATGCCAATATTGTTATCCGGTTTTAGACCCTTCAACTGAACAGATCTTTCAGTAATAATAATAATAATAATAATAATAATAATAAACTTCTATAGCGCTATTTCAGACCGGCTCTGCTCATGGCGCTTCATTATGTAATGTTTTCTAAATAAATTAGTCTTTAACTGTTTTTGTAAGCAATCTATAGTTTTACAATTTTTTACAATTATTTATATTTTTTTATGGAGTATGCACTATCAAATTTGTTCTTGGTCAATAATCATAATTCTACTCCAGTTATACTTTCTCTTTTGTCTAACAAAATCCAGATATCTTAAAAGACATATTCCTTTAAATTTTTTACCATTCTTCCCAAATATTTTTTTTTCTTTCATATTTTGGAAAATTTGACACATCCAATAGGCTTTTAAGGAGTAGATATAACATTTTATTTTCAGCCATGTAGCATAATTTCCAATTGAAAGGGCTAAAATGCAAGGTTGAACAGATCTTGTAAATTAAGCAAACATGCATTAACTGAAATGTTCTGGAATTTTTTAATCTTGTAACATTAGATATTAATAAAAAAAATAGTAAAATTTCATCATCCAGAAACACATTCATTTACCTCATTTTGCAATGAAAAATACTGATATTAGGCACATTCTACTGATCTATCCCTTTAACAATTAAGATGTGAAGAAATAAATTGATTCTATTTTCACTTGATAAGATTGTATATACCTAAAAGATCATTTATTAATTGGGGGAGTCCCTGATGTTGAAATGTATTTTATGATGGATAAATGTCAGATTTTTGAACTCCAATTATCTCAAAAATGTCCTGAAAAATGAACTTCTGTGTTGACAAAGGGAAATGCACATTTTGCAAAACAAATATGTTCAGATCAAGTGGAACAAATAAATCATAATCTCCAGTAAGGAGAGAAGAGTACAAGAATGATGATAAATTGAGGATAGTTTTGTATTAAGTTCATTTTATCATATTGTACAAATCTTGTACAAAAATTCATTTTAAATGAATAATTGAATTTAACTATATATTTAATTATATAAAGAGATAAGGGATTTTCTCTTCTCACAAGGAAATAATATTATCTAAATTTATTAACAAAGGTACAAGCATAATTTTAGCCATATCAAGTACTCCATTTGGTAAGAGCGCTAGCTTATTAGCACCAGTTCCTCTGTGGTGATCCAAAGGTCGTGGGTTTGAACCCCGGTCATGGCGAGATTGAACTCATGATTGAACTGGCTTTTATTTGACCTGATTTGACCTTAGCAATGCTTGAAAGTTTATTAATATAAAAAAATCATATCCAATCAGTGAACAAGAAATTCTTTGTATGCAATTTCCTTTTTGAAAAATGATATTTATGTTTCTCCATCTCCTAAATATCAAATGGAAGGCCGTAAATCTCACTGAAGATGCATCTGATTTTGAAAATCTTATACAGAACCCCCAAAAGACATATTACTAGTCTTCTTAGTCCTGTCAGATCCCCACTGTAATAAGTTCAGAAGGCTCAAATATCAGAGTAATATAAACAAACTGATAATTCAATGATTTGAAAGGCCACAGGCGCAGTTGGTTAGAGTGCCAGCTTATTAGTACCAGTTCCTCTGTGGTGATCAAAAGGTCATGGGTTCGAACCCTGGCCATGTTGAGATTGAATTCATGATACAATTTCCCATTTGAGCTGAGGCCTGTGCCGAAAGGGTTCACCCGTTGTCCTTGTAAATCTGTGGCCGGGTGGGTTGTGGACCTGCGACATGACAATTCAGTGAGGCAGTACTAAATCTGCTACAAGTATTTCTCAACACGAAATGACTGAAATAATGTTTAAAGTGATGTAAAACCCCAAACAAAACAAACAAGTGACTACCGATCTCTTTTTTGCATTGTCACATGTTAACATAAACATTTACTTATCAGTAAAATGGTTGAAGTCAATATCCTCCTTTCTTAGTCACCTGTAACAAGTCATTTTAGTTTAGTATTGTTAATATCACAAGAAAATATATCAAATACAAAGTAACAGATTAATATAATGATTTTGAGTGGGAATTTTATTCAGCAGTTTTAGAATAGCACAACTTTAACAATTCCAAAAGGTGTAGCGCTCCATTTGTCATTAATAAATTGAATGTAAATATTTATGAATTCAACGTTATAGATATAATTATTGACATGTCCTGACAAACATTCCTCTTCTGAAGATCCTAGGATATGTTATCAGGCAAGATGGCATTTATCAGATCAACACACACACACACACACACCCACACACATATATATATATATGTTACACATTTACAACTGGAGAAATATATCTATCAATGATTAAGACCAAATAAGATGGATTCTGCTGTGGTCAAGCATTTAGACATTCACGTTGACCTGAAGGATGTGGACAATGGTGGTTACAATGTCATAGAGGCAATAAGGCCTGAATGGCGTAGAGAAGATGTTCAGTTAAAGGTGGTTAAAGCTATTGTAATATTTATCACATGTTATTCAATATATTGTTTTTGACCAAATACAAATCAATTTAATTTAATTATGACACAATATTGTACAATTTTCAGTCATTTACTGAAGGGTGGATTAACCATACATGTCGGTTTTCTTTAAAATCTGATAAAGACTGCAGAGATGGTCTTATTGTGAGAGTATTTGGTACCTTTGGATTGGAAGATCAGGATGCGATAAAACCAGAAACGGATGCACAAGTAATCGCAATGCAAATTGCACACAAAGCAGGCATTGCTCAACCTGTGGTGGCCATCTTTGAAAATGGCATAGTGTATAAATTTGCAGCCGGGAGAACTCTACTCCTTGATGATGTTCAAAACCCTGATGTTATCAGGTTAGTCCAGTAACAGCAAACTGTAAATTTCCTGCAATTAATTGCATTTGATGTGCTTGTATTTTAAACATTTTAAGGTAAATCAGGTTGGACAGAACTCATTGCCTTTATGTGGATGATTTGGAATCTTTCTCTCCTGTCACAGAATATCTTGATAACAATGAATAAAGATATGCAATGTTGAATAATAAAATCATGTAGTGATTCATCCAAATGTTGAATTATATTTTTTTAGATTGATGTGTCGCACAGCAGCCAGTTTTCACACTGCCAACTGGAGGTCTTCAAAAGCTTATAACATGTCAGGACAATTAGTTTGCTTGGATTCACAAAAGGAAACCCGTTTTACAGAACTAATAAATTTTAGCATGCTACCTGAAAAGCTAGCAGATCCTGAACAGGACAGAATGTAAAAGAGAAGTATTGCAGTTTTAAAATAACAAAAAATACTTAAACAGTGTTTCTAAATGTCATATTCAGTTGAAAAATATAAATGGCAATAAAATACAACCAAAATTAAGAAAGGGATTCAAGTAAAAATAAGGGTTCATCATTTTAAGATAATTGTTCAAGAACAATGTATACATATGATCATTAAATGCATGTTTGATTATCTTACCCCCCAGAATGAAGTCTATATTTCATTCAAAAGATGAAATCCAAGACCTATATTCTAAAGCTTCCATTAGGATGGACAAGGCTATCCCAAAAACATTTCAACATAATGACTTCCACATAAAGAATATGGTATATTCTCCTGAGGACAGTAAGTATCCAGATGTTAAAGTTATCACCAAATTATTATGATTGTTGCTCCTTTCTAATTTCAAACATTTAACGTTAAATACAAACAAAAAAAGCAACTAAAACACACCTGAAAGGGTTTTTTTTTGTTTAACTCTCCATATGAGTAATGTATCCCCTTATACAAATTATATGTATTAAACTATATTTCAATTATGCTATCAATAGAAAAGTTGAGTCTCCTTGACTTTGAGCTAGTTGGACAATATTACACTGGAGGAGACATATCCAGAATCCCAGCCTTGGCTCCAATATGGAAGGAATTAGGTAACTTTATACCATAATATATGGACTGACCTCAGTTGGTACAGCAAATGATGTGTGCCTGAATTGGTCATATAAGATAATTTTCCCTACTGGCAGTGCTACTTTTGCAATTATTAAAAGGGCAACCTGATTTGGCCATTGTTGCTGAAAGTCTTGTAAAACACCATTTCCAATTGATTCATATTATTTTGAATGAATAGTTTATGTTTTGTGCAGGTTCTTTTCAAAATGAAGTATAGATATTCTTGATAGTGTTGTGGTATTTCATTTTGATCTTCAGGGTTTACTGACAGAAACTTTGAGTATACAGATGATGATATGTTGATATATGCTCGCATCTATATGGAAGAAAAATATAAAATCCTTGGATTAAATCCTGATGATGTCAGTGATAAGGAAATAGAGTTGTTTCACTGGCAGATTCGGATGTGCTGGGCTGTAGGTATAGTTATACTGAATGATACAATATTACAAAATGAATTACACCAGGGTTTCTTAATATTCTTTCCAGAGCTTTTTAATCTAATATGTGCAAAATTAACTATTGTTATTTTTACTATTGTTCATGAATGAGGGATTCGTTGATACAATTTCTTAAAATCTAATGGGTTTTAAATATTTTTTTCTCATTCAGAAACGTCATCTTGAAAAAGAGTTACAATTATTTGAACATTTAGGTTTTATTTGTGAAAGTAGAAATTCCTGAAAGGGAAATTCCTGATAGAAGTGAACAACTTAAAATTCATGTAAAATGTGTTTTTTTGGGGAGAAGAAACAGTTCAAAATATTTTGTGATATCATGATAGACTTTGAAAAGAATTTTGAAAAATGTACACACAACTTTCAATCATGAATTATAATATAGTCTTTTTATGATAGCGTGACTGATCAAGAAACCATTTTATACTGTGTGCCATTACTGTGTAACCTACCAAGGGAAATCGGTATCAACTGTTTATCAAATAGATTGTTGTGATAATAATGTGATAATACACTTTGCAATTTTACCAATTGTAATGACACTAAATTACTCAATATCCAAAATATTAATCTATTCTCTTCTCTCAGGGATAAAATCTAGATTGAGGCTTGGACTCATAATCAGGAAAAGGGAAATCCTTAAATCCTTAAATCCCTTTCTTTCTGTTTCAGTTTTCAGATTTATATTTGGGAATTTTCATGATATGTAGCATTGAACACCCATTTGAAACTAAAAAAACCGAACAAGAAGGATTTTCATGGAACTCTTTCGAGTAAGAACATAACTCTCTTCTTTCCATTGATTTACAACTAGATCATACTTGCAGAATTGTAAACTTTCAGTGTGCTAAATTTAAAAAAAACATCTATTTCATTCCATTGCATATCAGTTATTAATGTATTTTTAAATCTTAAAAATTGGGTTCAATGATAGGAATGGATTATCTACTATTCAGATGTTTGTATAAAAATACTCCATTTCTACTCTTGTGAGAGGCTAATATCAATATCTTTTTTGAACCCCATATCTTTAATTTGGTCTCAAAACCTTTCTGAATGGTGGGTATTTCTTTATTAAATTATTCCTTCTCAATATGAATGATTAATGATCTCTCCATTAATGTATTGAACTTGGTACTGTTATTATGGTTTCATAGAATAAATGTGATATTTTGTGAAGAACACATTTTTATAAAGGTTATCATTTGATTTGGCAAGCTGATATTTATAAACATTTTAAGGACAATATATATTGTCGACATGAATAATCATCTTTGTGTTGGTATTTGAGAAAGCAGTTGTTGAAGAGAGCACAAGCTTATCAGCATCAGTTCCTCTGTGGTTTTGTTTGTTTGTTTGTTTGTTTGTTTGGGGCTTTACATCACTTTCAACATTATTTCAGTCATTTCGTGATGAGACCTACTTGTAGCAGATATAGTGCTGCCTCACTGAATTGTCATGTCGCAGGTCCTTGACATGACAACCCACCTGGTCACAGATTTACAAGGACAACGGGTTAACCCTTTTGGCTTCCTCTGTGGTGATCCAAACGTCATGGGTTTGGTCTTAGTTAATTCTGAGATTGCATTCACATGAGCTGAGACAGGTTGCCTGAAGGGTTAACCTGTTTTAATGTAAATCTGTGAGTGGGTGGGTTGTCTTGCCAAAGTTCTGTGACATGATAATTCAGTGAAGCAACATTATATCTGCTGTAGGTCTCATTATGATATGACTGGAATAATGTTGGAAATGTTGAAACAAAAAACAAATTACTTGTCTTCTCAAAGAGATGAACAAATGATGAATTTTAACACATAAATCTAATTAGTAGATTATTTGTTATGTCTATTTACAAACAATTTTAGTTTCCATTCGTTTATGCATGAGCATGACATACTGAGGTCACATAAATTAATCCTGTAATGTAATAAAGACCAAATTGAGTAATGCACATACATTGCTCTTTAAAAGAGATCTCCAAATTAATCAAAATTAAACAAGATTTGGAAAATATTTCACACCTTAGACAAATATTATATACATGTTATATGGTTCTCTTATAGGATGGCTGTAAATCTCTGCCGATCATTCAAAGAGAAGGAAGATTTCTTTTTCAATAGTTCACCTCCTTGCTGATTCTACAAGACAATCTACTCAATGCTGTCACTGTAATAATATTATAGACAAACTACTTGATCTAATAGTACATTTAGAATTACTCAATTCAAACCAGGGAATACTTTACACATAACACAAGAAGTGTATGAATATACTTTACCATTCTTAATGGCAAAGTGTTTATAAGGCAAGAACTTCTGCTTTGTTCAGAATGACAAATATCTCTAATTGGTTCTGGTGGAGTCCAAAGGTTTGCATTCAATTCTATTCACAGCAAAGCAATGTAAACATGTAAGCAAGTGCGGCACTATGTTGTGTGTGTGAGCCATTCAAGTTATCAGCCTAAACATGTATGTACAAAATAAAAGGTTATTTATTGAAATGTTGGACTTATGTTGAGATTTTATGTTTAGATAGAAATACATTTGGCCTAAAAAGAATAGATATGTGGCCCAAAGCATGATGCCAGCCTTTGCATAGCTTGGTGTTTTATCACATCATAAAAGGTATCCATTTCCTAGTTTAGTCTTAATATCATGCCATCTAAACCTAACCTAAAATAAATCCATTAATTACAGGGATTTTAAGGGTCTGAACATTAATTCCCTAAGAGATGACCTTAGATCCATGATAAATGATGCTTCCACATTAGACCTTTGATCCATGATACATGATGCTTCCAGATTTGACATAATGAGGTCTAAGGATGGCACTCACCTCTCTGTCCCTTAGACTCGCCTGAAAACAGTAGGTGATAGTGTTTTCCTCAAACACCCCCAGGTTATGGAATGCCCTCCCTACTGACATCAGAAGTTATTATTATTATAAGTTATAATTTTTATTATTATTAAGTGCACAACATTCACTTAATGTATTAAGTTAGCTCATCATATGACATAAATAAAGCACAGTGTGGATTTTGGTTTTCATTTATTCCTGTTGACTCCAAACGAAAGTGGTATACTAATAAAGAACCTTGTGCAGCTCCTATTCACACAGCACTATAACAATATATTTACAGCACTTGATAACTGTATCCTTCATATTTTTTAGTTGGTGAGTTTGATTATATATGCCAATATTGTTGTCCTGTTTTAGACCCTTCAACCGAACAGACCTTTCAATCAAATTTGTTCTTGGTCAATAATCATAATTCTACTCCAGTTGTACTTCCTCTTTTGCCTAACAAAATCCAGATAGCTTAAAAGACATATTCCTTAAAAAGATTTTCATTCTTCCTATATATTTTTTCTTCGTATTTTAGAAAATTTGAGGTTTAAAGACAAATCCAATAGGCTTTTAAGGAGTAGATATAATATTTTATTGTCAGCCATGTAGTATAATTTCCAATTGAACGGGCCAAATTGCAAAGAAAAGGTTGAACAAATCTTGTAAATTAAGCAAACATGCATAAACTAAAATGTTCTGTAATTTTTTAATCTTAAAACATAAGATATTGATAAAATAAAAATAGCAAAAACTCATCATTCAGAAACACATTCATTTACCTATGAACCTTAAAATGTGAAATACTGATGTAAGCCACACTTTACTGATCTATCCCTTTTAAGTAAATGAAGAATATGAAGATATGAAGAAATAAATTAATTATATTTTCACTTGATTAGAGTGTATCAGCGTCTAGCTGTATATGATACACATTTGCTACTAAAGAAATATAGCTATCAATAATTAATTTTCTTTTTTTTTTAATTCAGAATAATAAAATTGGAAGAGATGAGTTTTAGGAGAACTGCATAATGTTTTTAAGGATCTTTGATATTTCATTGTCCTTTAACTCTAAATACTTATAATTTATAATTAAAAGGGCTTAAACACAAAGGTGAAAAGATTTTGTTTCCAAACAAGCCCAAATTAAAATGGACTGTAAACTAATAGAAGGGCATTAAATCTAAATTATTTTTGACCTTTTTCAAGTAAACCAAACATAATACCAACTCCTAGTATATACCTCAATTTGTCCTGATAACATAAGATATCAATCCGAATATAATTACAGAATTTCATCATCCAGAAACACTTATCATTTGCTCTGTGGTTATCTTGAAAATGTCCTGAAAATGTCCTTGATGACTGTATCCTCCAGCTGCCACCACCATATCACCATGAGTTTGATTCTATATGCCAATATTGTTATCCGGTTTTAGACCCTTCAACTGAACAGATCTTTCAGTAATAATAATAATAATAATAATAATAATAATAAACTTCTATAGCGCTATTTCAGACCGGCTCTGCTCATGGCGCTTCATTATGTAATGTTTTCTAAATAAATTAGTCTTTAACTGTTTTTGTAAGCAATCTATAGTTTTACAATTTTTTACAATTATTTATATTTTTTTATGGAGTATGCACTATCAAATTTGTTCTTGGTCAATAATCATAATTCTACTCCAGTTATACTTTCTCTTTTGTCTAACAAAATCCAGATATCTTAAAAGACATATTCCTTTAAATTTTTTACCATTCTTCCCAAATATTTTTTTTTCTTTCATATTTTGGAAAATTTGACACATCCAATAGGCTTTTAAGGAGTAGATATAACATTTTATTTTCAGCCATGTAGCATAATTTCCAATTGAAAGGGCTAAAATGCAAGGTTGAACAGATCTTGTAAATTAAGCAAACATGCATTAACTGAAATGTTCTGGAATTTTTTAATCTTGTAACATTAGATATTAATAAAAAAAATAGTAAAATTTCATCATCCAGAAACACATTCATTTACCTCATTTTGCAATGAAAAATACTGATATTAGGCACATTCTACTGATCTATCCCTTTAACAATTAAGATGTGAAGAAATAAATTGATTCTATTTTCACTTGATAAGATTGTATATACCTAAAAGATCATTTATTAATTGGGGGAGTCCCTGATGTTGAAATGTATTTTATGATGGATAAATGTCAGATTTTTGAACTCCAATTATCTCAAAAATGTCCTGAAAAATGAACTTCTGTGTTGACAAAGGGAAATGCACATTTTGCAAAACAAATATGTTCAGATCAAGTGGAACAAATAAATCATAATCTCCAGTAAGGAGAGAAGAGTACAAGAATGATGATAAATTGAGGATAGTTTTGTATTAAGTTCATTTTATCATATTGTACAAATCTTGTACAAAAATTCATTTTAAATGAATAATTGAATTTAACTATATATTTAATTATATAAAGAGATAAGGGATTTTCTCTTCTCACAAGGAAATAATATTATCTAAATTTATTAACAAAGGTACAAGCATAATTTTAGCCATATCAAGTACTCCATTTGGTAAGAGCGCTAGCTTATTAGCACCAGTTCCTCTGTGGTGATCCAAAGGTCGTGGGTTTGAACCCCGGTCATGGCGAGATTGAACTCATGATTGAACTGGCTTTTATTTGACCTGATTTGACCTTAGCAATGCTTGAAAGTTTATTAATATAAAAAAATCATATCCAATCAGTGAACAAGAAATTCTTTGTATGCAATTTCCTTTTTGAAAAATGATATTTATGTTTCTCCATCTCCTAAATATCAAATGGAAGGCCGTAAATCTCACTGAAGATGCATCTGATTTTGAAAATCTTATACAGAACCCCCAAAAGACATATTACTAGTCTTCTTAGTCCTGTCAGATCCCCACTGTAATAAGTTCAGAAGGCTCAAATATCAGAGTAATATAAACAAACTGATAATTCAATGATTTGAAAGGCCACAGGCGCAGTTGGTTAGAGTGCCAGCTTATTAGTACCAGTTCCTCTGTGGTGATCAAAAGGTCATGGGTTCGAACCCTGGCCATGTTGAGATTGAATTCATGATACAATTTCCCATTTGAGCTGAGGCCTGTGCCGAAAGGGTTCACCCGTTGTCCTTGTAAATCTGTGGCCGGGTGGGTTGTGGACCTGCGACATGACAATTCAGTGAGGCAGTACTAAATCTGCTACAAGTATTTCTCAACACGAAATGACTGAAATAATGTTTAAAGTGATGTAAAACCCCAAACAAAACAAACAAGTGACTACCGATCTCTTTTTTGCATTGTCACATGTTAACATAAACATTTACTTATCAGTAAAATGGTTGAAGTCAATATCCTCCTTTCTTAGTCACCTGTAACAAGTCATTTTAGTTTAGTATTGTTAATATCACAAGAAAATATATCAAATACAAAGTAACAGATTAATATAATGATTTTGAGTGGGAATTTTATTCAGCAGTTTTAGAATAGCACAACTTTAACAATTCCAAAAGGTGTAGCGCTCCATTTGTCATTAATAAATTGAATGTAAATATTTATGAATTCAACGTTATAGATATAATTATTGACATGTCCTGACAAACATTCCTCTTCTGAAGATCCTAGGATATGTTATCAGGCAAGATGGCATTTATCAGATCAACACACACACACACACACACCCACACACATATATATATATATGTTACACATTTACAACTGGAGAAATATATCTATCAATGATTAAGACCAAATAAGATGGATTCTGCTGTGGTCAAGCATTTAGACATTCACGTTGACCTGAAGGATGTGGACAATGGTGGTTACAATGTCATAGAGGCAATAAGGCCTGAATGGCGTAGAGAAGATGTTCAGTTAAAGGTGGTTAAAGCTATTGTAATATTTATCACATGTTATTCAATATATTGTTTTTGACCAAATACAAATCAATTTAATTTAATTATGACACAATATTGTACAATTTTCAGTCATTTACTGAAGGGTGGATTAACCATACATGTCGGTTTTCTTTAAAATCTGATAAAGACTGCAGAGATGGTCTTATTGTGAGAGTATTTGGTACCTTTGGATTGGAAGATCAGGATGCGATAAAACCAGAAACGGATGCACAAGTAATCGCAATGCAAATTGCACACAAAGCAGGCATTGCTCAACCTGTGGTGGCCATCTTTGAAAATGGCATAGTGTATAAATTTGCAGCCGGGAGAACTCTACTCCTTGATGATGTTCAAAACCCTGATGTTATCAGGTTAGTCCAGTAACAGCAAACTGTAAATTTCCTGCAATTAATTGCATTTGATGTGCTTGTATTTTAAACATTTTAAGGTAAATCAGGTTGGACAGAACTCATTGCCTTTATGTGGATGATTTGGAATCTTTCTCTCCTGTCACAGAATATCTTGATAACAATGAATAAAGATATGCAATGTTGAATAATAAAATCATGTAGTGATTCATCCAAATGTTGAATTATATTTTTTTAGATTGATGTGTCGCACAGCAGCCAGTTTTCACACTGCCAACTGGAGGTCTTCAAAAGCTTATAACATGTCAGGACAATTAGTTTGCTTGGATTCACAAAAGGAAACCCGTTTTACAGAACTAATAAATTTTAGCATGCTACCTGAAAAGCTAGCAGATCCTGAACAGGACAGAATGTAAAAGAGAAGTATTGCAGTTTTAAAATAACAAAAAATACTTAAACAGTGTTTCTAAATGTCATATTCAGTTGAAAAATATAAATGGCAATAAAATACAACCAAAATTAAGAAAGGGATTCAAGTAAAAATAAGGGTTCATCATTTTAAGATAATTGTTCAAGAACAATGTATACATATGATCATTAAATGCATGTTTGATTATCTTACCCCCCAGAATGAAGTCTATATTTCATTCAAAAGATGAAATCCAAGACCTATATTCTAAAGCTTCCATTAGGATGGACAAGGCTATCCCAAAAACATTTCAACATAATGACTTCCACATAAAGAATATGGTATATTCTCCTGAGGACAGTAAGTATCCAGATGTTAAAGTTATCACCAAATTATTATGATTGTTGCTCCTTTCTAATTTCAAACATTTAATGTTAAATACAAACAAAAAAAGCAACTAAAACACACCTGAAACGGTTTTTTTGTTGTTTAACTCTCAATATGAGCAATGTATCCCCTTATACAAATTATATGCATTAAACTATATTTCAATTATGCTATCAATAGAAAAATTGAGTCTCCTTGACTTTGAGCTAGTTGGACAATATTACACTGGAGGAGACATATCCAGAATCCCAGCCTTGGCTCCAATATGGAAGGAATTAGGTAACTTTATACCATAATATATGGACTGACCTCAGTTGGTACAGCAAATGATGTGTGCCTGAATTGGTCATATAAGATAATTTTCCCTACTGGTAGTGCTACTTTTGCAATTATTAAAAGGACAACCTGATTTGGCCATTGTTGCTGAAAGTCTTGTAAAAACACCATTTCCAGTTATTAATTTTTCCAATTGATTAATATTTTTTTGAATGAATAGTTTATGTTTTGTGCAGGTTCTTTTCAAAATGAAGTATAGATATTCTTGATAGTGTTGTGGTATTTTATTTTGATCTTCAGGGTTTACTGACAGAAACTTTGAGTATACAGATGATGATATGTTGATATATGCTCGCATCTATATGGAAGAAAAATATAAAATCCTTGGATTAAATCCTGATGATGTCAGTGATAAGGAAATAGAGTTGTTTCACTGGCAGATTCGGATGTGCTGGGCTGTAGGTATAGCTTTACTGAATGATACAATATTACAAAATGAATTACACCAGGGTTTCTTAATATTCTTTCCAGAGCTTTTTAATCAAAAATGTGCAAAATTAACTATTGTTATTTTTACTATTGTTCATGAATGAGGGATTTCGTTGATACAATTTCTTAAAATCTAATGGGTTTTAAATATTTTTTCTCATTCAGAAACGTCATCTTGAAAAAGAGTTACAATTATGTGAACATTTAGGATTTATTTGTGAAAGTAGAAATTCCTGAAAAGGAAATTCCTGATAGAAGTGAGCAACTTAAAATTCATGTAAAATGTGTTTTTTGAGGGAGAAGAAACAGTTCAAAATATTTTGTGATATTATGATAAACTTTGAAAAGAATTTTGAAAAATGTACACACAACTTTCAATCATGAATTATAATATAGTCTTTTTATTACTGATCAAGAAAACCATTTTATACTGTGTGCCATTACTGTGTAACCTACTAAGGGAAATCAGTATCAACTGTTTGTCCAATAGATTGTTGTGATAATAATGTGATAATACACTTTGCAATTTTACCAATTGTAATGACACTAAATTACTCAATATCCAAAATATTAATCTATTCTCTTCTCTCAGGGATAAAATCTAGATTGAGGCTTGGACTCATAATCAGGAAATGTGGAAATCCTTAAATCCTTAAATCCCTTTCTTTCTGTTTCAGTTTTCAGATTTATATTTGGGAATTTTCATGATATGTAGCATTGAACACCCTTTTGAAACTAAAAAAACCGAACAAGAAGGATTTTCATGGAACTCTTTCGAGTAAGAACTTAACTCTCTTCTTTCCATTGATTTACAACTAGATCATACTTGCAGAATTGTAAACTTTCAGTGTGCTAAATTTAAAAAAAAACATCTATTTCATTCCATTGCATATCAATTATTAATGTATTTTTAAATCTTAAAAATTGGGTTCAATGATAGGAATGGATTATCTACCATTCAGATGTTTGTATAAAAATACTCCATTTCTACTCTTGTGAGAGGCTAATATCAATATCTTTTTCGAACCCCATATCTTTAATTTGGTCTCAAAACCTTTCTGAATGGTGGGTATTTCTTTATTAAATTATTCCTTCTCAATATGAATGATTAATGATCTCTCCATTAATGTATTGAACTTGGTACTGTTATTATGGTTTCATAGAATAAATGTGATATTTTGTGAAGAACACATTTTATAAAGGTTATCATTTGATTCGGCAAGCTGATATTTATAAACATTTTAAGGACAATATATATTGTCGACATGAATAATCATCTTTGTGTTGGTATTTGAGAAAGCAGTTGTTGAAGAGAGCACAAGCTTATCAGCATCAGTTCCTCTGTGGTGATCCAAATGTCATGGGTTTGGTCTTAGTTAATTCTGAGATTGCATTCACATGAGCTGAGACCGGTTGCCTGAAGGGTTAACCTGTTTTAATGTAAATCTGTGAGTGGGTGGGTTGTCTTGCCAAAGTTCTGTGACATGATAATTCAGTGAAGCAACATTATATCTGATGTAGGTCTCATTATGATATGACTGGAATAATGTTGGAAATGTTGAAACAAAAAACAAATTACTTGTCTTCTCAAAGAGATGGACAAATGATGAATTTTAACACATAAATATAATTAGTAGATTATTTGTAACTTCTATTTACATCAATTTTAGTTTCCATTCGTTTATGCATGAGCATGACATACTGAGGTCACATAAATTAATCCTGTAATGTAATAAAGACCAAATTGAGTAATGCACATACATTGCTCTTTAAAAGAGATCTCCAAACTAATCAAAATTAAACAAGATTTGGAAAACCTTTGACAAATATTTCACACCTTTGACAAATATTTCACACCTTTGACAAATATTTCACACCTTTGACAAATATTTCACACCTTTGACAAATATTTCACACCTTTGACAAATATTTCACACCTTTGACAAATATTATATACATGTTATATGGTTCTCTTATAGGATGGCTGTAAATCTCTGCCGATCATTCAAAGAGAAGGAAGACTTCTTTTTCAATAGTTCACCTCCTTGCTGATTCTATCAGACAATCTACTCAATGCTGTCACTGTAATTATATTATAGACAAACTACTTGATCTAATAGTACATTTAGAATTACTCAATACGAACCAGGGAATACTTTACACATAACACAAGAAGTGTATTATTATACTTTACCAGTCTTAATGGCAAAGTGTTTATAAGGCAAGAACTTCTGCTTTGTTCAGAATGACAAATATCTCTAATTGGTTCTGGTGGAGTCCAAAGGTTTGCATTCAATTCTATTCACAGCAAAGTAATGTAAACATGTAAGCAAGTGCGGCACTATGTTGTGTGTGTGAGCCATTCAAGTTATCAGCCTAAACATGTATGTACAAAATAAAAGGTGATTTATTGAAATGTTGGACTTATTTATTTCCTCTTAGTTTATAGCTACAGTCTCAAAATAATGTGTGTCAAATAAAAGATATCTGTCGCGATTTGGAAACACTTTATTGTGCATAATTTTTTTTGTGAAACACATTAGGTAAAATGCTATATTGTGTTTTATAATGAAGCACTTGTTTAATGCTTTATGCCAGAAATGAAACATAATAATGTGTTTAACCGTAATATTGTGTATATTCAAAACGTTTTATACATTCAATAAAAATGAAAATCAACTGATAGGCATTCTATATTCTAAACTATTAACAAAATGACAAAGCATTGATACATGATCAAACCATACACACATGGTAATAATTCCAAATGCTTGATCGAATGCTACATCACGGACATGTGGAGGGTGCGAAAGTAGAATATTAGGTGAATTATGGTGGCAAACAGTGCAATATTCACTGCCATGGAGGCATGCGAAGAATTCCAGAGTGAGCCCCATCTGGAATAAATGGGCATCGGGTAGACTATGCTAGTCCAAATATCTATATTAGGACTATCAAGGACCTCTCGTTGCAATGGGTTTGTGCAGCGGGCGAATAATGTCACTATTTTGGAGGGAATTGCTCTGATTGAATGACATAAATATAGAACAGGGAAACCCAAACAACAACCACATATTTCCAGTGACATGTGACCGGAAATCCAGGCACGGCATATGGGCACCTGCGAGGTGGTTTACTGTCCATATATGGACAGTTTTTAGTGTCTAGGCATCAGGAGAGGGAGGCAATGCAGCAATAAGACGGCAAAGGATTGGGTTGCTTTTGATTCAGGGGTTTTTGGTGGTCTTGAAGAGAATGGAGTGAGACATGGGTGTGGAGGTGAATAGATTGGAGGTGGGTTTGTCCGTGGATAATACGGAGGGAGCAGACAGCTGCAAAATATACGGAGACAGAGGCAGGGGAAAGCGGTTTGGTGCAGGAGGGGTTGGGGATATAGGCTACGTACATAAATATGGTGTCTTTAGAGGCCACGGGCTATGGCACAGTTGGTTAGAACACCGGCTTGTTAGCACCAGTTCCTCTGTGGTGATCCAAAGGTTGTGGGTTCGAACCCAGGCTGTGCTGGGATTGAACTCATGATACAATTTCCCATATGAGCTGAGGCCCGTGCCTATAGGGTTAACTCGTTGTACTTGTAAATCTGTGTCAAGGATCTGCGACATGACAATTCAGTGAGGCAACACTATATCTGCTACAAGTAGGTCTCATCACAAGATGACTGAGATAATGTTGAAAATGATGTAAACCCCCCCCCCCCCAAAAAAAAACAAAAAAAAACAAATGGTGTCTTTGGAAGCAGGTGTGGCTGAGATATTGCTATTGCTAGAACAACAGAATACAATTCTTTCCATGCAATGGATTGAGGTGCCATCCATGCATTAGGACCATTAAAGGTTAGTACAGACCAGGAATTGTCATAAAATATTCCACATGTATAGTCAAGCAGATCTATATCTATATCATTAAGTTTACTCGACAAAACCAATTGGCATCCCATCGAGAGTGCAAGATTGCACTAAGCACTGGGGGGATACTGGATTCGGTAACTGCAGTTACCGAATCAAAATGGCAGACCCTGCACCATGTCAGAAATCTCAGCAGCTTGTTTTGAGGGGTATATTGCATACTGTGCCACTGTTCTGTGTTCCTTGTTAGAGATAAAAGCAATATAATAATATTTCATGCAACAGGTAGGCAGGACAATGGCTTAAATGTCTGATTTGGGCGAAGTTGTTTTGTCTTGAGATTCGGTAACTATGATCAGTGTATGTCTAAAGATTCGGTAACTGGGGTGTCATGATTTGGTAACTGCGCTATGGTCCTCACTTATCAGATGCTTATTGAATACAATCATCATTGTTTATCACTGAGAGGGACCTGATCTTACAATATGGGCTTACTCCAAGTCTGATCATCCCATTTTCTTGGATTGTTATTTTACTTTAAACACATATTAAGCACTTTACTATCCCAAGATAATTTCAGGTTATGAGATCGTATATAGATCTATCAATCAGCAGGTTCATGCATTCAGCATAATCGATATGCATGCCATTAAATTGTGAAGCAGAGAAGTGTACAACATATAACACATGGTTCACAAGTTTATTTTGTTTCATTTGACACATATTTCAGTAGCTGAAAACATGGATGCCAAAGAAGCAAATTTAGTAAGTATTTAAGATAAACCTTGATAATTTAATCTATTATTTCCTGTACCACACCATTTCAATTAAGTTGTATTTGAATGATCACTTGTTGTATGTTGTCACAAGCTTTAATGCTTTGATATTACCAGAGCACCATGGAATCTTTGCATCAAGTAGATGGTATGTGTACATGTAGATACTCCTAGGATAGCCCCAGCTGGAGCTGTATGGGATTGATCAACTTGAGACTACATCTACATCTACATCTATAAGTTTACTCGGCAAAACCAAATGGCATCCCACCAAGAGAGCACGGTTGCACTTAGGGGTGCAGCTGGTACACACCAGTTGCTTGTTGCCAACCTTTATACTCTGGTAAGGGAGTTCCTGAAGGATGCCAAGCTACCTGGTTCCAATGTAGTTAATTGAGAAAATAGCTGTATTTATAAGGGTCACAGCTTGTCGCAATTTCGATATAGTGATTTCCATGTAGGAGCTGATTTCATTTTGACATGTTCTGGAAGTTTCAAAGCTATTTCACCATGTATAGCCTTGTACAATAAAACCAGCATCAGTGTCCTTCTTCTCCCTGCTAGTGAATCCCATTTTAGGTCTTCCAGGATTTTTGTTACAGTGCCTGTTTCTCTCTTCCAGTTGCCAGACACAAATCTAGCAGCTCGTCTTTGAACTGGTTCTATGTGGTCTATATCTTTTTTGAGGTAAGGGTCCCACACACTTGATGCATATTCTAAGTGAGGGCGCACAAGTGTATTGTAGGCAGCCTCTTTGATATTTCCTGGGCACATATTGAAATTTCTTCTTACAAATCCCAGTACTTGATTTGCTTTGCAGACAATGTTGTTGATATTTTCATCCCATTTCATGAGCATGTCAACATTTTGCCCATCATTTCTAGAGTATATCCTGTAAGGTTGTGATTAACTGAGTTTCACACGAGTGGCCTGTCCTGAATCCATGCTGAAAATGTACCAGGATATTGTAAAGTTCGCAGTGATTCATCATGTGTCTGACAATTATATGCTCCAAAATCTTACAGGGGACAGATGTCAAAGAAACAGGCCTGTAGTTTGCAGCACAACTTTTATCTCCTTTTTTAAAGACTGCAACTATATTTGCTGTGCGCCATGCTTTTGGGACTTCTCCTTTGTCGAGTGAGTCTTGGAATATTTTTTGGAGGATTAGTGAGATTTCATGTGAACATTCTTTAAAGACTCCTGTGGGTATTTGATCCGGGCCATTGGCTTTTTTGGATCACCTTTGTCAGGAATATTTTCCATGTTTTCAGTAGAAAAAACAGATTTGTACTGACGTGAAAGAACTGATGTAATAGGAATGTGTTTATTGATGGACTCCATAAGCTTATCTGTGAACTTATTGTTCAGAGTTTCAACTGGGAGATTTGAATCCTTAACTTCATCTTCAAAAAAGACATGCATGTCTTGTTTTATTGCATTCATGTCTCCTTTTTATAAGCAACCTTGTGTATTCAATTTCAGCATTGAAACAGACTTTTGACAAGGAATATTAATTGTGTATTCAATTTCGGCATTGAAACAGACTTTTGACAAGGAATATTAATTGTGAATTATCTTGACTTGATAAAACTCTATCAGCAATGGACTGGATAACACACATGAAGTTCTCCTTTCTACCCTGCTGATCCATAAGATCAAGGACTTTCATTAACTTGTCAGTCATAAATTTGCAAACTTCAGACTCTTTCAAATAATCCCCTGCTTAGGAATATACCTTTTGTCCTTTTTCTTTTTCAGGTGCATTATAATCAACAGTTTGTTCAGAACTAATAACTTCTCTTGATCTTCAGAATATTTTTTGTACCATTTGTTTCAATATATGGTTCACAGTTCTGCCCATATTTATTGATTATGGCATTGATTGTTTGGCCAAAGTGAACAGATCTATATATTTTGGTTTAGTGGTTTCATCTAATTCTTCTTTCCGAATGCTAAAAGACAAATTCTGGTGGCTGGATTTAGCATGGTGGAATATATTTAGTTTTATTTTACCAGTTTTTGTGCAATGGTAACACATAAAGGCTGAAAAAGTGAGCATGTCATATTATAGTTACAGTTACAATGAACATTGCAACCATTGGATTGCAACACATTATACATACCTGCAGTCATTATACAGAGTATATTGTTCTGGTAACTTTACTATTATTGTTTGCAAGTACACATTAACATTGATATTTTGTTGGCATACACATATGGCAGTTACCAAATCATTCAACAGTTACCGAATCATCCACATGGAGAAGACTACAGTTACCGAATCATGCATGTACAGTTACCGAATCATGAGTGAAACTACATTCCCTCTTTTTCACATTACCTGTAAAGCTATGTGAATCATTTTGATCATACTGTATTTATATACTATACTGAAGCACTTGGTCATGGTAGCAGTTATCAATAACCCCAGGAAAGATGAAATACAAGCTGCTGAGATTTCTCACCTGGTGCAGAGTCTGCCATTTTGATTCGGTAACTGCAGTTACCGAATCCAGTATCCCCCCAGTGCTAAGGGGTGCAGCTGGTACACACCAGCTGCTTGTCGGCAACCTTTATACTCTGGCAAGGGAATTTCTGAAGGATGCCGAGCTACCTATTTCCAATGCAGTCAATTGAGGGGGAAGGTTATTCCAGTCAGTCACTGTCCTTGGAAAATAGCTGTATTTATAAGGGTCACAGCTTGTCGCCATTTCGATATAGAGATTTCCTTGTTTTTTCCTTGTAGGAGCTGATGATACAAATCCCAGTACTTGAAACAATGGTGTTAATATGCTCAACCCAATTCATATATGTTTGGAGCTTGACTCCGAGGTAGGGATGATGTTCAACATGTTGCAAGATGTGACCATTTATGTGACCGCTGATACAAACAGGATTTCTGTGTCCTGTAAGGGAGTGTATCTACCTGGGTAGACACGGTTGAATCCACCAAGTTGGAAAAGATTTGATTGAGAATTTCTGTTCCCAATCTGTGTAATACTAACCAAGCATGAGCCAGGAGCACCGAGCCTCGTATGGAGCCTCGTAATGAGACAGTAAGGGTACCCAGCGTAATTCAAGGCCCTAATTTCAGTATAAAACCAAAATTATCGGGAGCCGGTAAGAGAGACATCCGCCATTCCTCGCACATGTGCATAATCCTCTGTAAATAATATTTCAGCTGTCTCTGCTTTGAACTCAAACGAAAAAATGCTTATTCTGTTGTGGCTGTTTATGCAGTGGTGCCACCATTGGACATCTAGCTTGGCTTGAGGGGTGATCGTTATTCTATGATTAAGTTTTTTTGCCCGTTTGGCCAGGCAAATGAGACTCTGTGTAAAAATGGATATGTAGCGCACAACCCAGGCACAGAAGGTAAGTGATAATAATTCCAATTGGTGCCATATGACCGTTTCAGCCATTCGCCGGTGAGTGTCTGTAACTCAACCATTTGGATTGCTAATGTTTGTGAAGGTTTGTTGATCTCTATGCCTAGAAATTCTATAACTTGAGATGGTAGCACTGTCTTCGAAGGTTGTATGGAAAATCAAGCCTCTGTACAAGTGGTAAGTACAATGTCAAGGCTCCCTTGAGATGCTTCAGGCATTTCCCAAGGGTGATGACATCATCCAGATAATGGAGCATGCATGGTGATGACATCATCCAGATAATGGAGCATGCATGGTGATGACATCATCCAGATAATGGAGCATGTCAAGGGATGAAAATTGAATAATCAAATATATTTGAATGGAAAATTGTTTTTGTCAACAAATTAACAGAAGGAATTAAGAACATTGAGTATTTCTCATCCAAACCAGCTCACAAGTTTGTGTGGTTTTCACACTACCCTACCCCAGACCTGTGACAATCACTTATCCAAAGTTGTTTGAAAATCCACTTTATTAATGTCGTACAATCTGAAGAATGTTTCCTTTTAACAGTTTACATGATAAAAGACATCTTGGAGCAGTGATATATGAGTTAAAAAGACATGAAGCTTTCAATTCATCAAAAACCTTTTTTAGTAATAAATCAAGAGTTTTTTTACATAAAGAAATATCATGAAGTGTTGTCAAATGACTGAAATGTTTAAATGAAAAGGGAACTAGTTTTGACAGTAGAGCATTTTCCAATATTTTTGGAAAACGTTCAATTTTGGCGTAAAAAGAAAGCAGTTCCCTCAGAAAATCCATCACCAGAGGGCACTCACCACCAACACCCAAAATTGCCTTAACATCACTAGATGTCTCCATGTGTGCTTAAAATCTATTTTAGACCATTCCTGGGTAGATATCAATAGGGTGATGATCATTATCCCATTATTAGGGAATCATACCCATGACCTACTGATCATCACAGACAAATTAGGACTTAACTGGTACCTTGTGCTCTAACCATCTGCACCACAGCCCATAATTCTCCCTTTAATAGTCTGGGGTATTATTTCAGTAGGGTATGATTTCAGATTGGGGTATGATTTCAGTTTGGGGATATGACTCCAGTCTAGGGTATGACTGGAAAAGGATCATCTGAGCACTCGACATTTGACTCATTAATGTACTGGTTTGTGTAATCAAACCTTTGTGATAATTCAATGATAACTGCCCATTCACTTGTTGAAAAGAGCAAAGTACTACGTATGGAGTACTTGATATGGTTAACCCCTAAGGGACTAGGCTATTTAAATTTTGTTGTTTGGCTGGACTAACCAATTTTTGTCTGGACTAGTGTATCTACATACTTGATTAATAACATTTATAACCATGGTTATTCAATATGCTTAATGAAATGATGGGGTCAAAAGTTCATGATTTAAGGCAGTCTGACGTCATTATCATGATTACATTGTAATAAGTTGCAGCCCTTCAGAATGTTACAAATGACGTCATCCAGCCAGAACAATGGGGACGTCAACGTCCTTCCCGTCCGTTACCAGTGGTGGACGTTGCCGTCCTTCCCGTCCGTTACCGGTGGTGGATGTTGCCGTCCTTCCCTTCCGTTAGGGGTTTAAGTATGGAGCACTTCATATGGTTGAAGTATGGACCACTTGATATGGTTGAAGTATGGACCACTTGATATGGTTAAAGTATGGACCACTTGATATGGTTAAAGTATGGAGCACTTGATATGGTTAAAGTATGGAGCACTTGATATGGTTAAAGTATGGAGCACTTGATATGGTTGAAGTATGGACCACTTGATATGGTTTAAGTATGGAGTACTTGATATGGTTAAAGTATGGAGTGCTTGATATGGTTAAAGTATGGAGCACTTGATATGGTTAAAGTATGGAGTACTTGATATGGTTAAAGTTATGCTTGTACTTTGTCAATAAATTAACACATAATTAAGCAGACATGATCCATTGCTGTTTATATTGTTATATAATAGTTATAATCTCTTTTTCAATTAATATCTAATTATAGATTTTGTACAAAGTGATGGATTCTGTTTGTTTGTTTATTTGGGGTTTAGCATCACTTTCAACATTATTTCAGTCATTTCGTGATGAGACCTAGCTACTTGTAGCAGATATAGTGCTGCCTCACTTAATTGTCATGTCACAGGTCCTTGACATGACAACCCGCCCGGTCACAGATTTACAAGGACAACTGGTTTACCCTTTAGGTACGGGCCTCAGCTCATATGAGAAATTGTATCATAAGTTCAATCTTGGCACGGCAGGGGATCAAACCCGCGACCTTTGGATCACCACAGAGGAACTGATGCTAATAAGCTGGTGCTCTAACCAACTGTGCCACGGCCCGTGATGGAATGAACTTAAACACAATATTATGTTCAACTGAAAGTATTCCTTGAGCTCTTCTTACCAACTTGAGTTCTATTTGAATTGCACATGTTTACTTTGCAAAATGTGTATTTACTCTGTCAACTCCTCAGTTCATTCTTCAGGACATTTTCAAGATAACGGGAGATCAAACAGCTTACATTTACCTATCATATGTTTATAACTTACATCAAACAGCTTACATTCACCTATCATATGTTTATAACTTACATCAAACAGCTTACATTCACCTATCATATGTTTATAACTTACATCAAACAGCTTACATTCACCTATCATATGTTTATAACTTACATCAAACAGCTTACATTTACCTATCATATGTTTATAACTTACATCAAACAGCTTACATTTACCTATCATATGTTTATAACTTACATCAAACAGCTTACATTCACCTATCATATCTTTATTGATTTCAACATTAGGGGTCAAATTATCTCCCACCTTTTAAATGATCCTTCAGTATTTATACACTCTCATCAAACGAAAAAATTTAATTCTTTGTAAGGGGAGTGATCAGAAGAGACACTCTTTGACACTGTCATCAGTAAGGGGAGTGATCAGAAGAGACACTCTTTGACACTGTCATCAGTAAGGGGAGTGATCAGAAGAGACACTCTTTGACACTGTCATCAGTGTTTAATATTTCAAGGAGCCTAGGTCAATGGAGGTGTTTTTGGGTGATGAAAATTTGCTACTTCATTAACGTTATAAAGAATATTTGAGGAAATAAGCTATAGTTGGTATTATTTTGGTTTACTTTAAAAAAAGTAAACATTATTTGGATTTAATAAATTTTGCACCATATTCCAGTACATTCTAATTGGAGCTTGTTTGTTTAATTTGTAAAAAAATATCTTTTCAACTTTTCTTTTTGTGTTATAGCCTTTTTTAATTTGGTTGACAATATGATATAAGGCATTATATAATATTTTTATTTGACCATCCATAGCAATACAGATACATAGGCCTATGTTAAACTACATATTCAAAGCATTGTTATTATTTACATTGTTCATTGTGTTCACATTTATATCAATTACATCATCTTGTTCACTTCTTCGTTTGAAAATTAAATGTATACATTTGGCAAGTTGCTGCATTATGTTATTATTTTCTGACTGTAGAATGGTAACAAACTGTGTATCAATATCACTGTTATTAAAGTTATCAATAAACTGCCTAGCTGTGTTAAACAATTCCTCTCTGAGATCGGAGTACTTACTACATGACATTAGGACATGATGTACAGATTCTACATGATTATCTACACAAAATATACAGAGACGTTCCTTTACATCTTTTTTGCATTAATCCATTTACCATTAACAAGTTTACGCTACCATTGGCCTTTTTCAATTTCTAAGTTATGTGCACTGAGACGGAATCTTGCTAGAGCTTGTCTATGGTTCTTGTTATCAATAAACACAATTTGATTTGAAAAGGCAATAGGTTCTTAATTTAGGTAATTTAAAAATTTCATCATGCCATTCTTTTACAAACTGATCCTGTAGTCTGGTCTACACTTTAGTGACTAAGTTATCAACTTCAGTGTTAGTGAATGATGTAGTTTCAAATACACGGGAAAGATCACATTTGTCAAGAATATCAAATATATTATCTAGCCAAGTTTCAAAACCAAAGTTTGCTACCTTCCACCCTCGCAAACCATATGGTGACCTGCCCAAGTTATTTGGTGACCTGCCCTAGTTATTTTTCACTTATTGTCATTTCACTTAAGATATGTGGCTTTTCAATTTTATATGCCACAAAATACAGCCAGGTAATATTTTGAAGACATTTGACAACCTCATCTATCAATTAGAAAATGTCTGAATAAAGAACTGTGAAAAGTGAATAGGTGACAAACTTTACACACATGTGGAGCCATTCTTTAGGGGAGTAAACTCCTAGTTAGAGACATGATAGTCGGAAGGTTATGAGCAACAAACATTGTCAGCAAAGTCAACAATTTTGCTAACACTGCAAAACAATAAGGGAGAGAGAGAGAGAGAGCAACTTTGGAAGATTTAAATTTAAGGTAAATGCTGTGCTATCTTATCACAATTCATCTTGAAATTGTCCTGAAAAATGATTAAGAGTTGACAATGTAAATACACATTTTGACAAACAAATATGAACACAGCACGTAAAGCAGATATGTCCTACACTTGTGGTGAAGTTATACATTTTCAAGATAATCTTATTTGATTCATATCTGATAAACCAAATTAAAGTGAAGTCAATCCCGATTGTTTTTTTAAAGAATATAATTAGTTTTATCATATTGACTGTCTCTACCCATCTGCTACAGTGAATGATATATAATAAAGTAATTAAAATAATATACAATGTCGATGAAATTTCCAATTATTGATTTTTCACCTATCACGGTTTTGATATAAATAGAGTTCACTTTCCTGAATTCCATTCATCTGTTCAGATATTATGACCCTATGACCCTATGACCTTATGACCTTCATATAATCGAATCTGACAACCAATTTTATTTAATATGTGTCACATTAAGATAAATATATCACTGAAGTGAAATGTGATTGACCTATTGTGTATCAGATAATTCTATCATTTTTTCCATCTCAAATATAAAGAATGCATTTAATTTTAGACAAGCAATAGTAACCACAGCAATGTATTTTTGTTGTTTATATTAAAAACATTAAACACAATTCATGTCGCCCCTTCAGTAGGTAATATTTACCTTTCCCAGTAGTAGACATGCACTTTTCTCAGTAGGAGATATGTACCTTTCTCAGTAGTAGATATGCACCTTTCTCAGTAGGAGATATGCACCTTTCTCAGTAGGAGATATGCACCTTTCTCAGCAGGAGATATGCACCTTTCTCAGTAGAAGATATGCACCTTTCTCAGTAGGAGATATGCACCTTTCTCAGTAGTAGATATGCACCTTTTCCTGTAGGAGATATGCACCTTTCCCAGTAGGAGATATGCACCTTTCCCAGTAGGAGATATGCACCTTTCTCAGTGGTAGATATGCACCTTTCTCAGTAGGAGATATGCACCTTTCTCAGTAGGAGATATGCACCTTTCCCAGTGGTAGATATGCACCTTTCTCAGTAGGAGATATGCACCTTTCCCAGTAGGAGATATGCACCTTTCTCAATGGTAGATATGCACCTTTCTCAGTAGAAGATATGCACCTTTCTCAGTAGGAGATATGCACCTTTCCCAGTGGTAGATATGCACCTTTCTCAGTAGGAGATATGCACCTTTCTCAGTAGTAGATATGCACCTTTCTCAGTAGTAGATAAACACCTTCCTCAGTAGGAGATATGCACCTTTCTCAGTAGGAGATATGCACCTTTCTCAGTAGGAGATATGCACCTTTCTCAGTAGGAGATATGCACCTTTCCCAGTAGGAGATATGCACCATTCTCAGTAGGAGATATGCACCTTTCCCAGTAGGAGATATGCACCTTTCTCTGTAGAAGATATGCACCATTCTCAGTAGGAGATATGTACCTTTCTCAGTAGGCGATATGCACCTTTCTAAGTAGGAGATATGCACCTTTCTCAGTAGGAGATATGCACCTTTCTAAGTAGGAGATATGCACCTTTCTCAGTAGGAGATATGCACCTTTCTCAGTAGGAGATATGCACCTTTCTCAGTAGGAGATATGCACCTTTCCCAGTAGGAGATATGCACCTTTCCCTGTAGGAGATATGCACCATTCTCAGTAGGAGATATGCACCTTTCCCAGTAGGAGATATGCACCTTTCCCAGTAGGAGATATGTACCTTTCTCAGTAGGAGATATGCACCTTTCCCAGTAGGAGATATGCACCTTTCTCAGTAGGAGATATGCACCTTTCCCAGTAGGAGATATGCACCTTTCTCAGTAGGAGATATGCACCTTTCTCAGTAGGAGATATGCACCTTTCCCAGTAGGAGATATGCACCTTTCTCAGAAGGTGATATGCACCTTTCTCAGAAGGCGATATGCACCTTTCTTATTAGAAATTTGAAAACCAAAACCCCTGATACCAGCATAAGAGAAAATCTTACAAATCTCAATGGACAAATGGATGATGTTAACAATTAATAAATGAGTTAATATTCAGATGCTTATTCTGAACATACATCCTGCTGAACTTGTAATCTTTTGATCTGTTATCATAAAATGATAAAAACAATTGTTCATCAGATTCACTTCTTTTTATATATAGTCCACAGTTGTGACTATAAATTGTGTACTGAGATAGAATATACATCATTCATAATTCAGACCTGAGGAAATGTCTTCCACTACAGTCAAACTTTTAGATATCATTATCGATATCAAGGACGTGGAAAATGATGGATTTAGAGTGATCGAGGCTCTAAGACCTGAGTGGAAAAGAGAAGATGTCCGGTTGAAGGTGGTTATTTTCTTATATCATTCACATATGGGATCATTCAGCAATATTTTATATTTCCATTTTGAAACAACCCACATTAATATGATAATGATACTTCTTTATTCTGCAGTCCTATTCAGAAGGCTGGGTTAATCATACACATTAATATGATAATGATACTTCTTTATTCTACAGTCCTATTCAGAAGGCTGGGTTAATCATACACATTAATATGATAATGATACTTCTTTATTCTGCAGTCCTATTCAGAAGGCTGGGTTAATCATACACATTAATATGATAATGATACTTCTTTATTCTGCAGTCCTATTCAGAAGGCTGGGTTAATCATACACATTAATATGATAATGATACTTCTTTATTCTGCAGTCCTATTCAGAAGGCTGGGTTAATCATACACATTAATATGATAATGATACTTCCTACAGTCCTATTCAGAAGGCTGGGTTAATCATACACATTAATATGATATGATACTTCTCTATTCTACAGTCCTATTCAGAAGGCTGGGTTAATCATACACTTCGCTTTTCTTTAAAATCTGATGACAACTTCAAGGATTGTTTTATTATGAGGGTTTTCGGTACCTTCGGATTTCAAGGGCAACTTACCATAAACCCGGAAACGGATGCACAAGTAATTGCAATGCAAATTGCACACAAAGCAGGCATTGCTCAACCTGTGGTGGCCATCTTTAAAAATGGCATAGTGTATAAATTTGCAGCCGGGAGAACTCTACTCCTTGATGATGTTAAAAACTCTGATATAATCAGGTTAGTGCAGCAAACTAAGGAATCTTTGCATTAAAAGTATTTGATGTGTTTTATTAATAGCCTTTCAAGCATAAGTTAAGCTAAATTAGGTCAGATATATAAATTAGGTCAGATAAAGCCTGCCACCGAGACACAGTGCCCTGCACCTCTCTATAAGTGATTGAGGATCTATAGTGAGACAACACATAGTCTGGATAACACAAATCACATAAAAATAATTGGATTTGACTGTATAAATTAAGGTTATTCAATGATTGAGTCAAACGTATGATGATATTGTTTCAGATTGATGTGTAAAACAGCAGCTGGTTTTCATGCTCAAAACTGGGATTCCGCAAAGGCTTATAATATGTCAGGAGAACTGGTCTGCTTGGATTCACAGAAGGAATCACTCTTCATTGCAACAGACATGTCTGTGAAATA